>OZ017774.1:12513555-12911555 GCA_963969385.1 Philonicus albiceps | reverse complement strand
CATTAAGTGGGAGCTCTGACAAGATGCATTGAGTTTTGCAATGTTTTCAATTCCAGGACTGTGATAGCTATTAATATCAAATGCTTGATTTACAATAAATGTTTCAGAATCACATAAAGATTGGTATATGCATGAAGACAAAGCTATTGCAAGATCGCGAAGAATGTGAATTTCGCAAATTGTTTGCTTGCTTAATGTTAAAGGTGTTGAACGGAACTCAACGATAGTCTGCAACATGTCTTGCGTGTGCGACTGCAATGTTAAAAAGTCGATTGAAATATTTTCAAATAATACCATTTTCCTTGCTTACCTGTAAATACTTGATTGGATCGGCTATGACTGTTTTATTACCTGCCACACAAGCGCTCAGCAATGGAAGCGTTGTGGGGAAAGGTAAGGGACTTAGAAGTTGTTGTTGAGTTTTCTCTTGCTGCAGTTCTTGAAGAAGTAAAACTAATTCCATGCGAACTGATGCAAGGCCACCGCCACTAGCACCATGCAATGAACAATAGCTCAGCAGAGTCCTTAGAAGAGTTTCGTTATCTGAAAACAAAAAACCAAAGCGTTTCCACACGCGATCAATATATTTTTACTCTCACTGTATATAACGTTTTTAGCAGAAAAATGGTTTAGTTCAAAGTAATCAAATATACTTGTTTATTTATATATTTAATTAGGTATTTATAAAAATGATAAGATGCAAACCTCCTTTAAAAATAAAAAAGTCTCATCAAACAAAATTACATATTTCCAAAATTTTGTATTAAAAAATCTCGATTTGATAAATAAAAATCTCATAATTAGAGAAAAACTTTTGCATTTCTGCTTCAAAGTGTTGAAGAAAATCTTGAAAAACACTTAAGTGGAAGATGTTTCCATCCTTTCTCAATTTTAATCCGTCAAAAAAATGTTTAAACTTATTTACCTTTAAGCCAACGTTTACGTTTAGCTGCTCTCTGTACTTTCGCTTCAAAATCTTGTTTCTCTTGTAGAAGTATTTCGTGTAGTGTTGGCCTATCTACTGGCCTTGGATTAAATATGTTTTCTTTGTCCTAGAGCAAAAAGTTATTGTATTCATATTTAAAAAATGTTATTCTACCTGAATTAAATCCAAACTTGAAGCATCCTCTAGAATTTCGTATTTTACAGTACTGTAATTGCAGAGTTGTTTGAGAGCATCAACCTCTCTTTCTAGCCATATATACAGCTGGTATCGGAGTTGACCACCGTCCACTTCAAAGCCGGTTGCCAAAGTTGAAAGTTCTTCCATTAAAATTTTTAAGCAAGCAACAAACTTTAATTGTTGAGCCATAATATCAAGTTTTTCCTGTTGAGCCAAATCCAAATCTAAAGGAGTATGTTGTGATGGAATTTCTTTTTCCTTTGGAGTTTCACTTTCTGCGTCTGATTTTTCCTCCTCATCCCACTGAATCTTAAATTCGTCGTCTTCTTTCTTTTGAAATATTTCAGGCGTATCCCAATCGAAAGCGCTACTTGATTCAACTTTCACAGTGTCTGAAACATTTTGATTTGAAGAACACCAATCGAAAATACCTGTCGTTATTAAATCATTTTTCCCATTTTGAACAGGCGATGGTACTTCCGTATTAGTAGTGGATTCGATTACTTTAGAGGGAAGTTTGCTTAGTACTTCTAGAGCCAATGCTGGACAACCAGCCTTAAAGTGAGCATGCGCTGTTGTAAAATACAACTGTCGTTCTAGCGACGTAATAGCATCTTCCACCTGCAATTGCTTGTCCCCAGTTTGAATGGCTATTTTTTCACCACTGTAACTAAATCCAGATAAGACAACTTGAGCTCGCTTTTTCTCTTGTGCTGTTAGAGCTAATTGCTGCCTTATAATTAAAGGATGTGTTCGTAGATAAATATAAAAATTGAAAACGTTGGGATTAGCAGAGTGATTTTCCCTGCCCGAAAGAACATCTTCATCACATATTGAAGGGTGGTATTGACCAACATTATTTAAAAGTAAAGTGTTAAGACTTCCCGAGTAATTTTTTAGTAACCACAGAGCAATGGATCTTAAAAACGGATCTGGGTGTGCCTTACAGAGATCTTGCTCATTACCAAATTCATCGCATCCTAAAATTTGCTCATATAGGAGTTTTTTTACTGTAGGAGGCGTCAGGTCGTGCTCTCCTTCATAAAGTCTAGCTATAACAAGTGCTAATTGTATATCATCAAGTTTATTTAAGCACACCTCAATTGCATCGTTTAGTGAGTTTGCCAATAAGAAAAATGCAACAGCATGTTCAAATCGTTGCTTTCCAAGCAAAACAAAAGCATTTTTCAATGCTGCTTTCCTCCATCTATCTTCATTAAAGTTGTTAGCAAAAAATGTTGTCATCTTTTCATCTTTTACAGATCTGTACAAACCCCATACTATAGATTTTTTCTTCATTGCTAAATAGAAAATAGCTGCATCTAAAGGATCTTGTTTTGATTGATACGCAGCTTTTGCCAATTTCTCCATACATTTTCGTAACAGGGTGTTGTTTGTCAACCACCATCCCATTCCTAATTCTCTTAAAGTTGACCACTTAATTTGGCCTTTTTGATACGAAGGCATTAGATTTAGCATTTCCTCTTCACTTTCAGAATGGAAAGCCCAAACTATATTAGAAGTTGCCACACCTTGTTTCTGGAATTGTCCTCTTTGATTTAGCGGAAGACATCGAAGCAAATAGTTGTAATGCTTCATTGCAAGCAAAAATCGGAGACCGCAATCATCTAAAGAGTCTGTTGACATATTTTCCCCATCGGGTGTTCCAGTCATGTTTTCTTTTGCGATAGCTCTTTTAGCTGCATCAATAGCAAATTTTTCTGAGAAATCGCTATTACAGGTGGCTACTGTATCAGCAAGAGCAAGAAGATGCATTTGGTCTAATGATGAAAGTCCAGGAAGATGAGTATGAGTTAGCAGTCTAGATAGAAGTTGACCCTGTCGTGGACCAAAGTGAGAGACGCTTTGCCTTTCAGGTACAGATTGCCTTCTATCGCATGCTCGGGACTCATTTTCACTATCTAACAAATCGTCTAAAGAATCTTCAATTGTGGCATTTACATCAAAGAGTTCGTCATAACCCTGCAATTAAGAAACATTTTAACCTCTTAGCCCGAATAAATCAAAATTTTTTTATTTCCTATATGATTGCGAGATTTAAATACAAAACTTAAGTTAATAAAAATTAGTTTCTAATAAATACAATTTCTACAGCTTACATTAAGCCTATGAAACTTGTTTTGGTAAACCATAAAACAATTAATTTTGTAAAAACAAAACAAATACTTCAAAGAATACTGATGATGTTTAAACCAAATGCGACGTTTAACGACTAGCTGAATCGACGATTTCATATAATAACAGAACAGTTTTATTTAAAGAAGTACAATATTTTTATCACTCCATACGAGCAATTTCTGCGTAAATGAGTTTATACAAGAACATAAACATAAAACAGTAAATGAGGACGAAAACTATCATAAAAACGATCATTAAAACGAAACATATCGAAATAATATAAGCCCAATAAAACTCACATTGTATTGTAAAATAAATTCATTCAAAATTATGTTTTTTATATTCTTTTTATACATTCTTACCTTGACTTCCTCTTTCTGCTTATTTGTTTGCACGGGATCTTCTTTATCTGCAGCCAAAAGCACCCACAAAGGAAGTGGTGGAATTGATGATATTTCAGTATAGTCTAACATTAATTCTTCTGGCATCTAAAAATTTCAATATTTTTATTAGATAATCCCATGATGATATCTTACCTGTGCCGATGCAGTGTTTTGTTCTATGGGACTTGCACTGGGCCCTCCTCCGTAGCTCATTGATAAGGTTCTGGACCTCGACCATGCTCGCTTTAATATTTTTAAATAAACATATTTATAAATAATATTTTTGAATGCCTTTAAATAGAATTTTGTGTGTTTTGCTATTTCTATATGTAAGTAAATGCTTATATAAATCATGTATTTTTGTTAAAATGATTTTTGTAGCGAAACTAATTTACTCAGTCAATTCTTAAACAAATTTTAAAAATGATATTCACCTGTTTATTAACAGCGTCTTCTTCGTCACCGTTTCCTTGTAAATAAGTGCCACTGATGCAACGAACAAGGTGCGCTAGAATAGCCTTAACCCAACGTATCTTTCCTGAATTTAATAATTCCATTAATTGTTTAGGATGATACTGAGGCAAAACAGGACATGCAATTCGAGACGCCTGGAAAAGTCCATAATCTGTCATATAATCTGGTAGTTGGAAATGGTCCGAGCCAGCGGTAATATGACCAGTACTCTGTGCAGTTTTTTTCTTCTTATCTGAAGCCAACATTTGCATATTGAGTGATCCAACTCTGGGCAGATGCGGCATAGAAGATATGCCAGCCAATTTTCTTTGAGTTGTGTCTGGCATTAGGGATCTTAAATCTTCATCTCTTAAATTTCGTGAATCAAATAAATCTTCTGTGTTATAAGGCTGATAATATCTTGGTTTCCACTGTGAGTAAACATGCATTTCTGAGTCCATTCCAACCACCAATATTCCATCACGAACCCACGACATTTGCATAGGCAATGGCGGTAATCCGTCCGCTGTTTGCAAATCAATTTGTCGCAGTTTCATCCACCGAATTTCATCATTAAACTGTGGCTGAGCTAATGAGCTTGATTTACGTAAAATAGGCCTATTTGATGATTGGGATTCTTTCATTGCTTTCACGTTTGCCTGTGCCACATCGCTTGATACAGTTGTGTACAAGAGAATCTTACTTCCAACCGCTACTGTTAGAATATGTGAACCGTCTTCTTTTGAGACCCAATCCAATTGTACGAGATGTTTTTGAGTCAGTGGACATGTATTTCCATTTTCTGTAATACTTCTTCGCAGCGACTGTAGTGTGCTAAAGCTCGGAACAGCCAAGAGTCCGGAAGGTTTAGAAGGGAATTCAGGAGTAACTTCTCCACTTCTCGGAGATCTATTTTCATCGTGAGTAATCGTATGAATGACATGATTAAATCTTTGCTTTTTCTGCAAATACTTGCTATCGTGCAAATAGCTTAAATCAAGATTGGGATCCAACTGAATTCTCGGTAAATGAATATTTCGAAGATGGATAGTATCTTCAAGAATCCATTCGCTTCCTCCAGTACTCTCGCATTCATAGATGGCAACGCATAAGTTAACGTACCGCGATTCTGGATCTCCTTTATTTGGCCTGGTAAAAGATCTTCCATATTTGTAGGCACATGCAACTCTTCCCGAATATGCTGCGCTTATATTTAGAGGCTGCCCTGAAATTTCAATGGCAGAATTTTGATTTTTACTGAACATTTTCCATTCGCACCATTTAAACGTTTCAGTTCCATCGCTGGCCGAATCAACGTTACATTTCCAAAATCTGGATATTGAATCCGAGCAAGCCGTGACAATAATATATGGAGCGAAACATGCTGGATATATGGAAGAAGAGCTCAAATGACCTGCAGCTGGAGAAGCGTGTATTACGTCGACGCCATCTGGTAGAGGTAGTTCTTGAGTGCAAACCTTTTTGGTAGTAATACTGATACAGGGCGTTTCTAAATCCATTCCCTCAATTCCCTCTGCATAGTTAACGCCTGATATTGAGTGACGAGAACCAGGTTCTTGGTCATCTAAATCTTGAATTAAATTAGAATCTGGCACATACATGGCAGATTCAGAGAGAAAAAGTGGATTTTGTTTTGATGCTATGACTATTTTCCACATATGAATAGTGCTCCCTTTGGTGGTCCTTTCAATGATAACAATATAAAATGGTTCTTCGAATTCTGCACAATGCTGCAAATCGACCATAGCATTCAGTTGGGCATCCACGAATTCAATCCCCTTTTCCTCAGCTGTAAGAATTTTCTCCTGCCGCTTCTTTTCACCTGTTATTAACTGTTCTTGAAATACATGAAGAAATTGTGTATTTTGCCAATCATGCGTTGCATCTGCAATAGGGTCTAATTGTATAATACATCCAGGTCGAGAAGTCGATTGCTGAGAAACGATTTTTATTTTATCATGTAGCGGTGTACGGTTAATAACATTATCTGAGGAGCATTCGGAATAAATAGATGTCATTGAATCAACTTTCTTGCTTAATTTTTCTGAAGAGGATATCTCAGCTAAGAGTGTTCTTGCATCAATAACTGCTTGATACACTCGGAGCTTCTCACCGTCACTTGCAACAAAAAATGCAGACGGAGAATTGCTGTATCCCCCTAGAGTTGTACTAGGCAATAATGTAGGAATCCATGCAACATTGCTGAATGCAGAAATTTCAGGAGAATTAATTCGGGCTAATTCACTTACACCACCGGAATGAGACAGCGGTCCAACAGGATCAACTCGCCACAGAATTAATTCTGAGCAAAATCCTATTGGTGCACAAATCTCTTTATCCTGATGCTCATTCTCCTGCCTTTCATCTGAATTATATGTATTTGAATCTTTAATATCTGGAATATTGTGGTGAGATGTTGTAAGTAAAAGCGGTAGTACTGGATGACACGTAATGTCGTTAACTCGAAATCTATGACCCGAAGCCCGACAAACGTGCCCAATACTCAAAACTTGAGTAAATTTAGTTTTTTCGGCAAATGTTAATTGCCACAAATTTAAAGTTCCATTTGAATGTTTTGTAACCATAGAAATTGAAGGCGATGGTGAACTCGATATATCAGCTGGTGAATCTTTCTTATCCGAATCAAAGGCAATTTCAGTCTTATTTTTATCTGCTTGATTTTCTTCATGCGCTTCTTGATTTCTCTCATTATCATCCACTTCTCTTTCTTCCAAAACGCTAGGCAAACCTGAGTTATCGGATGTATTTTCCTCTGGAATATTAGATTGTATCTTAGCACCCTTTACAACTTCTTTAAAATAAAGAGGATTTGATCCAGTATTATATAAACTAACAGTAGTCGACATAGACATTGCATCTCCTAGTGGAAATGCAGAAGGAATTCTTGTAGAAAACGAAATCTGTGCTTGTCTAAAGGAACCAGGATAGTAATCATCCAGCCACTCTACTACCCAAATTAAGTAACTGCCATCGATAGGGTGTACTGAAAACAAAAGATCTGGACTATGATGCCAGTCACGAAGTAAACAGTCTATTTTCATATCAAGAGAATCTATAACATGAGGTGCGTGGTTGTCAGCCGCTAGAGAATTCAGGGATGTTGTGTTCGACAATGAGTTTCCTGGATGTTTCATATTGTGCTCATCACTGTTACTTTCTTCGTGCGAAAATGACTTATTTATTCTTTTTATATTTTTCTCCCCATCTTCGACTGTAGAGTCTCCATAATGACCATGCACATCTTGTTGCATATCTTCCTTTTCAATAATTTTTTTTGTTAATTCTTGCAAAATGGATTCTGCTTGTAAAGAGAAATACATCTCTTTATTGTTCAACCAATGAAGAATAAAATTCGGTTGGTTAATGGGATCATTTGTTTGCATGGAAGGAACTAATGGTATATCGGTTTCAGCATTTATTGATGCAGCTAAATGAAAATGTACAGCTGGGCTCACACCAGTTCCATGATATCCATATGAATGAAAATCATGAACACTATAACTGGAGGGAAGGGACGGTATTGGAGATTGTCCAAAGTGACCTCCCTCTCGATCAGGACAATTTAGATTTGCAGTGTCTGTTATGGTACCATTCTTCGCATGTCTTCTAATATGAAAGCAAGTTTTCATGTGCTTGATTCTCTGCATAAATCTATGCTTGTGACGATGAGTACGAAATTTTGGATTCTGTGACGCCATCGGATCAAATTGTGTCATATTAACTAGGCCGTCATCTGGTAGGACCGTTTCCACCCAAACTCTGCAAATATTATCCAAACAAGATGTAACGAGCATATTGGATACAGATCCTTTAGGCATATATTTGCTCGTTTTTCTCCATGAAATATGTGTCACCGTTCTGGGATGAGCTATGTACACATAGCTAAAACTAAGATTAGATTCATCAAAAGTCTCCGTTCTGCTGTGCATTCCATCGAAACTTTTTGTTGGAAATAAAACTGAAAATCAATGATATTATATTTCCATTTGCATTTTAGTAAGGTTTCTTATTTACCATGTTTATTTTCATACCAAACTTTCACAAGCCTATCGTTTTTGCCAGATGTAGCAAATAAAGTGCCATCAGGACTAAATGCCATATGATGGACTGGAATAGAAGTAAGACAAGTCCATATGCATTCCCAGGCTGTATACTCATCCTTTTCATTTGTTGGAGTTTTTACATCGCGGTCGCCAATTTCAAATTTCACCACTGAAATGTATATAATTACTTTAATTCCTAAAACCAAATAATTTGTAAAATAGTTTTACTAATTAATGTAAGATTTAGATGTTCGATCATTATTTATTCTTTACCAAAGTACACTGAGCAAACTGCATAATCGAATCGCGCATCATCAATTTCAACTTTAAGTTAACTGGTGAATGTCAAAATCTATTAATTTAATTTGTTTGCACTAAAGTATTTCCTCAAATGATTGGCTTGTCTAAAAATTATTTTTTGGTCTTAGCCTTTTGTCGGTGCAAACTTAAATGGGCGAAGGCTGAGTAAGCGCTTTTAAATTAAGATATACAACTAGCTCATTACAGCCTCATAACTTCCGAATCTGAGGTTTCTTCTGCTAACTTAATTTTTTTTTGAATATAAATAAAATGCATATGTAGAATACCTTTCCCAAAGTAATGTTCATTTACGATTTAGGATTTCGAAAGCGCCATGATTAAAAGATTTTTCGATTGATCTTACAGTATTTCCATATGAAAAAGAAATAATTTTAATAACAAATCTTCAAATATTTATCTATCTCCATTCGGCGGAATTTCGGCTATAAGGAAGAATTTCAATCTAATTTTTAATATGTTTTCATGTAATATCTTTGAATTTCATCAAATGATTTAAAGGTACATCTACCTGAATATACCAAAATTATTATTGTTTATTATTCCTCACAAAATTATTGAAATTTCAATTTAGTAATGAGATTACAAACGATGGATAATGCAATCTTTAAACTTTATACGCGTTTTTCTCAAAATTTTGATTTAATTGCTATGGGCAGTATAACTCAAATAATTAAATGTTTAACAATTAACCGACCGATTAACGAAATCTCCCCATTTTAAAGTAAGTGGGTGCACGACCGATTAGGGAGATCTCTCACTTTGAGTTTAGTGACGCGTTTCTCTTTTTCTTTTATGTATTATCAGTTACTTGATTTGAAATTGTTCGCAATTACTTATGAACTGTTTTTATAAAGCACAATATATAATTAGTAAAAAAAAAAAATACAGCGTTGAGAAAAATGCGCGGTGGACAACGTAGTTTGACTTTCCCTAGCGTGTTGGAAATCGTAAAGCTCACTGTGGCGCGCGTGGTCAGCTAAGTGTTAAGAATACTTTCATCTATCATCATGATGCCTTTTTTCAAAAATTTCATATAAGTAATAAAAAAAACTAATTAAAATTCAAATTTGCATACAATATAATTAAGCGTTATACGACTCGGTTGTCAAAAGTGTTGGAACAAAAACAAGTGTTTTAAATTAATCAAATTAATTCAATCCCACTGTTAATTTGGAAAACTATATAATCGTTAAATAAAAACTTGTTGTTTATCGAAAAAATTTTTCTGGAATTACATTAAAATATAATTAATTAAATACCAAATGCGACACACTAGAGTATTGCGTCGCCTGTTCACGCGATCAAAACGTATAGAAAATATGGTAATAGTTAACCCCCACCCCCACACTCTTAAATGTGAAATCTCATTTTTCTTTTCATCAGTAGAAAACTGCTTTCAACATCTCTAACAAAAAAAGAACGTGATTATAGCATATATTATATTTATAACAGAAATTATTTCTTGCTAATAGTGTTTAAAATAAATAACATTTATTGTTAACTTTGTACACTATTTAATTGTTAACGAAAAAAACGTTCAATTTCGATACGTTCAAGAAGATGTGGCCCCTTAAGAAAATTTTTGTTTCAATTTATTCTAACCACCTTTGAAAATTTAAGGCTTTGAATCTCTCTCTCTCTCTTTCTTTAGAAGAAAATTGGGAAATATATCTTACAGAAATAAATTTAAAAGTTCCTGCACTATGAACCAAAATTGGTATTAAAATGATTCAGATAATCGACAAACTTTTTGATACAACTTACCTGTGGACTCATCTTGTATCTCTGATACTTTTTCCCTCCACATTTGTAAAGATACTCCCCCAGTAAGAAGACGCGTTCCCTCCAGATTCCATGATAACGAAGTAATATATGAGCTTGCTCCTAACGAACCAGTTTGAACCCATCTGCAATATTAGATAAATAAATTAAATACATAATTATTTCTTAATATATTTGAATTTACCTATAATGTAAATTATGGGATGCCGCTGTATCGGAATAAATAAGTGGCGTTGGTTCAAAAATGCATACTTTGTCTTCATAAGCTGCAGAGATTTTTCCAGTATCAGTGCTGCAATCCAATGCTGAAATTTTTATATAACCGTGCGTAGCTCCAGGGATTATTTGTACCCTTTCGAATGTACTTGCTAAAATTACAATGTTGCATCCTGCAGCATATGCCTAAAATGGGCAGTTAAAATAATAAGCTTACGTGTAAATAGTCGACAATATAAAGAACGTATATACTAAAACTACATATAATATAAAGTATGTTTCGCAAATGATGAATTAAAGCTCTTAAATTATGATTAATTATTTAGGAACTGGTCAATTCGTTTTTTCTTAATATTGCTTGAGAGATGAACAGAAAAATAAAAAAGTCCTTTTAAAATCGACATTCACATTCAATTTAGTTATTATTTCAGAAAATATTAAATCCAATATATAAATATGCAACCGCAGGATGACTTTATTAGCTTTGAAGTTCGAGTGTGTGCGAATTACCTTGACCTTGACATATGTTGGCCTTGAGATTTCTCTGATAAAGTGACGCCAGCATATTGAAGAAGCTATGCCCGTGCAAAATCGGATACAGTTAAAATTTGCTACAATTAGAAGCTAATGTGATGCGGTACATAAGTCAAGTTTCTCACTTTCCAAATAAAATGTAATCATAAGTTATGACGAGCAAAGTGGAGCGAATTCTTTCTTTTACTGTTCCATCCATATTTTGTCAGTGGTTTGGAAGTCGTGTTTTCCGTTGGTTTGGAGTTAAGCCCAAATATTTCATTTACATTTTGTTTGATAAATACGTAGGTAATTCGAAAACGAACTTCTCAGCGGAAATGTGAGTGTAAGCTAATTTTAGATAGAATCTATAATCTGCAAGCTATCGCGAAGTTTTACTCAAACTTGCTTCACTTGTCACAAGACCCAACCCAAATTTTATTTGAAAATTCAGAGTACTTGAACATATTTTGGCTTATCTCCCAATCTAGGGTTGTAATTATACTTGTACATATAACATATTTATTTTTAATCTGGTTTTAAATTTAGAACTTCATTATTTGAGCCAATATTCTATTGTCCACTTTAACATAATATCCGTAGACTGTAAAAACAGTTACTATGACTAACAAAATTTGCTTTGCTGATGAATAAGAATACACAAGTGAGCAACTGTAACAATCACAGCCAATTGTTACAATAAATGATTATTTCTATAAATTCATGACGCACGATTTTAGCACTTGGGTTCCTCACTTACTTATACAATAACATAAACAACTGGTAAAACACCAATTGCAAATTATTAGTTTCTGTTGCTACTATGTGATTATTGTAAACTATAATATAGTAAAAACTCGTGTTTAAGCATTGCTAATGATCTGTAAAATATGTTGACCTATAAAAATCTTTTTCGCGAGTTAGTTCTTTTTCTGGAAAACAATTTCTATGTTCCCCGTTGCATCTTCTTGGTTAAATTCTAAATAAAAGTTGAAATAAATAATTGTACATAGTTGTTATGATTTTTTTTTTCTATTTCAATTTTACATATATACTACTTATCATGTTTAATTTTTGAGGCTTAACAACAAGTATAATAATAACGATAATCTACTTTTGATATAATTATTACGTCATATTCTCAGTCGTGCCAAGATGTTCTTTCATTCAGTCTACCAACCGTGGTGATACTCCCAATTAGTAGTTTTCTTCCTAATTTTGAATGTTAGTATTAAACGACTTATTTAATAGATCTTTGCTGCTACCCTTAACCAAAGATCATGAATTACTAGATGGGACACTCTCTATACAATCCCAAAGCTCTAACACATATGCAACTTCTAAAATTGCCTGGGGTAAATTTTTCCATTAGAGTAAGTAGCAAAGAAATACTGCTTTCTATGCCTTATCTAAATTCCAATAAGAACGAAAGAGATAAGAATAAGCAGCCAAAAATTCTCATCTACAGCACTTACAGTGTAGGCAATAAAATGCAGCGTTTTTTTACCATGCATTTTTTAAGGCGGGCCAATCTGTCGGGCTCGCTGTGTGCCTCTGCATGGATGGTGTTAGAGCCGTCCCCAGGCAATGTTCAAGCATAGGGAAATCTTGAATTGAGAATGGGGAATAGGCAGGTAGCACACTCAGAGCATGTATACGAATGCGGGCTGCTTGAATTTTTTCACTGTGCAATTTTAAAGGCGAGCGAAACCTATTTAAACGTGTGCGCTGCTCTGGGTGGTGAAACGTGATTTTAATTTTCGTTCCGCCTCCCCCTAAATTTTTGTTTTTCTCTCACGAGTGAGCCCTTTATTACTATCCACTTTTAGCAAAATCTACAAGGCCGGTGGGCTAACGGGACCAAGGTCGAAAAAAGATAACGGAATACGTCACGAGTGTCCCATCTAGTAATTCATGATCTTTGCCCTTAACCACTTGCTGCCGAAGGCTTTCGAGCAATTTTTATTCTGATGGGAAAGTCGACCGATTGACACACTCGACCATTCCAAAACTACATTTAACCTTAAGTGCACAGCATAGTTTAAGACAACAACAATACAATTGCCGGGTTATGATCGCCGTTCACTTGTGTCACCATTTGTGTGAGTTATTCGAAAAAAACGACTTTGATCAGGCGTAGGAATAGAATTTTCGAGTAGACGTTTTGCTGCTCTAATCAACTGAGGTGAAGGCTTAACTGGCATCATTAGAACAAGAAATCGTCGCCAGTAACTCAGTTGGTTAGAGAAACGCAACGCCAATACGAATACCCGAAGGTTTGATTCCTGAACAACAATTTTGGAAATTTATGTTTATGTCAGCATTATTTATAGTTTCAAACATTGCCGAAGATCTTAAAAATTGATTAATAATGCTAGACTTTATTTTCCGATTTCTGTAATATTATATTCAATTTGTCTTGCCGCTCTTAGTTTTCTAACGACACCTAAATCGAACCAATCGGTTGAGTGATTTAAATTTCTATATGAAGCCAACAAATGTACAGGGTGTTTCAGAAAAATGTATGTACCTACATCACTATCCGTAAATCGATTCTCGGAAGTGTCTCAATCAAAGTTTGTTCTAACACTTCTTCGCTCATCATTTTTTATGTTAAATGAAACAGAGAGAAAAATATAAAAAAACAGTTATTATAAATTAAAAGATATATTGTTTTCCCAAACATTCTTATATTTCTCAAAATCATGAGATTAATTGAAGCAACTATGAACTAGAAGTAACAGTAAATGTTTAACGTAAAACGTTTGTAATTTCTAATTTAAGTAAAGACCCTGACCGTTTATTCTGGAGAAAATATTTAAAAATAAAATAAAAAAATTATATTTGATAACTTGAAAGTTGCGGTGAATTTTTTTTTTTTTATTCTTTTGAAGAATTGGAATGACGTTGCGGCTAAAACATTGCAACGGGATTAAATTTCGCCTAGCAAAGTCGGGCAAGTTGTTTTCCAGCTCCAGAGCTCCTTTATAAAATATAAATGTCCATGATAAGCAGCCTAGACCATAATCAAGGCTGAAGGTGTGACATAAGAGCTACACTGGATTATTAGTTGGCAGAGAAGTCTCAAATGGTGCGGGGCTTGCAAATAATCGAATTACTTACAGTAAATGGGACTCCTTCGACAGATCCTACCGCATAACACTTATCGCCAGCATTGCAGGCGCCGCTCAAAATTTGATGTCTATTCATTGTTTTATTTGAAACTGAATGCTGTTAGTATATTCACAAAAGAAGCACATCTCCTCCTAGAAGGAGATATTTGCCGACAAATCAATTAATTAGGCTGTGCCAGCCATATTACGCAAAAATTCCACAATCTCTCACTTTATCCATACGAAAATGACATTTCACTTTGAAAATTATTCAGATCAATACATGACCACCTAGAAGGGTAGGCAAAATGTACTAAATATTTTAATTCTTTTTCCACAATGAATACAATTTCCACGGCTGCCACAATTTTTTCAGCTGATGCAAAAACTGTGTTGCCACTAAAATCAAATTTCGAAAGGATGACAAGTTTATAAAATTGACTAATTTTATAACAAAATTCCTAGCCAACAAAGTGTGCGCAAATCAAGACAGTGTTCAAAGATGAATTAAATGGGATTTGCAGTTAATGAAGATAATTAAAAGAAAAGTTGAGTTCCAAATTAAATATAAATTAATGCTATGCCAAATTTTTCCACCAAAGGATTTGAATTTTGTCAGTTTTTACAAAATAACACACCCAACACAGATATTCAAAAAAATTGGAATCAACAATAAGAACCACGTTGAGTGTAGAATGTTGTGCATTATTTAAGTGCTTAAGTACGTAAATATTGCAAAGTTTTGTATACATGTTGTTTCATTAGCCCATTTGGAATCAGACAAGTATATTTTGGTCATGGGTCAAAAACCCGAAGATGTGGAGATTAAGATGATTTCAACCGACTTGATGTATTTTAAAAAAGCAATGACATTTATTTTTTTTTTGTTAAATAGGCAACTAAGTTCGCAAACACAATTATTGTGGTCAGTAAAATGTGAGGCAGCTCACACCCGGTATGAGATTCAAAACGACAATATAAATCCGTATTAATTACGGTCCAAAGAGTTCTCCAACCCCTACGTAGCCAAATCCCTTTACATCACGTTCGTCCGGCCACTCCTTGAATACGCCAGCCAAGTTTGGTATCCCTCTCAATCTACGACCATCAGTCGTATCGAAGCAGTCCAATGTAGATTTCTCCGCTTTGCGCTACGTCTGCTCTCCTGGTCTGATCGCCAGCATCTCCCTCCTTATAAAGACCGCTTGATGCTGATTGACCTACAGCCCTTGCGGAAACGGCGTGACATTGCTGATGTCATCTTTATCCATCAGCTCCTCTCCGGTGTGATTGACTGCCCTTCCCTTCTTCAACGAGTTTCATTTTACACTAACCCCCGTAACCTAAGAGCAACTCCCCTCTTTCAACCAATTTTCCACCACACCAACTATGGTTTTTGCGAACCCCTCACCCGTATGCTTCGGAATGCCAATTCCCTCCCTTCTTTTGACTTCCACGTGAGCAAATCATCTCTGAGGTTTGAGCTCAACCGTCTCACGTGATTTCCCCTCTTCCATCCCCTGCTCCCTTAAGCCCTCCACCCATTTGCTTTTAGTTAGTTTTAATCCTAATCTTTAAGTGTTTTACTATGTAGCTTGTATTAAGTGAAATAAATATAAATCCATACAAAACAGTATTTATTCTAATCTTATTTAGTTGTCTACACATAAGTTCACTTTATATATTCTTTTATTTATTTTTCGTTTAAATTGAGAAAATATGGAAATGTCTTTATTTTTTCAGGTATTTTGTATATTCTAATTGCTAAATTTTTCGGACCAACATTAGTTTTTATTGCATTAGGACTATAGTTATCTTTATTGCGAAAATTTGTATTATGAATGTTAAGCCTCCTTAAATTATTAATAAGAAAACATAGTAGAGGTATTATTTTGTTTTTAATTAGATTATCATGATTTTTCCAATTCAGGGTTAATGTATGAACCCAGATACTTAGTGCATGGCACTTTAGATAGAATATTATCGCCAATTTTCAAGGAATTAATTAGAAACCATATGAAAGGAAAAAATGGAAAATCCGTACTTTGCTTTTGAATAGAAATTGTTAAATATATAACTTGAGAATTGAGCCAAATTGAGACCAAAGTGTTATTAACTCAAAATGTCTAATTTAGAATATTGCAGAAATCTTTTTCCTATGAAAACTGTCTGAGTTAAAATATCTGATTCTTATTTTATTTTCAACTTGCAATGTAGTAGTCCAATGTGCCAACAACGAGCAGTATTTAGAATTTAAATCAAGAATTTTGCCTTGTATAACTTCAAAAATAATATGAAATAATTTTTTAATCTGTTGTCCATATTTTTTTTTTTTTTTTTGCTTCAACACAAAGCTTTTAATTTGAAAAAAAACCTTTCATTGGATTTTGAAGAAATTTTTTAAGGATTTTTCCTTAAAGTTTCGAATAAGTTTAAAAGTTAATTAAAAATGAACGAACGTTTCCCACCGGAGTATAATGGATTTTTGTATTCTTGTTATTGGCAATCGAAAAGGAAATGAAATTGTTGGGTTGGTAGCCCGCCGAACGTCACAGTCGCCATTTCGGTGCAATTTTGGTTCATCACTTTACGTACTACGGTCGTCAAGTGAGCACGGTGTCTGTCACAGCTAAAGCGCTCTACGAGGGCACAGTATTAATAGATTGTATTTTGTCTTCATATTAAATTAACAGAAAAGGTATTTTGTGAATTAAAATGTAGTACATACTTTGTAGTTTTGATTTATTTCGTTTATTTAACTGAGAATAATTCGTATTTTCGATTTAAAAGTACTTAGTGAAATTATGTAACGGCGTGGTTCTGTGAAAATTGCTAATTTTGTGTATTTTAATTCTTAAATCTGTGCACCCACTTTACTAGAGTCCTGAAATTGAAGGACTTTTATTTGTTACGTAAAAAATAAGCTTGCGCAAAGTATTCGTTTTCCCTATCGATTAATCGCCTACACCCCTTGTGCCCAGACGATGTTCTTGAAAAGTGAATTCACGTGGCCGATCGGGGCCATCTTATTTTACTAGAGAATGAAACAAAAGCAAAATTACGCAACGCACTATGTTGTTCTTGATCCAATTCTCGTAACTAATCTATTTTTATCCAACTTGGCCTGGATTTGGGACAGAAGGAGGAATACTTTCATTCCCTCCAAAATAAGTTCAAGTTCATAGCGATTTATCTAATCTCGGCATTAAAATCGCTATTAATTTGTTTGATTTAAATTAGCAAATAAAATCAATTGTAAATTTCGCATTTTTGTATCTATAAATTAAAATCGCAGCCATTTGCATTTACGGGTGCCTGCCACACGTAATCCTTTTTATTTTTATATTATTTTTGGGGGATTCCACTCACAAGATTGTTACGTAAGTTGATTAAGACTTAACCGATTGAGAACTTTGCACTTTGTGCGACTGCTGTTTCATAAAGTCCCAAAAAACAAATTGGCCCACTGAACTGAATACCTATCCAAGTTATGAATTAAATATCACCGCAATGGTTTCGAATTATTAATCTTTGAGGCAGCCAGTGAAAACCGGAAAAAATCGATAAATAGCCCAAATTCACATATTCCATCCATTACATAATATATAATAAAAAATAAAAGATTTAAAAGGCGAGAATCTCTACATCGGGTCTCAATTAAAAGAAAAGATTCTAACTGAGCACATCTGTTCCTGATATAAGACTCACAGTTTAAGGAAATTTTAATTTTCTTTTAGCATCATGGGTGGAGGACTCGCAGATCCCGTTGCATTCATGAAAGATTTTGCTGCTGGAGGTATCTCAGCTGCAATTTCTAAGACTGCTGTGGCCCCAATTGAGCGTGTTAAGCTGCTTTTACAAGTACAGCACATTTCGAAACAGATCGCTCCTGATAAGCAATATAAGGGTATGATCGATTGTTTCGTCCGAATTCCAAAAGAACAAGGATTTTTGTCATACTGGCGTGGTAATTTAGCTAACGTCATCCGATACTTCCCAACCCAAGCCCTGAACTTTGCCTTCAAAGATAAATACAAGCAGGTGAGAGATTTGTAAAATTATTTGTTAGCTTTAAAAATTAACTCTTTTTCATATAAGGTTTTCTTGGGCGGAGTCGATAAACATACTCAATTCTGGAGGTATTTCGTTGGTAACTTGGCTTCCGGTGGTGCTGCTGGAGCAACATCCCTTTGCTTTGTCTACCCTCTGGATTTCGCTCGTACTCGGTACGTATATTTTTTTTTTATACTTAATTTTCCTATAAATTATTTAAAAATGAATCGATTTTTATAGCTTAGCCGCTGATATCGGCAAGAGTGGAGCTGAACGTGAGTTCTCAGGTCTTGGCAATTGCATTGGCAAGATCTTCAAAAGTGACGGACTTGGCGGTTTATACCGAGGATTTGGTGTATCTGTCCAAGGTATTATTATCTACCGTGCCGCTTATTTCGGCTTTTATGATACCGCTCGCGGTATGCTTCCTGATCCCAAAAACACACCAATCTACATCAGCTGGGCTATTGCTCAAGTAAGTTATTATATTTATAGTTCAAATGCAATTAATGATTTATTATTTTATGTTTAGTGTGTCACAACTGTAGCCGGTATTGTCTCATATCCATTTGATACAGTGCGACGACGTATGATGATGCAGTCTGGCCGCAAGAAGACAGACATGGCATACAAGAACACCTTGCATTGCTGGGCAACTATTGCAAAGACTGAAGGCTCTTCAGCATTCTTTAAGGGAGCTTTCTCGAACGTCCTTCGAGGCACTGGAGGTGCTTTCGTGCTAGTACTGTATGATGAAATCAAGAAAGTCTTGTAAATTATTATAACATCAAAGAGTAAAGAGTTCGGAAAATGTTCCATTGATTTTATGTTGGTGCTGCTTAAAAAGCAGAAAACCGGGGAAACAGGTGGGGTTTATGTATTATGTCATTGCATGATTATGCCGTAAATTTCGTAGAAAGAGCGAACCTACTTTAAATTAAATGTATGAATGAAAAACCACCGTGAACTTAAGAATGGGACGATATCTTCAAAATCTGAAATCTTATCATGTGACAAATATTTTCACGTGCTTATGCTAATATTCTATTTACTATATTTTCCTTCTCTAAAGAGAAAATCAAATTGTTTTTATTAATAGATTGGAAATATGTAGGAGCAGAGTTATGCGAGCTTTTGTTCGCTGATTTCACACTTCTAAGATTCAAAGTTGCGTCGCAATTATTTCTTTTCAAGGAGATGGAAACGATTCATTTCTCACGACAGAATTGTGTAAAGAAGCCTTAATTGTATTATTTTTCATGTGGCTCAATAAGACGCAAAACGTTGAACAATTTAAAATATCTAGTACGTAATAACAAATATTATCGTAAGAATCTAAAAAATATATAAGGAAATAAGACCAGAAGACTAAAAGCCTATTATATCACCAATTTCTCCCCCTGGTAACAAGGTGAGATTGGAGACATGAAAAAAAATATTTTGCTAGAGTACACATTTCTTTGCTCTTCATTACACCAACTTTACTAGGTGTGTGAAGCACCGGCTCATAGCCGCAATATACTGATTTCAAATTTGTACGCAAATTAAGCTTTTAAATGAAATTTTATTAATCTTTAATATTTTTCTTAGTAAATTTCAATTTCTTATATCTTTGCAATGTTTTTTTATAAATTCATCACAGTGCTATATTTTCTGTGTTTAAAAAATGCAAGTGATTTTAAAGTTTTGTAAGAATTAAGAATGAGACTTTTTAATTTATTTAATTCGCTTAATACAAGCTACGTAACAAAAACAATTAAAGCTAGAATTAAATTAAACTTATAAGCTAGGGAAGCAGCAATAAGGGAAGGCAGGATTAGATTAAGTTAAACTAAGGAAAGGGAAAGGGGCCTAGAACAACAATTCAAGAGGAACTGTGGTGGAATTCGTTCCTAAGGGACGATTTAGAGAGATGGAAGTCGAAGGAGGGAAGGGAGTTGGCCATTCGAAGCATACGGGTGAGAGGCTCGGCAAGTCCGTAGTTGGTGCGGTGGTAAGCAGGGCGAAAGAGAGGGGCCGACCTGACATAGCGGGGGTTGGTGTAGAAAGAAATCCGCTGAAGCAGAGAAGGGCAATCAATCTCCCCAGAAAGCAGCTGATGGATGAATGTAATATCAGCGAGGTCGCGCCGCTTCCATAAGGTCAATAAGCATCAAGCGGTTTTTATATAATTAGAATTTAAAAGATAGATATTTAATTAAATTTTTTAATAGGTAAGTAGCAACAAAAGCCAAAATATGTTTAGAATTTTGTATACGATCATTTTAGAGTCAGATCAGTCAAAAACATGTTCATTTAAGTATTAAAGCTAGTTTATGAAAAAAACGTTAATATAAAATTACCTAAACTTTGCAGAAAAGTTATAGTTATAATTTTTATAGTTTTGAAAAATACACAAAATTCTTAAAATATCGGGTTATCCATTTAGTGGTTCCGAAAGTATACGTAAATAAAGCACACATTTAATTTAGAGTTCGATAAAATTTTTATTTCTTGATATTGTTGGTACCTTGCCACTATGTATCGAATTAAACATCATTCAAATGTCCTTCATCCTTTACAGCACTGGACCCTTTTGAGGTAATTTTCAATCGCTCATTGCACGACAGTACAGTAACAACTTGATCCTGCAACATAGCTAAAACGAGACGTGTTGTGTGGCTTGTGGCATCGTCCTGTTGAAACCTCATATTTTCCACATTCATATCTTCAATTTCACCAACAAACAAAATCGATAATCATGTGACTATAGCGATCAGAATTTACGGTTTGTATCACAGCTTTGTATTTTCAAAAAAGTACGAGTCAATCACACTTCCATACCAAATAGCACACTATACAGTGACTTTGTGTGGATGCAATGCTCTTTCGAAAGTTATTTGCGGATTTTGACTGCCCCAGATGCGACAGTTTTGTTTGTTCATATCCACTAGGCGAAAAATGAGCCTCATTACTGAAGAAAATTCGATGCTAAAAATCATCATCCAAACGCTGTTCGAACACCGAATCAGCATATGTTCTACGGATACCATGGCCAGCCGGCTTCAGCTTTTATGTTAGATGAATTGTATAAGGATACAGATGCAAATCTAAATACAAAGTACGCCATAATGCGCCGTAAGATTAGTCCAAACGCTGTGAGCGCCGTATAATGGATAAATATGGATCTTCTTCGACGCTTTTACTAACAGCAGCAATATTTTGGGTTCAACGCGCGTTTGGATAATGTATAGGCTTTAACATAGCTGTTACAGATCCAGTTTCTTCAAAGTTTTGCTTATAGTGCTCAGACGGACGATTATGCCGAAAAATTACTCTTTTTGTAGAAAGTTTTCACTATTTTACTACGTTCATTTCATTTGGGTGCCTGGGTATAGTGATGTTCATGGTAATGTTATAGCGGATAAATTCTTAGCCGCGGAACTAATTTACCGGAAGCAGATATATTTCCAGCACGGAGTGGCACCTTTAGCCTCTCCTAAGTTGGAGATTGAAAAATGGCATGAAAAGATCGTCGACATGTGAAAACGCGAGAACAGGTGCGAGATTACCAGGCAGATTTGGCCAACCTTTGTCCGCAACAGGTCAACCTTGCTTATTTCAGGAGGAAAGACATCATTGAAGTAGTATTGGTAATTACCGGACACTATCTAATAGGCAAGCATGCCGTAAAAACTTCTGTAGAAGTTGTCATAAAGAGGAGTGGGAAGAGAGTGTTAAACACCTCCTCTGTCATTATCCAACCCTCGCAGTTCGCAGGAGCCGCAACTTGGGCACTTCCTTCTTTAATGAACTCTCTGACTTAAGCTCGACAAGCATCCAGGACTAAAAATTTTAAAATGAAGTTAAATGCATATCTAGAGTTAAATTTCAACGTTTCTTGAAAATCTTTGAAAAAGTGAACTTATAGCACTTTCAAAAATAACGGTTAATATAAAAAAAAAATATCTTGATCGGAACAAGGCCGTTTCCAAGAAGAAGAAAACTGACATTTAACTTATTTATATGTTAAACTTGTCAATCGAAGAATAATTCGGTTTGTTTTGTTTTTCCGGAGAATGGATGTAGTGTATAAAGTGGAGAAGAGTGAATTGGTAAATATCAGCACCGAGTTTAAGAAAATAAAGCTACAGATAGAAAAAGATCGATGTCTTCCTACAACACCAAATGAGATTAGAAAAGCTATTCATTTTAAAGGAACTGAGAAGGAGTACGAACAACTAGAAACGTCCATTTCAGTTGGAAATTTATCTCAAGAAAACGATGTGACTGTTTTAGGGTTTCACGAACGCTTCAAAATCCGTAGAAGAGCAATTATTGAAATACCCAGAAAAGCCCTACGGCTGCAAACCTTTCGGGAAATTTTAAAATTGCGGAAAGAACACAAGAAGGGAAGTTTCTTTGGAAAATCAGAGTATTCATTCCAAAGAGTTAAGCCAATTAAAAGCACGGAAGGGTCTTTACTTAGACCGTTCGAGGACGTTTTAATTTCAATTCGATTTTATCGACCTTTTCGATTTGAACACGGTTCGGCAAACCGCCGCCCCATCTTCTCAGAAGAATTTCTAGTTCTTGGATCAAACACTCTTGCCCACCTGCGAGATAAAATCACATGCAAATGCAACAACCGTCAGTTGCTTGACATAAGCGAAGACATTTATCAGGAGCCCTCAATACCGAAAACTAACCCTGGATTCTTCTTTATAACCGACACTTTCTACAACGATACTCGCAATCCTGAAAATCACGACTATTCAGATGTTATTCGGAAATGGCTTAAAGACAAGAAAGAATTCCAGGAAGTTGACTTTCGAACGGCAGCGATGGAAAATACAAAGTTTATGGATCTAACAGTACGATTAGGCTTTCCCCAAGTTTATCAACATCACGGAAATTGTGAACACCTCTTCACATTTTCTTCAATTCAATTACTTTCACCGCAAGATGATTTGTTCTGGGAAGACTACCCGAAGTTAACTTCACTATCATTTCCAAATCATTTAGTACTTTGTCATATTTGCGCCACCAGGGCTCATAATTTTATTGTAATGAAAAGTACACGACAGTTCCATGATCCGACGTACCTTTGTAAACCTTGCTTCGAATCCTACTATTATGTGAATGGTAAAAAAGTTGGAGACTTTATGGCCTATCAATTAAACCCTGATGAAATTTTAGAAACCATGTCAACGGCTGATGATGGCGAGGAGATCTAGGTTGAATTTTCGTAACACTCAAAAATTAACTAATGTGATAAATTTACGCTACTAAAATAAAAAATGATTCGACAATGCATAATGTATTGCAAGGACCTATTAGATTCAGAAAAAAATGTCTAAGCAGAAATAAAGTGTTTTAATGTTTTGAATTTCCCTTCCCAATCCGTACTTAAATACGTGATAGTTTAAGTTAAAAGAAAAATAACCTTCTAAAAAAACAACCTGATTTAGAGATACATGTATATAGGGAATTAAGATGTGTATTTATATCTTGTTTCTTTTATTTGTTTATTTAATCAAGCTTAATTATATTAACGAGAAAAAGCAATAAATACGAATCGGTTATTTTTAAGTATTCTTTTACAGAAAAATTTAAAAATATCGAACAAAAGGGAAATTTGCGTTTTTTTTTTGTTCTTATCTAATTTCTGCAATTAAACCCCGTTCTTTAATGGTAAATAACCACCTCAAATCATACAAAAATACATCTGTGTAACCACTGCAATTAAAGCCTATTATTTAAGATCAAAACCCACTTTTATAGGCGATATTTACGAATTTCGTTTTTTAACCTATTGATTTTTAGTAACTGCTTAACCGCAAAATAGTAGCAATGCGATTTTTGTCGGATGTTTTGAATTTGTCTAATTATCACCTAAACCTGAACCCCTTAATTAACGCAAACAAACTTGCCCCAGAGGTGATATATTAGAAATTCATTTGTTTACTGATTTTTAGCAGCTGTTTAGTCGTAAGTAAAAAATCTTACAAAAATACGATTTCCCTTGAGTTTCTGAATTTCTTTAATTATTACAATTAAGACAATTTAACATAAAAAAAACTAGCCCTAAAGACTATATCTATAAATTTACGTTTTTTTATCTTTTGATTTTTAATAGCCACTCATATAACTAGCCCTTCTGGGACTTATTAATAAAATACATATTAGTCCAGAAAAATTAAGCATAAATAAAGTAGGAAGAAATTAGATACAGCGCTGAAAATTTTGAGAGCTAGCATTAGTGTTATAAATGTGTAAAAGTGCCTAAGGTGTCGCGTGAAGTCAAAGGTTGTCGAATAGGAGTTTTCGGAAATATATAGATGATGGTGAAGTTTTCAATAATAAATTAAAGCTGAGTCAATTCCCTAAAAAAAGAACCTAAGGTATTTGAGATACAGCGCTCTGAAGGATCGCAAATATTACGCTACTCACCGTATTCACTCTTTTCTGCATCACCTTGAACGTTGAGTGAGGTACTTTTCAACGCTATATTTGTGTCTTATTTTCCTGGACTATAATTTAAGCATTATTGAATTTTTTCGATTTTCCAACACCGTAGTAGTTGCTTGGACCTTTCACAAATAATTTTAAATATTTATAATAAGTACCAATGTCAATTATCCTTCGAAATGTAATATAATCAGTACAATGGAATAAATAAAATATAGCACGTTTTTTTCCGACCATACTTATATTTTTGCAATCATTCTAATCCCGAAAGACATTTTACATCACCAATTTTGTAACATTAAACACTTTTAGTTCTTCCAGCATTGTTGATTTCTTGCAGATTGGCTAGCGTTGAGTCCGAAGGGGTATACAGTCTTGGTCTGAAGGAAGAAGTTTCCGGATGCATCTCTGGGAGTTGAGATACCCATTGGGATCTGCTTGCGCTGGCAAGCCCTAGAGCGAAGGTTCTTCATGGAGTTGCACTTTTGTGCAAGGAAATTCTCTTCGTTGCCTGGAATCACAGTCTCAGCGTAATATTCCACAGCAATGTTATGGGAGGAAACCAAATCCCTGAATCCAGGCTGAACAATGGATGGTCCGTTGGGATAGAAATCAACGTCTCCCAAAGCCTCTGGCTTTCCATATCCGTAGGTCGAAGAGTGGATTACATCAACGAATTCAGCGTCGCCCTTTTGTAGACCGTAGAGGACATTGTTCTGCTTATAGCAGATCAAGGCTGGGTCAAGACCGGTGATTCTTGGGAGAAGGTGTCCAGACATTTCGGTGTATTTCCTTGAAGCAGCACCTGCGACATGGGCACCAACACCATGGCCAATCAAATGGATTTTGTTAAAGGAAACTTTCTTGGTCATTTCGTTCAACAGTTCAGCAACCCATTCTCCAACTTGTTCACTGTCAAGGGTGAGCAAACTTTGGACGTTCGTGATATGCCTTCCCAAGTCGATTACCTAACAAAACACAAAAAATATTATTGTAGATTTGTAGTTGGACTACGAATTGTATAAACTTACCAAGAAATTAATATTTCCGCGGCACTTATAGGCTTCCTTCAATTTGTTAAGTGGGCTATTTTCGGATGTTGATTTCAAGCCGGTGATATAAATGACGACTTCCATATCCTCACGCAAAGCTTGGGCGTCCAAAATTCTTTGGGGCTGGCTCAGAGGAGCAGTAACCTCACCGTTGGAAGTAGTCAGATACATCTCAATTCGGTCCTTGGGAGGGGCGTAGTTTGGCCTAATAGCACCGTACATGAGGCCTGTATTACCTGAGAAAAATCAACCGATTTTATTAATATGACCAGAACATTAAACTGAGTATTTAGGCCTACTTACAGACTTCATCGAGAGTGTTAATGAGTCCCTCAGCGCTCCTGGTTTCAACTTGTTCCTGGGTCATTCCCATCACCTCAGCCGCATTTGGGACTCGCTCTAAAAGCTTGCTCGAAAGACGGGAGATTCCATTCCTTGAAGAGATTTCTTCACTCCTGTCACCCCGCAAGTAAGAAGGATCGTGCTCTGGACGAGGATGATCATTCCTAGTTACGGGAGTCGCAGCGGCTGAGACCGCAAGCACCAAAACAGCAAGAACTACAGGCTTCATGTTGAAGAAAAGCTAAGTCCGAAAAACAGAGACACTCTGGCTGGGAAGATGTTGCGTTCCCAATTTTATAGCCCTGGAAAAGCTAACGCAACAAAATTTAATCGGTCTCAGTAATCGACCTCATCGGAGTAATCAGTTATCAGCTGCCGTCTTGCGATTTTGCTGACCGTGCTTCGTTTACTCAACATGAAACGAGTGCTGACTCCGAAGATGAATTTTTGCAATTTTCTCATTGGAGCGCTAGCTCATCTTTTTCTTGTGTACCAAGGAAAGTTCAAACGATTCTTAATTTTCAGCGGGTTATCGGGCACGTGTGGTGCACTTTTTGAATGCAACTTTAGAGTCCCGAGATTCGTTATATCTTGAAATTTGAGTCACTGGTGAATGAGTTCACTAAACCCAATTATATAAGAATTATAACTCGTATGTTTTTCTTTTTATTCATAATAGACCTAGTATAACGAAATTTTATACTAAAGTTGTTTGCAAACAGTCTTGAGTAATTTTAGCTTCATTCAAGGTCTTGTGGAACATTCCACAGTGATGATAATAATAAACTTTTTTCCTTTAAACATGTTTTCGTGGAAAAATTTCGTTTGAATTTTTTCGTATTATTCCCTCTATAAAATAATAAAGTTTTTAGAAATCTAACAATCGCATCTAAGAAAAATTATATCAATTCTTAGAGTTTACGTTCCTCAAAAAATGCCATTTATACAATTCTATTTGAGTATTTATTGGATTTTATCTTATGTATATAAACTATAATTATTTACCGTTATAAAGTTAAGCACAACTCCTAAAATAAAAATTGAAAATTAATTTTTAGAATTGACACAAATTTTTACAATTTTTTCCTAAAGTTTTTCTGCTTGCATTGAACGTTAATTTTAACTTTAAATTTTGAAAAATAATGATGTATAATTCACAATCATTTAAAAAACAAAATCGTTGAATATATTAAAGAATGCTTATTCCAATTTTACAATCATAAAAATAGTAACAGCCGAGTAGTGACGGAACAAAAGTTGTTAGCTTCTGAATTGCACAGATTACATAAAAGACAAAAAATGTATAACTCATTCATTAAATTGTAAAAACATTGATTAACTCGTTCGCTACCAATCGTCACATATGTGTGATACAGCGTTTTCTTATCAGAATCCACCGTCACATACGAGTATATGTGACAAACGTTTTTGGTCAATTTATGAAGATAGTTTGAAATGCGTTGTGTTTTGAACAGAATTGCTAAGTTTTAAAACGTTGATATATACGAAAAATGTGTACCAGTTTAAAAAAATGTTTATTTTACTTTTTTACTGGTAGCGAACAGGTTAAGAAAGCTCCCAAAAAATATCTTTTGATTTTAAAATTATAAATCGCACATACCTAAATTTTAATAAACTTCAGGTAGATTACATCTTTGTTATTTGATTTTGGTTATCTAATAAAAAATTAATTGGTATATCCTTTTTATTAAAAATTTGATGTACCATTAAAAAATGAGAAATATATGGGAATTTTTAGAACACTATATTATATAACGTAACTTTTAAAAACTTATTGTAGACAAACAGAAATTTTCAAAAAATAAAAGGAAAAACTCCCGAAGCTCGAATTCGTTACAGTAAGTAATTAGATATAAAAATTGGGTTGCATTATTTAATATTGTCGATAACAATTTCACAATACATTCCCTTAATATAGCAATAAGTAATATCCTTTTTGAAAATCGTTTTCTGTTTATTTTTCATAATTTTATGCTATTATTCTTTAAATAGTTTTTTGACCGTTCAATTTTAAATGAACCGCTCGTAATTGTATGTTGGAGAAATAGCTAGATACCTATACTACATGATAAAAGTGTAATCAAAACTTTAAGGAATTGGTAAAATTTTCATTTAGAATTCAAAACCATAGAACCATTTTTATTCCGTCAGTAGTATTTCAAATTATTATTTTTCGCTTAAAAGGTAAAATGCTCTTATAAAGGAATTCTACAAAAATTCAGCTATTAGTTATTAAATTGCAATTATTCAATTTCAATTTACATGGGATTTGATAATAAAAACTAAACATTGTATATGCCCAAAAGAACACTGAACTTCGCAGTATACTCCATGTAAACAACTGCAAATTAAGACTAATTAAGATGGTTTTCATATGTTGCAAAAATATAACTACGACTCACCATAAAAACCAGGCGGTGGCAATTTAATCTGATTAAAGTCTTGTTAAATTAATTATGTTTTAGTCTATTGTGTCTATATAAATAATTAAATTCTTAGTCGGCCCCGATGATAATTTCTTCAAAGGTCTTTCACACTCGACCTCTAATAATACCGAATTAAATATAAAACTCAAGTAATATGGGGAAAATGAAAGTAATTTAATAATTTCGCTACTCATACATTGCTTTTCATAGATTCTATCAGTTTTTATGCTTGAATATATTGAAAATATTTTTACATTTTAATTTTTTATTTAAAATAACCAACAAAGTTTTTAAACTAAAATACGCAAGAGAGAATGAAACGTGTTTTTTCTTAAAATACTCCTAAGTAAAGATTTCTTCGGGACTATTTAAAGCCTTTAAATAAAAGTGTTTGAACTTTAACAATGAACTCAAAAATGTTTGTAAAGAACAACTATTCTATAATATATTTTAAATCTCTATTCAACCTGATGAATGAATTGTTTCTCATATTTTCATCCTCAAATCCCTCAATTATTTAATTTTATTAAATGCTTACTTATATCTGCTGGAAAAAATATACTTTTTACTTTAGAATAAGCTTTGCACAGCCCGGATGAAAATACAAGGCCGAAAAACAAAAGACTTTCGGTGCTGTTTATATGTTAAATGGTAGGAAAGGCTGAGAACGCGTCGTAAACCAGCCGAGGTAGTTAACGCAAGGCTGAAAAACGCCTTAACCTCATAACGAATACACGCTATATCTAAAAAAATAACGAACTGAAACGAGGTCAACATTACTTCGAAATACAGAACGACAACAGGTCGAATGCTTACTGATAGGGCCCAAATAAAATATCCTTGCATGCTAAGTTTTTCTAAGTTCCCAAACTGAAATATTTCTAAAAACTGAACAATGTATCAACGTTCTTGATGGTCTTTAAACACTTTAAGGTTTCTTTTCGGCCTCAAATGAACTTTTAGGCATTTTTCCGGCCTATATTTTTCGCTCGGGAGGCTTATTTTAATATAAGTACAAGTACACAAGTCATGCTTGTATAGAGTGGTTAGCAGTCTATAAAATTAGTTGGAATCATTCAAGATTTAGGTGTCATAAAAACATTGCATAATTTCGAGATAGTGACTTTTGTCAATTAAAATTCATATCTTGTATATTTCCTACAACAAGGAAGTAAGGTCACCAGGCGCGATTTATTTATTTATTTATATTAGATCTACCGGAAAGTTCTTTCCGATAATTTCGTTTTAAGTTTGAATATGTTTGGATATGTTTGTTTGAGTTATATGTGGCTGTATATCTTTATAATTGCATTTATTATGTGCCCTTTGAAATTAATTACAACAAAGATAACTCAGGTCATTGTCAGCGTGTCGAAATTTGTTAAAAGTTTTTGGTGAAGATGCTGTTTCGGACAGAACGTGTAGGAGATGATTCGAAAAATTTAATTACCTTACGTTATATTGTTTCTAGACTTGAAATTTATGCATGAAATGTGATAAATTCTGCGTCATTCTAATTTCATTCCGGGGATCATTCTCTGCCTTACCTTATATTTAGTTACCTTTTTAATTGCAAGACGATTTCTCTAGAAAAACTTCCTTTCCTCAAACTTAAGGAATAAAAATTTCCATGAAGGAGTGTCTCACTCACTCAATTTCTAGTGCTTTTAAAATATTCCTTTCAATTTTTTAGCTGAAAACCAGTAAAGTATTTTGTTCGTTAAGTTTATTTATTAGTTTTCATACGGAATGTACCAAATTGTTCAGGAATGGAAGGGGTTTTGTTTACCATAGAAATGTCAAATCACACGTGTTGCACTGTACGATTTTGTAGGTGAAAATAAGAAATAAATTTAAATGAAATGCCGCCAATTGCCCGGGAAAATAATTTGCTGGAATATCAAGGAAGTAATTTCCTTAAGCAGCGGCTAGTGCTATCAACATTAAGCGGAAAACCGGTTAGAATTGTAGATATACGAAGGAATGATTTGGAGCCCGGTCTTCGCGAGAGTGAAATTAGTTTAATTCGTCTTTTTGATAAAATCACCAATGGAACTGAGATCGAACTAAATAAAACGGGCACTGCACTGCTCTACAAACCGGGCCTGCTTTCAGGAGGAATAATCCAGCACGATTGTTGTATACAGCGAGGAATTGGTAAACTTGCAACCTTTACAATTTGTTAAATAAAAATTATCTTATAAATTAATTTACACAGGCTACTATTTGGACGTATTAATAGCTGTTGGACCGTTTTGCAAAAATCCAATTAATGCAACTTTACGTGGGGTTACAAATAGCAAAGATAGCCCCTCCGTGGACCACATTAAGGCGTCCGCAATTCCAATGCTCAAGAAATTTTTGGTGGTGGACGATGGGCTGGATTTCAAGATTGAGAAGAGGGGACTCATGCCTTTAGGTGGAGGTGAAATAATCTTCAAGTGCCCTGTTAGGAAAAATATCAAATCCATTCAATTTCTGCAGCCTGGAATGGTGAAACGAATCCGGGGCACTGCATACGCCACAAAAATTTCTCCTTCCATGGCCAACAGGACAGGTAAACTATTCTTTTGTGAAACTATATTTAGGTATTATAATTTGTTTGTTTGTTGTATGTTATTTTAGTTGAAGCTGCCAAGGGGGTTACCTTAAATTATATTCCTGATGTATACATTCATACAGACCAAAGAAGGGGAAAACTTTCTGGTAATAGTCCCGGATTTGGTGTAAATTTATGTGCCGAGACAACTGAAGGGGTTTTTTATTCCGCTGAACTAATTTCTAACACAAAGGAAGAGGTTAGTTATAGTACGCTAAAAATTTTAATTTAATAAATAAAATTAATTTATCACATTCCAGGGCCTTGACCCTTCAGTACCAGAGGATTTGGGAAAAGATGCTGCACTAAAGCTATTTGAAGAAATTTATCGGGGAGGGTGCGTGGATTCGACATTTCAATGGTTAGCCGTTTTGTTTATGGCTCTTAGTCAGAAAAATGTTTCTAAATTCATGACTGGTAAGTAGTTTTATAATTTAAAAAATTATTTAATGAAAATATATAATATTTTTATTGCATAGGTCCACTATCACAGTACACCATTTACTTCCTTCAGCACCTAAGAGACTTTTTCGCAGTTGTATTTAAATTGGAGAATCCAGACGTAGAAGACGAGACCATGCCCGGAGCTTCTAAAGTGCTTTTAACTTGTGCGGGAATTGGTTATACTAATATTAATAAAAAGGTTTACTAGGTTAAAAATTGTCTATTTATTTTCTAAGAAAAAAAAAATAAGAGCAGTTCGAATACTTAATATTATATGAGGCTACATTAGAGTAAAACTTATATTTAGATAAATAGAAAGAAAAGCAAATTACTGCTAAATTATAGATGGAAACTAGCTGATTTTTCACATTTTGTTTTAGGAAGAAAGTTTATCATTTTTTGCAATAAAAACAAAACGATACGCACATTAAGATATATATTTATATTTAAAAATATCCTTATGATCAAATGTAAAGCAAGACATCGAATACAAATGTGTTTACTCTTACAATAGAGAGGTTCTCAATAATGTTGCTCTTAAATTTCTCTAGGTCGAAAATTTAAACAAGAAACTACAAGTATCTGTTTCCTTAAATTCAATTCGTGGTTCTTACTTAAATCAGTTAATCAACATTGTGGGATTAAAAGAGGTGAAAATGCAAAATGCCTGGAAAATGGTATCTACTTTCGTTATCTCTCTCTAGCTTATACAGGTTCAAAACTGCCATAATAGATCACGTTAGAAAGGTAGCGAACGTAAATAAAATAAGTTAATGCAATTTTATTAAATTTCTTATGCTGCTCTTATGCCAGTGCCTAGCTGTCTTAGCGTAGATTGATTAAGTTTGTATTTTTATTGTAATTTAGGGTAAATTATTGAACCCACAGGGCCTAAACTCTTCCACCGGCCAGGTACGGGATTAGGTGAATGTTTCCAGCCGTGAGAAGTGGAACTCAAATAAAATTTATTATTATTATTAGATTCAAATTTATGCAATTAGTGTCTAATATTCCGAATTATTAAGAACCACGCTATCCCATAATTGTAAAGGACTAATTTTCTACCCCAAAATATTCAACTAAAAATCATCGTCGGAAAACTCATCGTAATCGCCATGACGTTGGCGCTCCGCCTCGCGGAAAGCTTTTCTCTCAGAAGGAATTGCTGAATTAGCGTTTCTAACAATTTGAGCCTTGCTGGCGTACTCCTGAGGGTTATAAGTTCCGGCGTCGTCATCGTCCCAATTGTCGTCGCAGTCTACCATCTCTTGCGGCGTTATTTTCACTTCGGACTTCGCGACTTCAACGTTATACTTGTAGCTTGTTACGGAAGCTCTATCAATGCAAGTTGAGCAATGGTGCTATTTAAATTTTAGGTGTTATTTATTCAAATAACATGAAAATAATTTTACCCGAAATTCCGGCTCTGGAACCATATGGGCGGCGTTGAAGGGGCATTTTAGCAGCTCAACATCGGGATAACTCAGGCGACATTTTGCTAAATGTGGCTGCAATCGCTTCCTCAGCATTGTGTGCGCCGAATTGTACGGGCATTGCACCATTTCATTATCTCTTTCAATAAAGTGTGCCATTTAGAAAGTAAAAGTTTATTTTTTCAAGACGGAAGCAACTTTAACTGACAGTAGTCAAATGTACACTAGATCTTCTTCTTATAAACATGCAACAATTTTATAATTTGAACTGCAATAAATTTCTTTATTCTTTTTTTCTAAATATTATAATACGTTTCAAAGTTTAACGAAACGTAAAATATATAAATTTATGAGGTTTAATAATAAATTTTATAATTTCACTGTTAAAGAGTTTTAATTTTACTTGAAATGCCAGATGTCACTTTCCATTCATTTAACTTTTATATGCCATCAGCCAAGCAGTTTTATTCGATGCATTGCAGTTATCTGTTATATGCCATCAGCGTTTTGTTTTTGTTCTTCATTCTTCTTAATTCGTGAGGAAAACCTCAAAATTGGGTTTATTGGAGGCCGTTTTTTAACAAATCAAGGTAACTTTAACTTTTTAGAATTAGAATTATTATTATATATAACGCTTTTCTCAAAGGAAAATAAAGCAGATATGGCGTTTGTTGTTCCCGTAACCGGCGACGAAGAGATGCAATGTCCCTACGTAAAAGTGCACCGTCCTCTCCGCAGTCACTTTGAAACTCATCTGGTAAAATGTCGGAAGACTCAAAAGAAAGTTAAATTGGTCACTTGTCCATTCAACCAATCCCACAGGATTAATGAGCCTGAATTAAGTGTAAGTTATGCGATAAATAAAAACATTCAAATAAGATTTTATAATCCCTTTATCCAAGTGGCACCTTTCAACTTGTCCCAGTCGCGCATCCTTTGAGAAATACAAAAATATCGTAGACACTGGAATTACTAAGAAACCCGAATATGAAACGGCTCATCATTTTCACGAGGAGGTTACAACATCTGAAAATTGGGACGACGTGGACGTACCGACTTATAATCCCGCAGAGTACGCAGACAATGCTCCGATTATTAGGCTCAAGGTGGGCGCTCCTCCATCCGAAAGGAAAGCCTTTAGGGAAGCTGAGAGGAGACGCTTGAGAAACCAGTTAAACTAGACAGTATAGATTTTATGACCTGATTATCCCAAAATGTATATTTTTCCATAAGAAATAAAATATGTTTGTTAATGTAAACTATTTGGACTTTTAAAAACAACGATAACAGTAGCTTTATTGTATATTTTTGCTCAAGCAAGGGGCAACATTGGTAATAAATTCGCACATAAACAGCTATCAGGGCCGCACCTAGGCCGTTTAGGTTAAATACAAAAAAATACCTTTAAGTAATTAAGATTTAAAATTTATTTGTTTTGAAAACACTTATCAAGATGAAAATAAAACCCTTAAAAGAAATACAAAAAAAAATCAATTTTTTATATTAAATACATACATATATGTAAAACTACTCGCGTTAAGATAGCAACAATTTAATGACAGAATTTCGAATTAAATTCGAAAAATTGATTAGTGGCAATACCGAAATTCTTCTGTCAACTTCCCTTTTGTCGGTGTTCGCCGTTTAAGATGGTGGGTTGATATTTTAGTAAAAATAATTTGTAATTTTCTTAATCATCCTTAAATATTCCAATTTTCCTTTAATAAAACTTTAAAGAGAATATATTTCTGAAATGCTATATTATACCATTTATGTGGAAAAGTGATTTAGTGACTGGTTTTTCTTTAATTTTTTAGACTAAAGGTACTTCCAGCTTTGGTAAACGTCATAACAAGACGCACACTTTGTGCCGTCGTTGCGGACGATCATCATATCACATCCAGAAATCAACTTGTGCACAATGCGGCTATCCAGCAGCGAAAATGCGATCATGTAAGTGCCCTAAAAAATAGTTAATTACTTTCTGTAAGTCCAAGTGTATGGCCGCAAAATGTTTAAAAATGTGTGACATTACCTTTCTCTAGCAAGCTTGATTGGCACCTTCCACATTTTCTGAGTTATAAAAATTAGGCAATTTCACGCATTCGCTATTGGTGGAGTAAAGAACGTCCGATTCCGGTCAACTCACCTCATATTGGCTAAGATTAGCACGGTAAAAAGCGGAGTGTCAGGTACTTGGTAGGCTCTGATTTATATTCCTTCATTAGTCAGGTCTACACTTCACTCACAAAGCAGTTCCTCAAAGGAACTGGGCTTGACAAGGATTCACGAATCATCACAAGACTATATTTACTGTGGAGTAGATCATTTAAGCAACTTAATTTGTTTTTTAACTGGATTCAATGGGACCGGTATCTTTCTGTAGTTTCTATGAATTTCTGTGATAAAAAGAGGGAAATTAATTTTAAAAAAATAACCTCAGAAGTTTTCGCGATATAAAAAAAATAGTTATTTGCGAATAAAGATTCAAGTCTCTTGAAAATTTCAAAGGTTCAAGAACTGTTCTGTTTTCCTGAGATTAGAGATCTTATAAAAATTCATTGCGCTGTCGAGATTATATTCGGCAACACAAGTGTATGAAAAGAACAAATTTGTTTTTAAAATGTGTGAAATAATTAAATATATTTACCATTATTTGGTGTATTAAAAGTGGAAAAAGTTACTACAATCCTTCAAATGCATTTATTTCTTTGTTAAATACTGTTACTTTAGGCTATTTAAAACATAAATATCTCCGGCCAGTAGAATTTACATGCGAGCTTTAAATCTATCCCACATAGCAAAATATAATGATTAAATTTTAACAATTATATGTTATCAATTTTAAATTAAGACACAATATAAAAGGATAGATAACATTTTGTTTAGTCGTTTGCATAGCTTCACGATATAAGGTAGTCAGGGAAATAATTCAAATATTGTCAGGAAAGCCGGGCTAAATTAAAATAATGTATTAATAAAACTGAAAATTTGGGGATTAAAATAGCAAATTATGCTCTTTGCAATCAGAAGGAAAAAGTTCAGCTAATTTTTCCAGTGTTTCGTGATACAATAAATCAAAGTTATGGAAAGAATTTGTTACCTGGAAAATCGGAAATTTTGTCTTGAGCAAAATCAGCTTCTGTAAAAATGAGTTCTATCTCAGAGCATGAGTTTAAAGATTAATATTGATTAATTAGTTTTAATTTTGAGCTTAGTCTGAACAGTCTCAAATTCTAAATTCCCAACTTGTAAATATCATAATTTTTTCCTGGAACTCGACTTACCTATTCATGTATTTTCTATTAAATAGTTTAACGTTGTACTGAATAATCTATTCACTTTATTTTTAACAAATTTCAAAAATTTTAAAAAGCCATCAAAACTAAGGAAATGAAATTGTATCTAGGATAGTAGCCAAATTCTGTGATTTTGAGGGTTTTTGCATTTCAATTGTAATTGCTCCAAGCACACAGATATAAAAAAAAATGTGAATTGATCTTATTTTGCATTTTCGTTAATAAATATTAACATCATATGAATATGCGCAACAATGTTTTTCACACATCTCATTTCAAAATAATGCAATTTTAAATTAATATTTAAATTGATTTAGAAATAAAAAAAATCGGTTATTTAATTATTTCTTTTAATTTCCAGACAATTGGTCAATCAAGGCTAAAAGGAGGAAGACTACTGGAACTGGCCGTATGCGTTATTTGAAAATCGTAAGGAGGCGTTTCCGTAACGGATTCCGCGAAGGAACCCAAGCAAAACCCAGAAAGTCCACGTAATTTGTAGATAATACTTACAAATAAATTGGTTAATACAAAACAAGAAATCTTGAATACTTTTAATGAAATTGTTATTCCTTGCAATATTTAGCTTCTTTCTTCAATATTCAATAATAATAATTTCATAATAATGAGACACACACAATTAGACAAGAAAGATTTTTAAGAATCGAAATATCGAATATTATCGCTCTTACTCAAGTTGATCGCCGCAGGTTTATCAGTGCGAGCTATGTGCTTTTCTAAATTCAGGGGAAAAGCGCCGATTAAAGTTAATGAACGATATGCGATTATATTCACATCACCGCCGGTAGCTGGAAAAGAACATGAATTAGAGAGCCGTCAAATACCGCTAACTATAAATAAGGCCGCCGGCGGGAACGTGTTAACCAGCGAAGCCACATTTTCAAAGCTGAGGTGCGAAGAAAATGCTTTGATATAAACGAGTGGTAATATATTACAGATTAGATCAATATTGAAATACGAACTATATATTTAATAACATTGTGCAATAAAAAATGAGCAGAAAGAAAAAAATTGAAATGAGTAACTCAATAAGTACTTGAATTCATGAATTCCCATTTGATGAATAAATAGATAGTTTACTAGTTTTCGAGGTTCGGTAAAAGTAATGTAGTATGTTGGTATAGATTATTTTAAAAGCAGAAATAAGAAAATAACTAAAATAATGTAAAACTTGTAGTGTATTAATTAACACGAAAGTAAACAAATATTTATTTGAAATTGAACAATTGAGTTGATGCCTAATTCGCTAATTTAACGCAATCGCCAGCTAAATTAGGTACTACAGTACCAGCTCGAAAATTTGAATTCGCACAAATTAGAATTTCTTGGAAATTAGAACACGAATTACTTTTATACGCACAGCTTGGAAATTAGAAAAATGAATTCTAATTTTCAAGCCGTGAAGTTAAATCAAGTCGTAAAATTGGTTTTTTTTTTTAATTAAAAGTATTAAAGAAAGTAACAGTCCGGGAGGCTATCCTTTTTTTGCAAGGGGCTTGGAATAAACTTTCGGCAGAAGTTCTCCAGGAATGTTGGAAAAAAATATTTGAGATTAACAAAAATCCTGACAATGTTGAGAGTGACTTCGATGAAGAAGACACATTACCACTAGCTCGACTAGCTGCCTTAATCCGAAGTAACCCAATGAATCAGGTAGTTCAGGAAACTATTGCAATGTTTCGACATTTTGGAGAGGTAAATTTTTTAATCTGTCATGGGTATCTGTATGTATAAGAAGTAGGAAATTTTACGGAATTATAGGATATAACGGCAGAAGATATTGAAATCTGGAATGCAGATGAAATTGTTTGCAATAGCCAAAATGATTTAAACTCTTGCACTGGATTTGAGTCGGAGGATGAAGGTCCGCAAAAAACCATTTCACATACAGATGCAATCACTTTCGCCAATGGCCTGTTGATTTGGGCGCAAGAAAATCGTTTGACATCTTCAGAAGTAATAACGATCCAAACTATTCGTGAAAAAGCAGTTGGACTGTTAGCACAGACAACTTGGCAGAAGAGGCAGACTACATTAGACGAGTTTTTTACATAGTTACATAGTTAGGTACATAAATTATGTTGAATATGTACTAATATGCTTAAAGTTTTCATTGCGTGGTATGTTATTTCTTGGATTTTCCGCATTGAAATAAAAAACTTGGAAATTGGAAAATCTCGAAAATTGTAATTTACCGAAACTTTTTTTTTCTAATTATCGAGCTGCACCTGTATCAACATTCCACAGAAACGAAACTAGAAAGTAAGTTGCATTACCGAACCAGACGTGCATACTAATTGAACCCCACATCCAGGCGTAGATGTGACATTGAATGGTATTTTAGTAAATCAAATTTCATTTGGGAACAAAATTGAGGCTAATAATGCGCGATGAATCTTTTATGCTTGTTTTTAAATTGCTTCCACAGCATTCGGTGCTTTGTACTAATTCCTGTAGACAAACGTTATTGAACCTCTCTAAATCCATTTTTTATGAATCTAAAAAAATAAGAGTCAATCCGTTTGTGTACTGCACTGGAGTATTGCTTTTTTCGATTTATTATTTCGTTTCACATTCTTAGGTTTGAGGGTTTTAAAGAGACTAATTTAAGAAGTTATTTTTTAATTATGAATCCCATTTCAGTTATAATTATTTTAATATTTTTTTAAATTACACAGATCGAAGAGGACTTAAAAGTTAAAAAAGCTAGTTCAATTCGGTAAAAATTTTCTGCGAATAAAACTATTTGTTTCATAAAGCAATTTTATTCATAAAATATACTGCAACAGAAATATTTACAAAATCTCGAAAAGATTCTTTGCTTCCTTTAGTGCAATTTGAATCTGTCGGTTATATCCAAATTATTTACATAGAAAGAGTTTTCCACGCTCGCAATTGCTTAATATAAAAGTACATAGCTAGGTAGCAATGTTAATGTTGCTTCGATTACTTAAAGTACAAAATTTGAAGGGAAACAACTTTCTACAACAAATTAACATTATTTGTACATCGTTTACAAAAAGCACATTTCTTCATTTTTATTATTTATTTTTGTTGTCGAGCACTTCACTGAGTCTGGAGCTCTAATGTTCCAATGCATCCGTAGACGTTGTCCTTTCAACTGGCCTCCTCTATGTAGACATTTCCCCGAAGGGGCGTCTTCACTGCTTCTTTATCTGCTGTAAAAATTATATCTTGTTATTCATAGGGAAAAAATACGAGAAAAAAATTGATTAATTAACATTGCAAATGGAGATCTGATATGGCAAATAAATCTTCCAAGCAAATGAAAAAAACGCCTGCAGTTGATTTGTGAGATGGAAACATTGTTACATGCGGACGTGATGAGGAAGAGCAATGAGTTTAACCGCATTCGAGCAATTAAATTGCCTTATTGTTACGTTCTTTATTATTATTTTATTTCTCACAGTTTTATGTTGCAGAAAGTCTGGTTGGCTGGCTTTAACAAGAAAGGGGATAAATTAATTGTCGGAAGCGCTGACTTGCGACTGTGTGCCGATCGCACTCGCCTATAAATAAATAATCGCTTAATGGGAGATCTAGGAAAGCAATTTTACAGATAATTCAAACCCAGGCAACGAGGGATTGGCGTTCACTACAGAAATCAATCACAAGAGATCTTCGCATTTGTTCTGCATTTTCTTATTGCTTTTGCACTTTCCATTGAAATGAAGCAAATAATTAAAATCTTTCAATTGCTTGACCCTTGTGTGCTGAGGTATTCAAGAACGAAAATCTTATTCCGCTTAATAAGAACTTCGGTTAGAATGAAGTACAAAATAAAATAAATATTTAAGTTAATCTTAAAATCGTCACCCATTCGATGGGCTTGAAAGTTTCCTGGTAAGTTTCTATAAACATTTTTTTTTTAATTTTGCAAGCTATTGCTGCGTTTCAAACATAGTTACTAAAATATGTTAGTTACTAGTTAACTAATATCCAAATAAGTGTAAGGCCACTGCTCAGGATGTTTTTTGTAAAATAATAAATCCTAAAATCTTTAAGCCTTTAACGTGAGAGTCGACGTCAGAATCGATTCGACATTTTTCGATTCTATCGAAAATTGTGGTATTGCGTAAAGTGATCGACTCTTCCAATTTTAAAATAGAAACTTCCAGTGAAAATTCGTCATATGCACGTTGGTTTAATTAAAGTTATTTGATATGACCCAAAGTAAATGCAAATTTTAATTCATATGCTAACTTCTAATAAAATGTGTTTAGATTCAAGAATAATTTTAGGTTTACAATAGGTATGTTCGCCAGAATTTTAGCCAAAATTTAACCAAAATTAAGGAGACATGAAAAAGTGCTATCAGTATCACAAATTATAAAATTAGCGTATTTGTTAAGGTTTTGTAGTCGAGGCAGCTACCAAATGTGTATGGGAATGTTATAAATTTTTCTAATTGCTTTTTATTGCTGAATACTTTTTTTCTGTTTAATAAGTATAATGAAATCAAGGGATGACTTCACTTATTTAATGTTTTCAGCGATATGTCCTTTAAACATCAAAAGTTAAAAGTTTTATCCATTAAATCTTGGCGCTTTTTATTATAATAGTACAAGCTTAAATGTTGCTTCATTATTTTTATATTAAATTAAAAAGCAAAGCTCTTTTTATTTAAAAACAAACGCTGAAATCCGCCTTCCAATTTATAAACTGCGGTGTATCCCATACAAGCGATAACTTAAATAGAAATAATTATTACTTTTTATATAGCAATCTTTTCAGCATATAGTTCAATATAAGGCAGATGGTATTGTAAGAACCCCAAACTAATTTTAACTCTTGTTTTAAAAGAAACCAAACATTTTAAATAATATAATGAAGGAGCATAACGTTAACCCAACGTGAGTGAGATCGGGTATCTCTGGTAATCAAAAGATATTCTCTGAACTGATAAAACTGATATTTTATTATAAGGATAAAATTTAAAATATGTCTACGGGCGGAACACTCGTATTTAGATTAAGTTAAAATTTTAAAAATGTGTTAACACAGAACTATAGACTGCTGTTTTAAACTTAACTTAAAATCACAAGGAAATTAGGTTCCCCGATTTGAGTTAATCAATAAACTTAACCACATGACCTCGTGTCTAGCATCAAATTGCCATTATTGTCGATGAGCGTGCCATACATTAAGCTATTTGAGATATTAATCAAGAGTTTGAATGCAGAATGAATCGTAAAGTACATGAATCAAATAAGAAAAGTAAATTGGTAATGTCGCTACCAGCCTAGAGGTTAACAGAATTTAAATGTTTTAACTTATTCGGTAAAATGTATTTGGTTCAAATTATTATTTGAGCATCACCACCACTTTTCCTACTTTTAATATTAAAAATTGTTTTATGAAAAATCTTTGACAAAAGCTTTCATAAATGAGTGTGTTGAATTGTTTAATGCTAAGTGTACAAAAGGATAAAATGTTTTTAATAAAAAACTACTAAAATATCTTACCTAGAAGCTGTTCAAGGTAAACACAATGGACTTCAACAGGGCGAGCATTTTGATCTTTGATAGGATTTTCGATAAGAAAAGTTCCATTTTCAATATTTTGGACTTCTGCCAATCGTGCCATCAATTTCGCAGAAAGTTCTTCCACATCTGTAAGAGTTTAAAATTATAATTTTTCTAAATACGCAAATATTTAATTTGGAGAAATTTTTAAAACAACAATCCAAGGTCGAAATATTTTCGCAGTTAATAATTTTATCGAATGACCAGACACAGAATCGCTGAGAGAGTTCTTAGAGATTTGCCAAAATTGCTAAAAATAACGAGGAACAGATGTTGGCGTTGGCGAGTTATTGTTGAATGCCGTCCATTTTCTAAATATACCTAGGCTATATAAGACAGGAAGCTACTAAATTGCCTTGAAGTTCATGTTTTCGCCAATTTACTTCGTTTCAGCTTCCTCGGGACCCCCCCGATCGACGACAGTGCGGCTGCTGGCCGTTATCCGTCTAAGAACACGAAGGAATCGGTTTCAATGAAATCGGTTTGGCAAATCCAACGATTATTGGTTCTAAATATAAAGCCTGCTTAGGATCGTGCCCATCTTCGCTAAGACACTTCTCATTGAGAAAATTTATAAAGCAGAAATTATTCGTAATATGTTTGTACGCCACATGCATGATCATTTGCAGTTCCTTCATTTGGCATATTTTTGGACCATTGTTTACTAACTCTGCCTAGTCAATAAAACTTTTATTTCCTGCTTGTGGGATGTAAATTTCATTAATTTTAGAAATTCCCAGTGGTTACCAGAAGAACTGCAAAAGACCGGAAATTATTAAAGAGGTTTTCAATTTCGGAAAATTCATGTAATTGGCAGTTTATTTATTATCATTTGAATAATACGTTGAAATGATAGAATATAATAATTTTCCACTCAAGCGTGAACAAATTGCATTTCTCAACAAAATTTGTGTAAACATCGGAGATATAATAAAATTATTAAAAAGAAAAATTGCTCTATAAAATTATAAAAGTAGAATAAGAGCTGGTGATATATTTGATCGATATTAATTATTCTGGGTGCTTTTTATTCTATCCAGGAAAAAAAACATTTTAGGACTAACTAAATGCACGAACAAGTTGAGTTTGTGGTATCCTCACTGATTTTGATGAATCGTTGTAAAATGTTTCCAAGAATTGCATTTGTTCGCCGTAATTTTCAGCACATTCCCCAAAAATATCATTGCAAATTGTGTGAAAATCATGTTAAAGAGGCTTCCTCATTAAACATTTTCTGGAAAAAACTAAAAATAGACGGATCAAAGGTACAATTTATTTAGTTTATCTACGGCGGTAAACATGAAGTGATTGAAAAAAAAATGCATTCCTATGGCTACAACTTATCATCAAAATCTGATCTCAAATTCAATTTACACCCAGATTTATAAAATTCTTTTATGTGATTACTCTTAATCTGATTCAGTTAAAAAAGAGATTTAGGTCTCCTCGAAAACTATTTGGCAATTTCCTAAAGCTTTCAGAAACCACACAAACAAAAAACCACCTGATTTTTGGGTATATTTGCTGTTTTTCAAGATAGAAGTCTTCCCTAATTTTCCATTACGTTGTCACACCACTGTGATTAAAATGTACATACGTCTTTCATTTCATCTCAATAATTTAAGTATTTTAGTGGTTGCTTCATATTAAAAATATTTCAAATTTAAAAAGTAATGCAGAACGTGATAATTTTATTTTATTACTAGTTCAACGAATTCATCAAATTGCAAAATTTCTTAAATACCGTACTATAAGTTAAATTGTTATTCGTAATGTGTAAGAAATTTCTCAGAAACATCGTAATTTCTTTTAAGAGGTGTTCTTAAGAATTCTTTCTAGGGATCATATGAATTTAACATTATTAGTCTGGTCATTTTGCTGGTCTGACCAGAACCTCTTCGACATCTCAATGAGGTTTCATGCTGGAGGCATATTTCTCAGAAGAATTATTGAGTTCGTGAACCGCAAACAAAATAAGGAATTTAAATGGAGTTTGTTGGTGGCCTCATTAATTAAGTTAAAAGAGCAATTTTTCCAAACTTTTTTTTTTGTTGTTCAAGGAAATAAATTACCTAATTACCAGGTGTTGGTGGATTTTTGTAGATTTAATTTTTGAAAATTTAACAAAAATGTAATCTGGAAGACAATAAACAACCATTTGTTTATAAATAAAATCGTTTTATGTTTAAACAAAATGTGGAAGTTTACGTTACAACTGGCAAATATCTCAAGTTAGTAACAATAAATATTGTCTGTTGCTAATGACCATATATTCAAGGCGATGTTCTTAAATTGTTAACATTAAATATTTTTAAAGCTTTTCCTACGTTCATTCTATTTATGTAAACTAAGCACTGCTTGATAATGTAGGCAACCCACGAATAGCAGGCACGATTAATTGGGTCCGTGCTAGTCAAAATCGTGTTCCGTGATATTCGAGCGAGGGCTGTCGCAATTTATAGCCGTGCTTGTTCGCGACTTTCGTGTATTTCAAGTACCGTGCTATTCGAGGGATGCCTATATATACAATTGCAAGCTTGTTACTAACCGCTAGAAGATATTGTTTTAAAAAAGTCGTTAAATACGACTCATTAATAAAAATGCGATTAACGTCGTCATAAAATCGCAATTACATCATTTCTCTCATCAAATATTTTTCGCAGACAGCTAGAGCTCATTATTGCCATAGAATGGAATGCCACAAAGCGACTTCCTGTCGAAAATGTTTGACATGCATACATGCAAAGTGACAAAAACTAGTAAGTGCGCCTGATCTAAAAACGTATAGCTTCCGATATGCGGAGGCGCGCTGTTCAAAAATAGTCCGGACCTTATCAGCGTTTAAGTGGAACCGGAAGACGAATATTAATGAGAGCGCACATGCGCAACAGGAGCCTTTTGGCGGTACGTGCCTGAAGTAGTGTCATACCTCGGGAGAGTTGTTAAATCTTCCCCCGATACGAAAATAAAATTTTCAGGACATGCAATTTAATTACACCCTCGGGCATAATTAAAATTATACAATTTACGTAGTTGCTTTCATTAGGTTCAGCTGTTGAGAGGCAGGTCCAAAAATGGCAACCACGCGCATGCATACTTCTTGTAGAGTAGAAAGTGTTGTTGCTGAGGTGCTGAAAGCGTGTAGTGGGTGATAACAATTTTAAATATTTGAATTTTTCCATAGGGTGTATAATTTTTCCTAGATTGAGAAAAACACAATAGTAAGAAGAACCAAAAATTAGGTTTACAATTACCAAATTGGCAGGTTTCCAGCCTATCGGATTTTTTAGTTGTAATACACAAATTCATTTGGTTAATTTATACTCAACCAAGTTCGCTGGAAAAGTAGACGTTGGAAGTGGAAGTATGTAGACAAGCACGCGTAGAAACGGACTTTCTATTTATAACAAATATTTCTTTTTACACAAAGACAAGCACGCATTTATGGAATATATCCGCATTTTTCAATTAAAAAAAAACATTTTATTGCTCTGCCAACAAGGATTTGTTTTATATGAAATTCATACAAAAATATACCCTCTTTAATTCGAATTCACAGTTTTTGCAATAAGACAAACTATTGAAACTACACCTATCTGAAACTAAAAGGTAATTTCGAAATGCGAACACACCGTAACGGTAACGTAGGAAAAAAAATTATTTTTGGTCGATAAAAATCTGTTAATAATAGTTCAAAGTAGCAAAACATATAAAGATAGAGGGACATAAAAGATTAAATTTAAAACTTGACTTAAACATACTACACCCCACGACATAGAAAAAGAAGCATTTAAATTTTCTTACAGAATTTGCTATGAAACGTTAATAGACTGTAGGACCTCCTTTTGCTTTAATAACGGCTTGGATTCGATCTGGGATTGATTCGTAGAGTTTTTTTTAGATAGTCTACGGAAATATCATTGTGTCAAACATTTTCACATGTATTTTTTTAACTCCAACAGGGCTTTTGGCTCCTTTTCTTGAATTTTTCGTCCCATTATTGACCACACATTTTCAATAATATTGTGGTCAGGGCTGTTGGATGGCCAAGATAACGATTCTATTCGCAATTCAGTTTTGAAATGTGACACCTAACAAAGTGAAGTATTGATAGTTTTTTTTTTTTCAGAAAAATTATTACTAATACTTACAGAGAGAGCCCTATGATAGGGAGCTGAGTCGACCTGCAATAGGGGATTTTTATTCCACTCTGTCATTCTCTCGGTAGTAAGTCGGTAATAATCCCATTTCCAAAATTTCTTTCTATCTGCATTTACTGAACCATCTACTAGTATTATGCTACCAATATTATTAAATGTAATGACTCTCCATATCATTGCAGACGCAGGAAATTTCACAACCGGTAATATGGACTCCTCAAGAAAACGTGCGATTTTTCTACTACTACTCTTTACTGTGTACTTTCCATCAGGACCTATAATGTTCATCATTGAAACCAACATGTTTCTATTGATCCAACGTCCAGTTTTCATGGCTTTTAGCCCATTGGAGTCTTTTAGCCCTCATTTTCTTTGTTAACAATGGTTTCTATAGAGGTCTATAAACGTCTCTGTTTTGTATTTTTTTCCCAAACTACTATATTTTTATGAGTACTGGGCTCAAAAATACTACATTTGGTTTAAAAAGAGTTGGCGACTCTACCCAAAAATTCAATTTGTTTGCCACAGCATTACTATCGACCAATTTTCGGAGCCTGGCGTTAAGAAACAGAAACATTTTTATTTCTATAAAAGCCTTTATCACGAAATGAAAAGAGTTTAAATTTTGACTACTATGTAAGTATTTTTGGTGCTTCGAATTAACTTCGGAGTCAACAAAAATTATGTAAAATAACTCATACCTATTTTTCAAACTTTTAGTTATAAAACACCCTCAGACAAATGGGATATTACGGTTAAATTAGCAGTATCTGTATAATATTGAAAAACAATTTTAATTTTTACATTCGCGTTACCCAATGCGTAACGTTTAAGCTACATTTCGGTTGCCTTTCATGAAGTATCGATTTCATTAATATGTACGTCACAATTTAATAAACGATGCAAATACTTCAATTCGGCTGAACCTTCTGACCTTAATTAAAATTCAAATCACATATCGCACAATCCCTCAAGGGAAACATTGAAGTCGATCGTGCGATCATTGGAAATTTCGTTTCTACATTTGGCAACTGCTAATCGGTAATTGACGATGAATAATAAAGGTGAAAAGAGAAAACATATTTCAACATAACTTGCCCTTCAAAACTCTTGTGAAAAAATGAAATTGTGATAAAACGGAGATTTGGATTCGGTCACAAGGGTTGCCGTCTGAACAATATTTGAATAAAAGATCAGGGGTTTAAGACCGAGTTCTCCACCATTAGCAACACTCCCTAACATTCTTGGTACTTAAGGTGCTAATAAACTTTTGTTAGTAAGACGTTTCAACGATTTCAGAATATTAAGTAATTTATTTTTCGACTTACCTCTGTCCAATCTTCGCTCCATCCGTCTCCACTGTCTCATGTGCTGGAGTGAAATATATGCTGCTGCTAGAAAAAACAGGAGGCATGCCACAACTGCCAGGACGAGGGACGCTGTCTGCCAGTCCCAGTGATCATCTGCGGCATTTCTTTCAGTTTCGATCGGTTCTATTCGCTCTTTTCGTCGCTGTAATTTTGTTAAATTGGGAAATTTATAAGGTAGGTTCTAGGTTCTAGGTTCAAGTGGCTGCCAAAAGAAGGCACACTTAGGCCAAGTTAGGCCCATTGTGTTTATAAGGTAAGAAAATAAAATCTTTTTAACCCATTCACTGCCGAGATCATATTCAGCCACACATTCAGCTATGGGCAACTACGAGATATCTTGTAGTTGGCATTGAATGGGTTAAACAACAAATCTATTATGCTCGATAATAAAAATGCATTGAATTAATGTAACAGTAGGCATTTTTAGATGGTTTATTTCTGGGCATTCATTATGGAAAGTAATACTTTGGAAATTAGATTATGTGATCTCAGCTTGTATCGTTTTGCATAATAATAAAAAAAAAGATATAAAGGCATTTTAATCAGATTGAAATTCAGGTTGTATAGAAAGCAAACTAACGCAATTCTATTTACTTTACTATGAGGATGCACATATAATCAAAATATAAAACCTGATTTTCCTAACTGAAATGCATCGCTATGTATAAGACAATAAATCTTACAGAATTTTAACTTAATAAATTTTCGAATTTCGTTAATGGACAAAACAAAACGATTGTAAAGTATATTCATGATTTTGAAATTAAAATTAAATTAAAATAATCAATTTAAATGAGGAGCTAGTAGCAAAATGAGAAATACCATTAACTTTTTATTAATGGACAACATACTCCTTTCTTTTGTACTTGAAATTATTAATAGTTCAGATTTTGCAGCCTCAAGGAAGGGAATTTAATTTCGAATTTTATACGATGAATAAGAAGAATATACTGTGAACAATTTATTAAAAAATTTCAAATACTTTTAAAGTTATAGTCTTCAACACAAATGTGTTACGTTCTAAATTTTAAGCCCGTGTCTCTCAAAACTACTTTATTCGAATTAGCAGAAATCGGGATGTATTTTTCAAAGATTTTCATTTCTTCTGGTTTTTTAGCTTATGTACTTAAAAATATTATTTTAAAAGATAAGCACTCCTCACTTCTTTTATTTCAGTTAAAAATTAATGATGTTGATTGAACCTTCCCAAAATCAAAAAATAGAAAACTTTGATGTCATAACATAACTTTTGTAAAAATCATCCAATTTTAAATTTTCAAAAACTAGTTAAGAAACTTAGTTTCGAATTTTTTTATTTCGTCCTCTAAAATAAATTATGGCAAATTAAACAATATAATGTAAAAAAATTTGCTATCTAAACTTTGGCAACTCGTAGCTTTTGTAACAATTATTCGATTATAATTTTTCAAAAACTAATGTTTTTCGTTTTTAAAAATTCTAGTGAAGTATTTTTATTTATTTTTTTATCTTGTCCTTCAAAAATAGTTATAGTGGAATAAACAACAAAAAGCTGGAAAATTCGTTTGTACAACGCTGATAAATTAAAACAATACAATTTGTATAACTATCAACAATATTTTCAACCATTATAATTTTTTCTATTGATTAATTTATTCTAATTTTTTCCATTGATGAAAAAGTAAAAAAAATATAAATCCCTACCGAAAGTCTTAAGTGAATCTATTTTTAAAGGACAAAATAAAAAAATCTAAAATTATGTGCCGCTGGACTTTCAACGAAGCAATTAGATACTGAAGATTTAAAATCGGATAATTCACATTTTTTACATTATATTATTTATTTTGCTATAACTATTTACAGAGGTGCGCGGTAATTTTATTTTTCTCTAAAGAAATGCACAACTGCTAAAAGTTTACTCTATTCAAATCAAATTTTTGTAAATTATTGGAATAAATCTTGTAGAATTGTTCTCGTCATTAGAATAGTAATTATGGATCTATAATAATTACAAAATTAATTTATTTATTGAGCCAAAAACCAATTTTATGCGTAAAATGTATTATTTTTTAAAAATATCAAAATAAAAAATTGTTGGCTTACATTCAGAGTAATAAAATCAGAGCTTTACTCATATATTTTAAAATAATTCATTTGATCCTCTCGCGAGTTTAGGTGGCGCTCATCCAGTATTTTTTTTAGTGATCGCCAAATTTGGTTATGGTAAGGTGCTTTTAATTAAATATATTTGTTTAGAAATAATATAGGTACTAATCTATAAATGTTATATGTAAGGTAGGTATATTAAAGAACTTACCTCTTTCCAATTCGGTTCTGTTCTTGCAAGAAGCCTCCAATTAATTGCGAGATCATGTATCGTTCCACACACAGTGTCTTGGTGCAGTTGGCATGGCCTGAAAACTATTAGCTGATCTTCACAAAGAGTGCATTGTATGCACTTATCTTGGACTGGATCCCACCAGCTATCTGAATGGCAAGGTGACCCCAAGCAAGAGGAACATGTCGCCAAGATCGCTACTGCCAGATAGGCAGCGGCGGTTTGTTGCTGTAAGATCGTCTGCCATCTTCGCATAATCTGAAAGAAAGTAGCATAACATTTCGCATGAAGAGAGAACTGCGCGTAAACTTTCAGCAATAGTCAACCTAATATTATTCTAGGAAATGAAATCTTCCCACGTAACGCTGTCTTCGTCGAGAGAAAAAGGTATTGACAGCCCATTGAAAAAAGACTTCAATCCGATGCCTCTGAGGTCCCCTTTTATAATTATTTCCGATTGAATAAATTTTATGAACGGTTCGCCTCAGACGGTAGTCGCTTGTAATTTTAATTAAAGGTTTCTTCCTGTTTATTTCTTCGTTGTTGCGCTAGAATTACGACTTCACGAGCAAGCTTCGACTATTGAAATTCTAACACATTGAAATAATTGCCGGCTTGCCGGACTAAGCGGAAATGCAATGGCCTGAGAATTGCTACCTGGTACGACTCAAATACGAGCACTACGTCCGCGCTTTCTTTCCGCAAAGAAGTCACTCGAATTGTTATTTTGATGAAAATTTTTTTTTGTTTTCATTTACATTCCAAACAATTCAAAATTGAGTTTTATTTCCAAAGATTTTAAAACAAATGGGTTTATTGAGGATTCATCTTAATTTTAAGTTTATCTAGAAAGCATGGACTCCGTAGCCCCGGTATTCGATGATTACTTCGAGGACTTTTGAATTTTCTCAAGTTCCTTTCTATATCTATATCTTGAATAGCTGTTTTTTGCCTACACTCTACAATGATTTGATTAAAAGAAACATTTTTAAACTATATTTTTTAGAAGCATACCCATATACTTATGATCTGTACTTTTTTGGAATCTTAGGCCCTGTAGGGTTTGTAATTTGTAATTAATATTTATTTATGTAAAGGTATTGGAAAAAATAAAATTTGAAATAAACTGAGAGGGGTGTTAAATAATAAGCACAGAGTATTACAGTTTTTTAAAAAGACCAATTGGCAAAGACAGGTGAGGCCTTTTTTAATTTCATAGCTTTACTTTAAAATGATCCTTTTATTGTAAATGCCCTCAGTTCTCTCACATCGTTTAAAGCGGAATCCTTTAGCAAGAGGTTCATATTTAAAAACTATTCAAGCACTTTATTTGTTTATGCAGTTAAAGGCGCAATTTTTGACGAGTATTCGTAATGCATAAATGGAAATATTTTGTTATAACGACTATACTCGTCGTACATAAAAAGTGGGTATCATGGCTATTTTCATTGTAATTTTCGTGAAAACTAAAATATATTCCTAAATTTTAAGATGTTTCAAATATTTGGAACTCAAGACGAAATAAATAAAAAATATTTTATAAAAAAAACTGTGGCCAGTGCAAACAAAGTCATTATCGCTTCATTTTTGCGACACTTTTAGGTACACGTTTTAAAAAGGAGCCTACACAATTGACTGGTTAAAAATTATTTGTCAATTTAATTGAAAATAGGAAATCGTATTAAGTTATTTTTCTAAAATTGTATGTCACACTATTGCACACCGATTTTATGAGCTTGACTGAGAAATGTGATTTTAATAGGGTTAAATATCACATAACTTGCGAAATTATGAATTTAACATTTGCCTTAGAACATGTTGTTTGATGCTAACTAAATAGCAAGTTATAGAAAAAATTGTAGATTTATTCGATATTATAATAAATATGCTATTTGCTGTTTAAAAACTATAATTATATATTTATGTGACGCAACGTTCTCACTTTATTCCTTTTTTTTAAGCCGATCATCTATAGCGTTTGGTATTTTTATATTGATTTACAGAAAATAAATCGATAGTATAACAACGATTTTTACATTTTATTAAACCTGATACCTTCAAATAAAGATCTCTGCCACTTTATGAAAATTATTTTATTTTTATTACGCTCTCTCTTTCATTTGATGATGATCTTAAAATAATTTTGTTTGCAATGTTTCAGCATGGTTTTTTGCTATGATCGCTTTCTTCGAATTTTGTTTTAGTTCAATTTTGACTGATTTTGTCTGCAATAAATATTAAAAACAGACTATGTTAGTAATAGATCACTTTATCAAAAAGAAACCTATCGAAATATATTTAAGTTCGAATGTTTGCTTAGGCACTTCTATAAATATATGATAACTTTTTATTGAGACCATCATAAAAATAGATCTTTTCCTTGTAGAATAATTTGTGCTTCGAAGATAATTGCAACTTTTAAATATACATATATTTTTTTAAAAAATTTGAGGAATAATTTATCATGAATGGGAAGATTTAACGACATTAATTTGTAGCATGGATAATCCCATATAAATAAAAAATTGTACTTTAACATCGGCATATCTCAATTGCTCGATATACTTTACAACATTTCATTGGAAAAAATAATGGGAAATGGCAAATAATTAATAAAATGATTTGTACTTAACATTCTTACCAAGAAAGAAGTTAGTCAGCGCTCGAATAAAACGTTTAATTGATTTCATGTTATTCGATATTAATGGTTGATGCAATTTTATAGATTACGTTTCGTGTTATTTAGGGGTTGCAATTTTTGAATGTGTTATTTGCGACCTTCGTGCAATTCAAGTATCCTGCTATTCGAAGGATGTATGTGAAATGTTCGAAATAAAATTGCCTGTATTTGTAAAGGCATCCCTCGAATAGTACGATTAATTGGGATATTCATGTTATTCGATGCTGTGTTCTTTTGCAATTTTTAGCCGTGCTTATTCGGAACTTTCGTGTAATTCAAGTACCTTGCTATTCGAGAGAGGCCTGTATATGAAAATATTACTAAAAAAGAACTTCTATCCTCGTCAGCAATAAAATCTTACAAAATCCATACTTCCGCAGTTTACAACTGAAACGAATGCTAATTGCAAAACCGTGCAAAGCTGAAAGAACAGATTTTACAGTATATGTCTAAAAACACTATACGTTCTTTGAAATATGTCTTTATAATTTAGCAACTCTTTGCTAATCTTTGCACTAGAAAACAGGTTCTGAAAGTTTGTTTTAAAAATCACTTTAAAAATAAATAAAGTACCATGAATAGAAAAGACGAGAACTGAGGATGAAAAGTGGGAGAGTCGAGTACACATAAACACAACCAGAAAGTGTGGGATGTTGTGCCTGCTTTTAGGTTTAAAAGACTCCAGCCTCTCTAAAATTATACGAACCTTCTGCTTGGTATATTTGGACATCATTTTGATTATGAGATGGCAGTGGCACAGCACATTTATGTATGTATCCTACGACCGTGGGCGAGATAAAAGTACAGATGAGCATTCAAAACACATGATACTTTAAAAATAGATTCTCAATAGTTTTATTATTCAAGAGCCGGCTGTTGGGACCGGATTATATCTTTCAATGCCACCTTGAACCTTCATTTCATATTCAGAACGATTTTAAAAATTGTGATCATGCGAATACCCGGAAAACAAACATACTCCTGTGTTCTAATTGCACTTTAATTAGCAATCAACTAGCAATTGAGTACGAATTGAATAGTGTCGAAGCACTGCAAACTTTTATTTGTATCTACCGATCATAAGCAAATCTTTAATCGAAACCACTTTGACACTGAGCTTCGTCAGACTATAGGTTCTTCTTGAAAATTCCAAGTTGAATGCAACCAATACATTTATTTTCTTAAGCGGCTGCAGTTTTCTTATTAGGTTTACGTCTTCGTTTATTTATGGAGAAGATCCATCTCCCCACATCTGAGGAACAATACAGTAATTGAGAAGTATATTCCTAGCTTCTCAGTGAAAGCAGAAGTCTGAGATTTTACACTTAAAAACAAGCAGACTCTGAAGTCAATCACATAGCGTTTTAACTTCACATAATTTAATGATTGAGCGACAATAAATTGTAGTTCATTATCATAAAGCACTCGAAAAAAAACATAAATTTGCTTACTATTTGCAACATAACTTGCATAATGTAAACAGTGATCGAAACAGATTTTTATTAAAAACACGACAGCTTTTAATCGATAGAGATTTGAAAATTCTCGTAAATTTTCTTTAAATCGATCTTAACATAAGGCACTTACGTACGCGCGCCTCAGGCCAGCTAACCATTACCGCCTTAAGTTTCAGTCAGACTGCTTTTACTTCTCCCGATCCCGATTTTCTGATCGGGAATATTTTCAAGTGATCTTCAGACGGTAGGGGAAGAGAGATAAATTAGTGCTGCCACTTTCGAAGATCTTGAAGATAAATTTGGTTTTAGGATTGCTTTTGATTTGCCTTTTAGTTTGTAACCGGCATTATTTCTAATTTATTATGTACTCTCAGGTGTTAATCAAAACAGAAAATAAGATCAGCAACGATAAAATATGTCTTATGTTCTGCAACGCCAAAGTAATTATGTTAATTTATTAAACGCTACATAATTTAAAGTAAGCAATTTATTTGGTATTAAGCAGTCAGCTGTGTTGACCCCCTTTGCAATTAAAAGTGTCGCAAAATTAAAGCGATAATTACTTTTTTTTGGACTGTGCACGGTTTGTTTATAAAATATTTTTTGTTTCTCCGTTTTATTTCGGATTGGTTTCCAAATATATTTAAGCTTTCACGAAAATTGCAATTTAACTAGTCATGATAACTACTTTTTTCGCACTACGAGTATTCTCACCAAATACTGGTTAAACAATTCTAGAGCTAGAAGGAAGAACTACGATTTAAATAGTTTATATAGATATATTAGTATATATATAATTAGTACATTAGTTTCTTACCTCGAAGGGCGTAGGAAAAAATTAGGAGATATTCATAATCAAAGTATCATTCGATTTCTTTTAATATAATCGAAAAATAGAAACAGAGTATAGATTGTTATCTTTTTTAAATTTTTTAATTTGCGATTGTAAACTGGCACAAGTTTAGTTCTATATTTTTTCTTGAGTGGCTTTTTTAAATGAAACAAATTCCATGATAATTCAAAAAACTGGTTAAGAGAATGTCGAGCTATACACAGTATAGGGTTCCCATAGCTGCTATTATTAAACGATACTATAAAATCGATTTAAAGAGGGTTTTAAATATAGCTGCACAGTGGTTTGTATAATATCAAACCTGTTTGTAAACGACGATGTATTATAATTATAAAAATAATCGTAGGCCGCATTTTTGCGCGAGTTGTCCTTGAATATTTGTTTGAATTCAAATAAGTATAACGTGGTCCATTATATCTCGTAAACTTTTTGATCCGATTTTTTCCGAAATAACATTCATGGCCGTTTGGGAGTCGATTATTTTAAAAAACGAGGTATAATTTTGAAGAACGATTTAAGAAACCTAATAATGCTTTTAGATTTCCTTTTCAACGATACCCTACTCGAGTAAACACCTTTTTTCCATCCCTAATTTTCATGTAGGGGAGGTAGCCCTAAAATTGAATTTATTTTCTTTGCAAAATGTTAATACATATCTTTGTAAAAGGTATAATTATTTATGCGTGTACCAAATTTAGTTTTGATAGTCCTAAATAAAATGACTATGACATACGAACGACAGACAGACAGATGGAAATGGGAAAACTATAAAAAATGACTATGTTTTATAGGAAATATTCAAAAGAAAAGGTTTAAACTTATAATTGAGTGTTGTATCAAATATAAATCAGAAATAAATGAGTACAAAATTCAGAAATTTAATATAAAATAAATAATAAAATATTCTAACAATATGACATTATTACAAACCTAGAAATTATTTATTTTTTGAATGTATAATAAAACACTCATAGCATATATTTTTCAAAATTAATTCAACGAGCTTACTCTACGCAGTGGATTTAAAAAATAAATGATTTTTTTCAAATTAACGTTATGTAAATTTAGATCCCGAAGAGAACTACTATTCAAATAAAGGAGAAAATACGTTAACAATAAAAGACAAACATACATATACCACATACAGCATGTAATATAACTTGAAGTTTCGAACTGAATATATCTTGGGTCAATTAGAATTATTATGTTTCAAAATAATACTTCATTATTCTTAAGATTTTCATAAATAGTTCGCATATAACAGTATACACCACACTACTTATTTCTTTCAAAAGCAAGCTATTTCATTTAGAGCCATTTAATTTGTGCTCTTTGTTAGGGTTTGTTGGGTATATAAATAAGCTTTGAGTGATTTCTGCTAGGTGTCATAATTAGTGTAGCTTGCATTTATTTTAATCTAACAACAATGCACTATTGTAGTATTAGAGATGTCAACTATCATATATACGAGTATAGTACATTATGTTGTTGAAAGCTGCCGGTTAATGTTAGGAATTTATGGTGCATATTCTCCATCTATAAAACTTGCGAATATTGGTTTAGATTATTTAAAAGTAAAGATTTCGGTGTCTGTGATAAAAAACGTTCTGGAGCACGATTTGGAAGCTATAAACTGCTGTAACCTTCAGAAAATATTACTGGTTATCGTTATAAAACTGAATTAGTACATTTTAAAAGAAGTCTTATTCAAAACCGATCAGAATGGGCGAATAGACACAGCTTCACGCGTTTCTAAGGAACCAGACTTCTTTCTTCGGGGAATTGGTTTACTGCCAGAAAGACGGGCAAAAGGTGCTTTGAATAAAATAAAAATATTGCTTATGTTTTCAATTGACATATTTTTTTTAACAAATTCGCTTAAAACTTATTTATGTATCCAAATATATTTTACCTTTTGCATAAAAAACATAGTTTGGTATATATCAATAAATATTTATTTAACCGCTAATACTAAAAACATAACTGTGACATTTCCCCCAAAACCAACTAAATGCGTTAAAATATATTAAATAGTCCTTGTTATTGTTTGGTTGCATAAAATTTCTAATCAATTTATGTACAAAATTCGCAGTGCTTAAAGAGTTATCAGAATTAAACAGGAAAAACTCTTGACAATAAATTTACTTTATGTATATATAAACTAACCATCTACAGTAAAGAGAAATGAAGTCACGGAAGTAAAATATCTTTTCAGTCCATGATCTAAAGCATTTCCCAATGGAAGATTGTTCTGTTTTGAAGTAAATATTAATTAAAATTTTTATTTTCAAAAATACGTCTTTTCGCTAAAAACAGCACAACACCGAAGGCCACATGGTCATCTTATCCAAGGCATTCTAATAACGCTGCCAACGTTTTATCCACTAGAAAAACCTGGGAATAACTATCACTGCTCAGCTTCAAGTGTATTCTTTAAGTTACCTTTTAGTGGATGTTGTTCGAGTATAAGGGTTCTGTAAGATCTTTGGATGAGTTTCCATAACTCTTAGAAGAAGATCGTCCAAATAGTCTTCCAACTCTTTGACTCTTTGTCTTTGAATGGTTGCCTCGTTCTCCATGCTATTCGCAATTAGTATTATTTCCTGGAAATGTGAAAGTATTTATATTATTACCTTATACTCTTCCATTAGTGTCACAACAGACATTATTATAAGAAAATATAATTTATATATTCTACTCGTAGAGGAGATGGAGGAACTAACATAGATGAACATACCTCGCGGCTTTTTCCTTCGTACTTTTTAAGAAGTTCCTTAGGAAGTTCAGGGTGGGGCTCTCCACTTTTAATAAGAACGTTTTCATGTCCAATTATTATCCTTTCTCCAAATTGCCGTGGAGAATTTGTTTCATCTGAATCTGGTTTTTCTGCAAAATATAACTTATTTCGGATGGTCACAAATTTAGCTATTTACACCTACCTCTGCGAAAATATTTCAGTTTTCCAAATCGTTTCTTTTCACTTTTCTCATGTTTTTCAGTTTCTTTATGTACATTTTTATCAGCTAAACATGCGAAAGTATTACTTCTCGGCAAAGGTTGTGGTCTAATCGTTGTCTCGCTCTTTGTGATCTTTTGTGTGGATTGCTTTGGATACTCTTCAATTTTATTTTCCAACATTGGAGATGAAGGGGCAGTGTTTGACTGAATTATATCAGGTCCTGAAGTCACTTTATCAATTTTCTGCTCTGTTAATTCTGGGTTACTTTCTTCTTTTGTTGATTCTGGGACTCGAGATGGTTCCCATGATCTACGCTTAAGAGAATCTGTGCTACCAATATCTAAATTTTTTCCATACAATTTCGCTTCCCATTCATCCCGTTTCGGTTCTGTAGGCACTCGTGGGGGTTTCGAAGGAACGCTTATCTTATCACTGCTGGATATAGTACTTGAATCATCCTTCGGAGGGACAGGTGGAGGTAAGTGATTGTTATATGTTCCACGAATATTCAAAGAGCTTCCAGAACTTTTATGTGATAAATTATCAAAAACAAATTCGTCTTCATCTTCGCTTATAACACCAGGATCGGCATCCCCAACAGTTTGACCAATACGCTTATGTCCTACACTATTGGGAGTTCCAATACTAGCAAAACTGCCGGTGAAGGAATCTGAATCAGATCCTTTACCTTTCTTTGATTTCCCAGTTATATGCATTTTCGATCCTAAGGACTTTGCAAATTTTTTTATGCCTTTCCTCTTCTCCAAAGTACCTAAACTTAGTAAGCTACCGCCAACTGAAGTAGCCAATTGTCCTATTGAAGATTTGTGCTTCTCTTTTTTACTCAAGTCAGTCAACGAACCCGACTTAACAATGAATAAAATACGAACTTCAAGTTCACCGCGTTCTTTTTTCTTCTCCTTTCCAGGTTTACTTTCCAGCTTATGCCACTTTGATCTTGGCCGATCGTAAACATCCATTTCATTTAGGGGTAAAGTTACTTGTCCCAGGAATTCATCGAGCCCCAAATTGTTCCGATGAAGACAAGTAAGCACAAGTTCTGCACGATTTCCTCTATCTGGTATTGTTCTGAGAAGTTTAAAATTTGCATAACATTTTGTATGTACGTATAATAATATCGTTTACTCACAATTCACACTCTTCATGCCAATCTACGTTTTCAGTAGCCTTTTCCTTAATGGAGGTTTGGTATTTCTCTTTTCCTAAAGCAATGGTAACAAAACAGTTGTTCGTACCATTTTTTCCTTTGGAAAGTAGACCTTTGGCTCTTTGAACTATAGAAACAAATTAAATAAATAATTAAAAAACACAAAAATAAAAACAAATTTTGGTAATTTAATTAACTATTATTTGACAATATAAAAATACATAGAAGATGAGTTTCGTTCTGGCTGCATTGTTTCCTGTTAGCTGGTTTAGTTTATTTAAAATTATTAACACTACAGCTTCACTAAAATGATTTTTACTTGGAAACATCAAATCTATACAAACTGGTTAAAGTCAGTCTCAGCCTTGTTTAAATTGAATGGGTAATTTTTAGTACATTATATTTGCCTTCAGCTGGTTAAAGAATCATATTTTATTTGGCCCAGTTTTCGAACCATCTACAAATAGCTAGAATTAGATGCACATATACTTCAACATCCCTCTGCAGTAATTTTCTGTTGACTAATCGATTCGTTCCGATTATTATAGCTGAATTGCTGGTAATATTACTTATAAGAAAATTTGTACTTAATGGGCGTAACGAAACGATTAGTCACATATTTTTATGAACTTTTACTAAAGTTGGTTTTACACTATACGTTATAATACTAAGTTTATGAACTGCATTACTTCAAAATTCGTCAACAAAGCTACAGAAATTGTAGACATTATTAGAAAATAACGAAATCCACATTTCAAGAAAATGAATGATATTTTTTTTTTATTAAAATGTTGCCATTTGCGAAAAGAAAAAGATTTTTTTTCATTTTTACCACCTTTGCTCTGTTGCTAATTTTCTTTGTTATCTGTTGAAACGAAACGACCATATAAGAAGTATAAGCAAATTGTTAATGTTGATTTAGGTTAACAATAACAACACAACATAAATTTTACAAAATTAAGGGCTTTCACGCTGTAAAGATAAATTATGCAATTTCGTTTCAGAAAATGACCATAAAATTTCTATACGACTGTGTTCGATATTTATCTACTGCAAGTAGACATTTTTGGCGAAGGAATAACTGAACCAGCTAGCGAACTGGAGAAACTTACGCTGGCCAAAATTGTAAGTTTTATTCGAAGAATCAAACATGTAAGAAGTCTCTAAGCACAACGAGGATAAAAATCTGACGGCAGATCTTCTGTATTTTCGAAGTATACACACCCGTTCGTAATAAAATCCAAATACAAGTGAGAAACTGCTGCTTAATGTTTTGTTTGGGCTCTCTGGAAACAATTTCTGCTCGAAGCGACGTTGTGTATTCGTTAAAATAAGGGTCACTTTGAACACCTTCTACATTAATACTTAAACTTTTTTTTGAAATAGTAGCACAATAAATTGAGCCCTACTTAAAACTAGCGCTCTCGGGAACGCAGCCCATATGGCGCATCCTGTTAATACTTAAACGACCGTATGAGCTTTGAAACAAAGAAATCTCGCAAAAGATTCATCGCTTTTAAGAACAAAGGATAAAGAATGTACATTTTTTAACTAATGTTTAAAAAAATTTTAAGGTTTAGCGTTCATACCTGCCACATGTGCTAACGGTACATGTCTTGATATGTACTGTTGAAAAGCTCATAATGCATACTTTTTATCACAACTTTACTTGTCGTCCTACTGAGTTTCGAACAAAAATTATTACGTGTTATATGAGCTCACCACCTTGCACACGTGAAAATATTTTAGCAGTTAAAAAAGGAGTGAAAGAGGAATTTTATGAAAAAATTGCTTATTGTGATCGCTGATCACAACACTGTCATTGATTGGCACATGTTGGAACACTTCTTTACAAATCACCCTGTATATTTAATTTGTTTAGTATCAATTCTTATTAGGTATTTAGTATCATGCGTAAGTACAATTTAGAATGTTGTAATAAACATATTCATAAAGTTTATTATGTATATGGTGTTCCAAATTGCGCGGTTTTTTTTAAGAATAAATAAAACACATAATTTGCATTCATATTCAAAAAATTTTTATTGGTAATTGAAGTATCAGTTATCACATTTATATGCGAAAAGTAATATCTGTCAAATGGCCTCCTCTTGCAGCTCCACAGATGTCCACGCTTTTGTTAACATTTTCAATTACATTATGATATAATTGAGGCTCTATCTTACCAATGACAGAAATAATTTCATTTTTTAAAGCAGGAATCGATTGTGGATTGTTTTTATAAACCTGACTTTTCACACAACCTCAAGGAAAATAATCTAACGTTGTCAAATCACATGATCTTGGTGGCCAATTAATATCACCGTTTCTTGAGATTACATGTCCAAGAAATTTTTCTTTCAATAAATCAATTGTGTCTTATGCAAAATGAGGTGTAGCCCCATCCTGTTGAAACCAAATATCCTCAGTCTAGATCAATATTCATTAATTCGGGCCACAAAAATTCGGTTATCATCCAACGATATCGATAACCATTGACAGTTACAGCTTCACCAGCAGCATTTTCGAAGAAATAAGGTTCAATTATACCACCTGACCATAATGCACACCAAACAGTTACTCGTTTAGGATGCATAGGTTTCGCATGAATTCGTGGATTTTCCTCATCCCAGATACGGCAATTTTGTTTAACGTAGCCAACAAGTTCAAAATGTGCCTCATCGGAAAACATGATTATTTGAGAAAAAACACTTTTCACATAACGCTGATTTTCATAAAATAATTCAATAATTTGAATGCGTTGTTGTATCGAGCACGAAGCCATTTTTATAAATACATCATACTTCTTAAATGTCAAAATACCCAAAACGAATTCAGTGTGCCAACTATATTTTATTTATTCTTAAAAATAATCCGCGCAATTTGAAACACCCTATACTTTGCTAATTTTTTAGAATAAAAACCAATCGTCTATTTTTCAATAGATGCCAGATGTTTTTAAACGTATTCTTGAATTTGAATTTTTATTAGCAATAGTTTTATATGTAAGCAACAATATTTACAAAGCCAAAAAAAAGCGTTATTCTGTTAATTATTTTGCTACTTTGTATACACATGTGCTTATATAATATTTGTTTTCCTAATATTACTATCTTTTTTTTTTACTTTCATTTCGTTGGGAATTTTGTTGAAAACATTTGTGGACCTGTTTTGTTTGTTTTGTTTTGCGTCCTGAAGTCCTCATATTTCTTAAAATTTGTAGAATTGACATTAAATCCTATTTTACTTTAAATACCGTCAATGCGCTAATCTTTGTCTAACACTCATTCATTGTAGTTTTTCGAGCATAGATTTTATACAAGTTCGTTTATATTACAATTAAGAATATTTCTCATAGTTCTATTTTGTAACTTTTATAGTCTATTTTTTCCAAATAACAACAATTGGGGAAATTGTAGAATGAGTAAAATACTAAAGATAGATACGCCATATGATAATGTAAATAACATATATAAAATGAAGGTAATATTATTATATATGAACCAACAAACACCTATGAACAACGCGTAACATGTGAGTTTTCTATGGTTATAAATCACTCAATGTTAAAACTAACTCATATTTTTCAACATTTGTTGAGAGCCCCACATTTCTCAGATCTAATCCTATAAAGCACAAATGGAAAATGGTTTTACCAGTGCCATTTTAGTTTGCGGATGATCTAAAAGACCAAGTTACGCTTCTTTAGAGATGGCAAACATTATGCAAAATTCTTCATAGTTGTTATGGCGTGAGGAAAAAAGATTTAGACTGATTAGATGCATCGATACCATTGTTCTACAGTGACAAAGAATTATATTTGTAATAGGTATATTAATCGATTAATTTTACTTGATCAGATGATGATGATCAAAATACGACTGCGCACCAATTAATCGATTATAGTAAAATTTCTTTTTTTTTTATTTACTTTTATTTGTATAAATTTTATATGTATAGATTTTTTAGTTCAAGATTATTATTGTCTGCCTGCAAGCTTCTAAGAAATAAACAGATACTTTGTGTTGCTGTTGTATTAATAATACTTTTTGGCTTGAAAATACCTCATCACATTCTTCCAATTTTCTTATTTTTGCAATTAAAAATATTTATTGAAAAATCGTTTGCGCCCACCGTTGAGACATGCTGTGTTGAAGGCTCTTCAGCGCAAAATTTGGACTGAGTGTGGGCTTTTTTACCTAAATGTTATGAAAGTTGAGGTAAATTAATTGCAGCAGTAAAACCTTGCTAGTTTCGATCTTCTGATTTAACGGGCAAAATGTTTTTACTTATTTCAAATCATGAATGCAAAAGTCTAACTGTTAAAATAAACAGAATAAATTGTTTACATTCTTACGAAGCAAAAGCCGAAGTCTGCGGAATTGAATGATACAAATGACTCATTGTCAGACAGAACAGCAGTTGCTGTTATCTTCTTTTCAATATTTGTCACAGGATTGATTCTAGTGAAGAGCTTTTAAAAAATGAAAAATAAAACAACCCATAAATAAATTTCTCACTTGATCTTTTAACATTTAACCAAAGATAAAATTAAATATCGCAAGGGGGCTAAATTAATATCGTCCGCTAAGAAGTTTTACGCGCATTGCATTTAAAATCTAATTGCACATAGCTTTTATAAGAACACAGTGGAAAGTTTTATCGGATAATTTGCGAATAAAATTGCAAGTTGGATGTAAATGATGGACGAAACTGCATACGATTAGATCATCTTCAGGGTCACGAATTCGCCTCTGAATTCCGTCGATGGGACGTGCCACAAAATGCAATAATATAGCACAAAATCACCTTCGCCTAAATCGCCGAACTACTCATACTAGAGGTGCAGCAACCTTTATGAATGAGTTGCATTAGAAAGTGCTAAATTCCTTCCGTAAAAAACATTGAAAATTACTCAGCGTACACAGAGGGTAAATAAAGAAAATCTCATTGGAAGCCTAGTCCGAGGTTTCATTGTATACGCGGAAGTTTTCCTCTACTCGATGAATTTCGCCCCCAAAACAGATAATTTAAGCAGAATACCAAGTAAAAATAGATAGGATGGCAGGTATCAAACTAAGAAATAGGTGCAGTTATCGAAAACAGAATAATTATTACCCGTTACTTGGATGTGAGTTGGACTCCACATAACTCTAAATTTAATTCACACAGAACTAGTCAAATTGAAGCTGGGGCACTTTGCAATATTAATTCCTCTTTTTGTCAGGCGAAACGACTTAAAAACCGAGAACCCAGACCCACTTTTCACAAAACTTTGCCAGCAGAGCCCCAACCTGTCAAAGTGACATCACACACTAAAAACAAACCACCGAATTCTTTCACGAATTCGTTTACCGTAAATCTAGTGATGCCAGATGGTAATCACTCATGGTAACGATATTTTTGCTGTTAAATGAAAATTTCGAAAATACGTTGCGTTTAGTTACATTAATGAAGTATGATTTTCTCAATCAAAATACTAATGAGAAAATAAAATACTGGTTTTATTCAATTGGGTTTATTACTATAATTTAATGGGGGTCATTTTGGGGTGTGTACCGCATTATCAAAGCTGTGATCTATCTTATACAGATGATTTATTAAATGTGAACAAACCTCTGGTAATCGGTTCTTTGTTTATCAAAATCATATCATTTTGATACATTTCTACTTATTTCAGTCCAATATATTTACGCTGTCAAGTACATACTATAGTTTTTTTTATTAAATATCAGGTCTTAACCTCATCATATAGGATACATGAGGATATTAAATAAAATACTCTTTAGCGATCCCCTGATCGACGCACCGTTGGATGTGATGTACTCGTATACAAAATTTAATTTCGAAATACCATTAGAAAAAGTCTAAAACCGACAGTGGGGAACTCTGAGCTCGTAGGCACCGGGATTTCAGCTCTTGGGAAAAGCCAACAATCTTCTAAGCCAAATTTCTATCCATAGAAATTTGCACCAGAACTGTTCTGCGAAAAGGAATAAAAGGGGATAAACTACGTACACTAACGGTTAAACAAGCAGCGTTCAAAGCGCTCACGAACACATCCGTCACATGGGACCTGGAGTTAGGAAGATTACTTTAACCTGGACACTGAGCCATGAAAGACATAGAATAGACAGCAATGAGAAGGCGGATAAACTGGCGAGAAAGGAAGCGGAACCCTTCTGTGGTCTGACTATGAGCTACACGGACTCTGTCCTCAAATGTTGAGAGGAGGAGCAAAAATCCTCACTTTGGATGAATTCACCCTGACCTAAACAAAAAAAATATAGAAATTGCATATGGGTTAGATCTTTGCGCTTCTATAGAGAGTGTCACATTTTGTTGTAGGTAAGCTTCATGCCCAACCCTCATAGACTTAGCGCACTTCCACCTAACTCCGGCCGACATATCGAAAACAGTTTCCTGAGTCGCGATAGCCTTCTATAAAGGCCTTGATCTGTGTGAGGAATAAAAAAAACGGGATCTGCACAAAATAGTCATGCTACTTTTGAATTCAGACTCATGCCTTTCGACCCACTAACATTTTAATACTAATCGTTATTTTTTAGATTGCCCAATTTCATTATAACCTCGTTTATAGTTCTCTTACTCTCCGGGAAAGTCTACAAAGAAAACCTTATTTTGGGTTATTTTACTAATTTTTATATTTGGTACAAAGTGGATTTGTTCTTCAATAAAACCCCTTTCCAGGAAACATTAACCGTAATGCTTGATAAGTAATGATTGCAAAATATTTTGATAATTAGGGATATCTCAGGTTAGCCTGATTAAGGCTGGGAAGTAAATAGTTTCAATTGGCGCGACCTATTTCTTTAAAAATAAATAAAAATTTTATATGAAGATATGAGAGTTTTAAAAGCAACAAAGTGGCAGTAACATGTGTTAAAACATATCCTGGGGCTGATATAAATTCCGCCCACTCCCTACTAGCAGCAAAAGTCAAGGTCACGCTGAAAGGCCTAACTAAAAGGTGTGAATGTAAAAGGCCAGCGCTGAGCGCTATTAATGACTGACATAAAACCATCAACAGTGATAATCTAAATCCAGAAAATTCATGGTAGCTTTTAAACTTATTTATAATATTTAAAATTAGTAGTTTTTCCTTAATTTCTATTGATATTCGAATTGTGAATAAATAAATGTGATATTAAATACAAGAGCGTTGAAAACATTTAGTTTTAATATAGTAATTTATTTTAAAATAGGTCCTGCTAAGGACATCTGAAAAGAAGAGTCTTTGTATCAATACGAAATGGCACTGGAATCGGGAATTTAAAATTTATTCTACAACAGAATAATCAAAATAAAACTGTGGTCCCTGTTTCACACAAGCCTGAAGTAAAGTGCGGTCCCAAGCTAAAAGACTCCCACCGTTTTGAGATGATTCTTTAGGTAGACAATTGTTTTCTAGGATAACTTATTTTTTAAAATTTTGTTTGTTACATTTCTTATTAACAATGAAACAGGTTTTCTATAAGGAATAATATTGCACGAAAATGTTTATTAATAATATTATTATTAATAATAATAATATTAATTTTTCTGAATAAAAGAAAAAAGAAATAAAATTTTTCGCATGTATAAAAATTGTAAAACAACAGCTGGTGATGATTTGAGAAAACCTTGGATTTTAAAAAAATCGTACAAAATGTCTTGGAACTTGTTAAACGACTAAATTAAACAAACATTTTGAAGAAGTCGACGTGTTTGAAATATCAACAAATCAAAAATTGCGATCCGTTGGCGTGATATTTTATTGACTTCTGACCGGTTTCTAGTCCCTTTGTGTTTGCCTGGAACCCATTCCCTGGAAGATAAAAGAATTGTTCGTTCAGGTCTTATTTGAAATCGAAATTCCGCCCCCACGTAATATGCATGCAATTTAGTTATAAAAATAAATCAATTGCCTCATATTCTAGAGCACTTTACCTGCCCTGATGTTTCGCAAATCTTGATCTTGGCATTGAAAAACCCCACCGGAGACACGCGTTGCTTTCCTTACAAAAACTAAGTGCCCCTATCAAACATTTATTCACTTAATTTACACCGTAAAACACATTTATCACATACTGCCGGATATCACTCCTTGCCACTCCGTGGTGCCCTAATCCTCCTTTTTCTGACTGCATTCTACCTTCGTCTTCGGTTCATCGTCTTTGATAGCCTTCGACTTTGGCGCAAAAACACAAGAACCTCCATTGCATTCGAAGGGAAATTCGGGTCCTGCTTTAATTACATTTCCTTGAGCGTCCTTCTTTTCCCAGGGATTCCAATATCGCAGTAGAAATGGCTGGACAAATTTGTGCCACAAAAACAGCAAAACAGGAACAATAAAGCAGGGAACACAAACCATTGTTCAGCGGCACAGAAAATCACTGCAATCGGTATGAATATTAAATTTAATTTAATTGGAATGTTAACCTCCTTTGGCTTATCGCAACTGCTACTAATTTGAGGATTGCACGCAAGATAAATTTATAGAAGCTGATAACAACAAATGTCAGACTCAGCTGTAGAATTTTGTGTACTTGAAAAACTCCAGTTGTTTCGAAATTAGTCTTATTCGAAAAATAATACCAGTATTGATAACATATTTATAGTATATTTCGAATTTCCGACAAAATTAAGAAAACAATTTAGCATGAGGACTTGTGGTACCCAAAATATATAAAATATAAATAATAAACAGGTTAACAATTAAAAATATTTCCAACGTGATTTTCAATCTATCTACTGAAAAGTAATCACAAATTTTCGTATTTTACGTTTTATAACGTAAATTATGACAAGAAGAAGATTAAACAGCTGTTCGGGTGTTGTATGTCAACATTTTCATTCCGTACCAGACAGGCGGTTTAATTCAAAAAGCTTATCCATTCCAACCGAAAATATTTTGAAAATGGCTGATGTGGAAGAAGATGATGTTGATTTAGAACTATACGTTCGGAGAATTGCCCTATTTTTCTTAAATAATTCCGCAAGCAAACTCCCAATAAAGCGAACCGAGGTAACGAACCACTGCGTAAACGGTAAGATAAAGTTGCTGCTCAGGACATTCCCAGTGGCTGTAGAAAAGCTGTTAGATGTAAGTACCTACCTGTTTATATTAAAAATAATAAGTCTAATGCCGTTTTGTTAAAAGGTATATGGCATTAAGGTTTTGGAAGTAACAGAAACGTCGCAAAAGCAGTACATTTGCGTTTCTTCAAATCCTGCCGCTTCGCTCAGGGAGTACACAGAGCCACAGAAGAAGGAGATCACTTTGTTGATGATAATTTTATCCCTTCTTTTCATGAAAGATAGTCCTCTTAGTGAAGGTAATAGCAAAGCCTTAATTTCGTAAAATTTAATTAATTTCATTTCACTCCTAAAATTACAGAAGGGCTATTTCAATTTCTTCAAAAATTCAAAATATTTGTTAATGAACCACATCCTTATTTTGGAGATAATATCAAAAAGACGATAACCGACTCATTTGTTAAGCAATTATATTTGAAAAAGGAAAAGGTCATCTTTGAGGGTCGAAATGATGAAGGGTAAATTATTCAGTAATTAGTTTAATCTAACATTCGTCCCAGGTTAAGCTTTCACAAATAAGGCATACCTAAATAGTATAAAACAGTGTTTCTATGTATTCTTTTTGCACCTCTAAGCTACTCAACGGATTTTCATACGATTTTCACCATCATCTAGAGAATTCATTGAAAAAGGTTCAGGTGTGTAATGTACTCATATTTGGTGGAAAGGTAGTAAAGAAAGTACGTCTTTTTGTTGTAATCAAGTTAAAACTGGGTTTTAAAGCCTTTACACGATTTGTGCTCCTAAGCCATAATAAATTCTACAGAATTGTAGACCTCAAAAAAATCCACAGAAAACTTCGCTATAGCATATTTATGTTTTAAAGATGGCCCACAGTAACCATTTTTATATGTAAAAATGTTAACAAAGAGAATGGAATTTATTTATTTGTTTATTTAACAAAACTACTCTTGCATATAACCTAACATTAAGATGTAAAAACGCGCTCGTGAATGCAGCCCATACGAAATGTTAGGTGTCATAAGCATTTAGTTTATATAAAATTTGTCCGTAACACCACATCATTTAGATGAATATCTTAGAAGATATGTACCTCATCAAAATAATTACATCCCTGTCATATCCACAGATTGAAGTAATATCGCAATCCACCTTTAAACTTAAATTTAATTTAATTAATATTTGAAGTGGAGAGGATGAGTATTACCTATATATGTGCGCGTCATTCTTAAAGTCTCTTTTTGGATTGAACTTTCTATTTTTAAGATCGATTTTCAACATGAGTGCCTTATTTTATTAACATTTTGAAGCTGTGTTTCTCTGTCTTCATCCGAAATTACCTAAATGGACTTATGCCTAGGCAGCGAGATGTATTAAAAAAATGCGTCTTTTGTAAAGAAGTGGTGTAAAAAGTTTTTTGACGATAAAAACGTCGACGACTTGCTAAGAAGGGGTAAAACAAGAAAAGCATAAAAAAAGACATGGCTACAAGGATCTACAAATGACGCTGAGGCGAGCTGGAAATAAATTAGCGGAAAAAGGTATCAACGTGTCTCTCTATACCACACTCCAAAGAATAACGGAGAATTCCATCAAGCACCGTTTTAAATGGGCTAATGAAAATTTAAACCGCGATTGGACAAATGTCGTGTTCAGTGACTAATTATCATTTTGGGAATATCAAGGATCTAAACGAGTATGTTTAAAAAAAAGGACGGCATTACATCATACGTAGTATAAACCACCCAATAAAAGTTAATGTGGGGATGCTTCTGTTCGCAAGGTTTTGAAAATTGCTTTTACTGGAAATCTGAATACAGAAAGGATACTACAAATTTACAAAAACGCGCCTAAACCAGTCTAATCCTTTAAAATTGAATACATATATTTCCGTTGACGGTTTCAGTAATTGTTTAATTATTTAAATTCTGTTTATAGTGTTGTGTACTCATGGGGATTCCGAAGTAAACATGAATTTCCTAAAAAAGATGTCTTAGAGCAAGTTGCAAAGGTGTTGTAGCAAAAAATATAAATATAAAATATTTTTCTTACTTTAAATTTTTATTTTTAGATACTTAAAAAGCCATCAATGTGTTTTGTTAAACAATATCGTGAAGTTTATGGAGATCAATCTACAGAGAATATGGATTTGACCCAATAATTGTCTGAAATGCAATTATTTAATGTTTTCTACTTTTATAAAGCTCCTCCTATCCTTAGATAAAAGATAAGTTTTTCAAAAGGTTTGATGATGTATGTAATGCCAATAAATATTTATTTTCTTCAAAAATAATATGTTTCTCAATATGAAATTTTAACTATATATACTGCAACAATAACAATAAAATAAAAAGTTTCTTTTCAAAGGAAGAATAAACAAGAATTAATAGTACTTCACACCTCAATTGAAGCTTTGCTTACGAAGATTGATTGCAAACATAAAACCGGATGTATGTAGATTGACACAGTCGACAGTTACTAATAATAAAATTTCAGCTTAACTTTAATTTGCCTGTAAATAATAATAGCCATACTGGGAAAAGACTGAAACTTACAAAAGTTTAGAGGCTTAAGTAAAGAATTCAATTTTCAGAGAAAACAATGCCGTATAAGAGATAATTTGTAAAATTTCCTAAAAAGCTAATCAAAAAGACGGAATCATCACCTAGCTAATCCCAAATGGTTAAAGTCGTTAAGAAATCGTAAAATTAATTCGTCAATCATTGAGAATCATTATTCGAGCTTAGCAAGATTTTAGATAAGTTATCCGAAGATCTTTTTCGATATGTTTACAAGTGTGATTAATTCATGTTACTCTTGAAATACCTATAATAAAATTTTTACTCTAAATTATATCACGCAGAGAGAGAGAACTCGCAAGGTAATAATTTCCTCAACAAAACCGATGTATTTCTTCAGGTGCTGATTAAGTCAATGATCAATGATCATTAACAATGCTCTTTAAAACCCAGCACACCTGTTCTCAGTTTATGGAGAAGTTGAAACCGGTCCAACAAGATCAGTGTAAGAGGCCATTTAGACCTATAAGAAGTAAACTGCTTGCTCTTTTAGTGGTAAAAGCCGGTCTCCGAGCATATTTCTTTAGCATTATGCGTAGCTCTGAAATTGAAAAAGAGATTAACTAAGGAAAGATATAAGAGAAAACCGCTTTCTTGAAGAAGGCTACGCAATATGGGTCTTGGCCCCTAGCTGACCAAGCGATTCTGTGCTTCCAGTCAGTCTTCGTCGGTCAGTGCACACGTCAAGTCCAAGTAGTGAATTTGACCAGTATTTTCGATATGAAAGCGTGCGAAAAAGTGATGAACTTATGACATTAAACGGAGCGTTCTATACGATTAGACGTTAGAAAATTAGCCGTTACTATTGTTACCGGTTGTTAGAAAGAAAAATATTTTTCTTTGGGATAAAATAATAAACAAAAGTAAGTATGCACTGTGTTTACTAAGAATTTTAGGATATTAGATAGAATAAAAAAATTATTTTACCGGATACCTTTAACGATTTGAGTGATATTTTTGGTATTCCATCTTGCCGGAAGATGCCCAATAAAAGAGCCTGTCCGTTGAGTTTTATTTTCTTGGAATGAAGAACGAAACGAAAAACCGCAAACCATATGTACTGAAAATAGTCTGTAATGATGTCAACAGTACGCAATAAAACATCACCTTAAACGCAGACCGTGACCAGAAAGTAAATAATTCTTTATTATTATTTTTTTTTTTTACAGTTCGGAAGCCAAAAAGGTGGCCACTAAAGCGAATATCTAATATCAAAAAAGGTAAGTAGAAGACAAAAACTGGCTGTTTAAGAATTTATTGTGCCTTTTGCATTGCTTCCTTTTTCTTGTTGAAACGCCTATTCGTTTCATAAATTTCTTTTTACTTAAAAAAAAACGTTTTTGTTTTTTATTTTATTCATTCGATGAGGAACGACGACGACAACCGGTCTCGCATGTGCACTTTTTAGAGTTACCAGATTATGCAGAAGCAAATATTGCAAAATCCGGGATTAATTAATTATACCCATCGTCCTGTTTAAAATCGAAAGAATTTCTTACTCACATCTTCAGTATGGAATTTGACAAAGACAATTAATTCATTTCCGGGGATTAGTCCATTGATATCAACTTAATTGCTGAATATTAACCGAAGACAGACAATTTTAAAATCCAAAAATAAAAACAAATTAAAACCTTTTCTCGCGGATAAGCCACTTAAATTTCATTTTAAATTTTAAATAGGAAATCATGACCTTTACGATGTATGTATCAAAAGTAAAAAGCAGAGAAAGAAAAGAAACCAAAAATCTATCAAACATTTTAATTTTTTAAAGAGCTTGGAATCTGCCTTTAAGACAGTTTTTATGTTATTCAGCTTCTGCTTGTTTTTTGCTTAAAACTCTCTTGATAGATACTAAAGCATAAGCCAAAAATACATTTATATTGTAGTTACTTCAGGATGAATTCATAAACATCTCATTTCCGTAAAGATTATGGGACCCCTCTTAAACTAACGAAGACAAATAATAAGGGACTATAATATTAAAGCAGGATTTTATTCTTAAGAATCTAAAAAACTATTCTTCCAATAAAATAACTATATTTTTCGGAGTCGTCCCATAGGATCTTAGGGGCTTTTCCAACCCAGATATAAAATTATATGAATCATGAACTTAAAAAATTTTATGACTTGATTCAATTTACAGAAATTGTTCTAGCCAGTATGCCACTATCCATATTTAGTATTTTTAGCTTATTTTACATTCAACACTATCATGTATTCATGTATTTTGACTTTAATTCAACTACATTTATCTGTTTTGATTATATAAAGATGAATAATCTAACACTTCTAATACTCTGAACCATCTATAAATAATCAAATAATATTGGATTCAAAATTTCTTCTTTAAAATGTGTAGAGTGATCATTAATTCTGGAACCATTTTATGGCGCTTAAAAAATGTTTTTGATACACACTCTTAGGGTAGATAAAAATTAATGATTCTAAGATCAGATAATCTAATAACTGCACTTCTGTTTTACCACTCAGCATGTATTCAAAAGGATGCCTTCATTATGCCAATAACTTATGATGACGTACCTTTTTCCACAGTAAAAAGTTCAAAAACAAAAAAATAAATGATTCGAACAAAAAACTTGTTATTTACATTTTCAGTGAGAAACAACTCAATAAGCTCGGGTTGGACATAATTAATGATACAAGATTACACTCACGTCGCCACTTCTTTTGAGAAGTCATAAAATTGTTCGGTCAACTGGGGACGTAATCACCAAATTTTTTTTTTTTTTTTTAATTTTTGTTCACACGATAGGTTTTCCTCGGTAATATATTTTTGGGTGCTCTTATGGTACATTTGTTACTTTAGGACTAAGGTGACCCTTCATTCATACCTTTTTTTTAGGATGCTTCTTCATACCTGGCTTTTTAATATTTTTTTTTGTTATCGTTCGGTTCAATATTGTTAATACAAAGCGGGCAATTTTCTTGCTGTTTGTATCTTTTTACAAAACATTTTCATCGCTCAAACGACGGGAAGCACTCCTATAAAAATTTATTGTTTCTCTTCCATTTCTGATGTGTTTGCTTAATTTAAAAATATTCTTAACTTTTCTAAATTTAAACAGATAAAGTTCTGAACAAAATACAAGAAATTTATTGAATCGGAACAAAATTAAAGCATCTGTACCTTTATCGCAGTAGAAATACTTTAAGCATTTCATAAGCTAACATATAAAGAACATGTCCTGACTAATCCATAAAATTTGTATAGTATCTTTCTTTTGTGATCTAAGAAACCTACTAAGAAACTATTTTACGAAATTCTTCCTCTAAGGGTCGAAAATAGAGGATGAAAGTTTGTATAATAATCCGCTATTTTTATAGTTACACAATGAAGAGTTTTGTATTTGGTCTTTTCGTAGGAAATTAAGAATAACGTAATTTAGCGTTTTTGGAAAATCGTCCCCCAAAAATGTGAAATACCACCTAGCGTGGAAGAAACTTTCTTGATCTTAACGTTTCTAAATCTCATCATTTATTCTCCTAAATGTTTCCTTACTGCTCCTAGGTCTTACACGCTTTTAGGTGAACCCTCGGTTAATTCCCTTCGCAATCTTGGCGTTATCTGTTTAACAGTGAACTAAACTTTTGCTCGAACATTGACCACATCATCAACATCATCAATTCTGCTCTAGGCTTTGTTAAACGGTGGTCTAAGAAGGAATTGTCCAACCCTTGACGTCACTAAATCACTCATATCTTCTTTGTAAAATCTCTGTTCGAGTAAGCCAGTCAAGTTTTGTCATCCTCCCAATCGATGCTCAGTAGCAGAATTGAATCCGTTTAACATAGATTCATCCGCTTCATGTTACGTAACCTTCCTTAGACAGACCATTTCAACCTTCCTCCTTACGTCGTAATACCGCCGACATTGTCTTCGTCCATCAAGTCCTAACTGGTTCCATTAACTGTCCCGATTATATCCCTTAAAACAAACCTCGCAACGTTAAATCTATTCCCCATTTTTCGCCTCATAAACCATAGAACTAACTACGGTGACTTCGAACTTTTCACTTACATTATGCAATTACGCACCTTCTATCTGATTTTGTTTTTTTCTTTTTTTTAACTTATTATAAATAGGGTATTTAATTTTATTCGATTAGTTTAATTTAAGCTCTATGTAGTAGCTTGTATTACGCGAATTGAATAAATAAGTAGAGGATAAACGTTCGTATGGAAGTTCCCTCATTTCTAAGGCTAAAATCGTTAAAATTGATATTTAGCCCTTTGAGTTGATTTTTCTAAAACCCTGAAGCATGTCATATTTAATTTGAAACCAATAGTCTAAGTACCAAATTATGCGTCTCTAACTTTTAAAATGATGGACTTCCATACAAATGTTCATTCTCCATTTTACCCCTTTAGGAGATACATTTTCGAAAATCCCTTTTATCCCTATAAGACTCTGGCGTATTTTAAATTGCGGTTAGCTCTATAAAGAAATAACAGTTTTCATGAGTTTCTGGTTGTTCAAACTCTACATATCACACCTAGTTCTACGTTCCGAATGGGCACACGCTCGCTTTGAATATATAAAATGTTCTGGAATTTTTTTGTTGTATTTCGATTATGTTTAGTATGTATGTATTTATGTAGTACCTAATAATATTTAATAGATCTTGCAAGATTGTTGATTTATCCACGGATGATGTCGCTGGAAAAGAGCTAGTTTCCAACTAAACTTCTTTCGCCTGAAAATTGAAAGGAGTAATCCTCAATTTATTTACTGTTGTATGCATAACTACTATCCAACTAAAGTAATAATTTTATGAATGCAAACGAAGAGTTTTTTTTTCAAACCTTGTTCTTCCAAGAATACGTTATTTATTTGTTGTGCAAGTTGTAGAAATAATTACTACTTTCTACAACATTATTATTCTGGTTCTTCTACATCCTGAGAGTTTAAATAAGTGTAAGATATCATACTTGATTGAAATTATTGTTCTACATAATCTGTTATTTCTTGGTTATTATAAAACAAAATTTTAAACTTTTCCTTAAATTTTACATTCCACGTAAAATATCGCTTAAATACTAATACATAGCTGTAAGAGGTTTTGTAAGAAATAGAAGAAGTATATATAGTAGCTATTGAACACTATAATTCAGCATCAGTTTTTAGAAAGTATTGGTAAAAAAATATCCTTTGACTAAGCACTAGTTTTTAATGCTTAGAATATGCTGTATAAATTTCATTTGAATCCGTCGAATAGTTTTTAAAATATGGTGGTGATCGTCTTTGAAAACGTAGCTTTGAGAAAAACGCGTTATTTTTAAAGTGATTCGCTAACTGTGAATAGTAAGAGAGTCAAATAGTTTCAGTTTAAGATATCTTTAAAATTATTCATCGTATCAACTTTAAATTTTCACAGAATACTTTTGAAATATACCTATTTCTGATTCATCCTTTTTAATTTAATTTGAATTAACTCAATAAAAGTTATATTCAAGTCTATTTATATACTTTAATCACATTATTTTAGCTGAATCTTGAATATGGGTACCGTATCTTGTTTACGCTATTTCTTTGTGGCTATCGCGTAAAGTTAGAATTGAATGTATTTTACTTTAAGAAAGTGCAAATTCGATTTCTTGTTAAGACTAGCTGTTACCCCTCAAATTTGGGAGTATCCAGTATAAGTAATTGAGTCTTATAGAATTAGATAACAATTAAAGTGCATTTATTGTATTTGCGCCACTTTAAACGATACGATACTCTCTGAAAACAAGCTGAAATCGTTGTGATAAGCAACCAAATGTTAACACATTACCTTCCTTATGTACATATTTGTGCATTTCGGTGAACTTTATGCAAATCCCGCGTGCACAAATTTGTGTATTTCTTAAATTCATAATTTAACCCTTTATGATCGGAGTAAATTGTACATCTGAAGCTTAGTGAAATATAATATAAATATGGTTCTATATGGAATATAATCCCAGCAAAGGATTAAAGTACCAAATTTGATATCTAAGATAAAGATATCAAAATTGCAATTAATTTTCATTTCATCTAATTTCACACAGTGTTGCTATTATTATTTTTTAGAAATAATGCCGGTACATAATGTGTTAAGAAAAAGAATGCTGGAGTCAATTTTAGGTTTATAATATTAACCCTTAACGGCTGAGAGCTTTGTTGTAATACTCGCTAATAAATTAGGTGAAATTCTAAAACTAAACATTTAGATCGATTTATATAGATATAAATTCAATATATTTAGTTGCTTTATAATTTTATAAATGAAAAACTCTTATGTCCCCATATTGGGATCTTTCGTTTTCTATGCCATAAATTTTATGTCCCCGTAGCGAGGACTTTCGGCTGTTAAGGGTTAACTTGCACTAGAGCCGTACTCTACAAACTGCTTTTCTTACAAAAACAAAATATAAAAATTTTGAATAATGTTTGATTTAGTAGTTGATATTATAAAATATTTTCTGTAAACAGTTTCAACACTATTTTCCAAATTTTGTATATTATAATTACATTCCTTCATAGCAATTAATTTTAGTATATTCGTAAGAGCTGTGTTACATTTAAAAGACTATTAACAGAATAATAATTTTTTATTAAACTATAAATTGAAGAAGATAAAAGTTTTAGTATGCACATTTAACGCGTATTGTTTTTTTTACCTTACACAAGAAAACCTCTTTACCCGTTTTAATGACTATACATTTACCTCTTTACCATTTTCCGATTACGAGCTTTAGACAAAGCAAGTTCAAAAATTTTGTATAATTTTGCAATTCCATTTAAATATAAATTTTGATTTAAAACTCGGAACTAATTTTACAATATAACATAACTAATTATAAAATAACTTAGTTCAGATATTACAAATTTGGTTTTGCCATTATTTTTTCCTGTTCCTTTTAAGGAATCACTGGACAAATTAGCTTTTTCGTACTTTAGATTAAAACATTGTTACTTTTTACCAATACACAAAATATATTTGCGTAATGCGATTAAAAATACGCTTGTTTTGTAAAATTTTTTAACAAGAAATCTAATCAGCCTTTTTCATTCAATAAATACGGCTAAAACTAAGCAATGCCTTCTCCTCTAAATTCCGCCTGTAAACAGAGGAGTATCAAGTTAATTTGTTGTTTATCTTATCTATTTTTTCTAACTTTGGTCGTAACACTCACATGATTAACGATTCTAAGATTATTTAAAGGTATAATAAATTATTTTTGTATTTTAGTTACATCAACGGCAATTTTAAAGTTGTAATTAAAATGATTATTCCTTTCCACAAAAGAAATAACTCTGTACCTTATTCAATTATTTTTCTTCAACAAATAATTTTTGTGTTGTTTTTATTGAATAAAATATACTTTAGTAATGCTAATTATCTTCTTAGACCAAGCATAGGGACTCTGGAAATCATAAATGACGACATAATAATTTAATGTTCCTACTATAATGATTCACAGAGACCAAACATATGGTCTTTATAATGGAGTCAGTCTTCCAATATTTTTATTAACCCATTTAATTTTAATCGCCTGAAGAAATATGATCTAAAATGTTATGATCCGAAGAAATTTTTTTTGCGTTGCAGCATTGGCTAGTGCTTAAAAGTGAATTATGCCTATATTATTCTGCTTCCATAATCGTTTTATTTTCAAACAAATCTAACGTAAACACTAGCAATACGGAAAACAGTTCAAGAAATTTCATTTTAATTAAAGTTCTCGTGATATTTGCAGAGGGAGCAAACACATAAACTGACTTTGCTATCCACTTGGCTATTTTTGTCAGTGTTTATTAATTCCAGACACGCTTTGGATAAAACGATATTTGTCTTTTCAATGCGCCAAGAATAGATATTTATAGGTTTTCTAATTGATAATTGAATTTTTAATTTTTATGTCTTGCAGCTACATATATTCTGTGGAAACAAATTTGCAATAAAACACATTATATATTTCGAAAATAAAGTTTTAGATCTTTTTGATTGTAAATTTAGTCTATATTTTATCGTGAAAGTTTTTTAAAGAATGGATGTGTCTGCAAAATTGATAAAAAAATATTCGTTTAAAAAATGTTTACATATAATTTCCAAAAATTATGTCTGTAATTATGCAATGCCAAATATTAATTTTCAGGAAATGAAAGCCTCAAAAATTGTGTACCTGTTGTTATTATGCATACTATCAGCAAATGGGAGAAGACAGGACCGAGATCGTGACAGGGATAAATATGAAGATCACGACAATGACCTATCTCTTTGGATCAATGAACAACAGTTGAAAATGTTAAGCGGTTTGTTAATACTCAATTATAAATAAATAAATTCTCTATGGATTTGCATTTTAAAGGTTTTTCAATGAAAGTTTACGCCATTATAAATGGCAAAGTGACCACAGACCTACGTGATCCGAACTTTAACCAGTATCTGCCCACGATACCATCGGAAGTGAACTACGTTAACTTCACATGGCGATCAGGGCCTAAAAAATACGATTATCATTTCGACAGATTGAAATCGTTGGACGAAAGCATTTTAAAGTCTCCGACAGTTTCAATAAAGACAAAGGGTAAAATTCCTCAAAAGGAGAAAGGTAGTTTTAAAACAGCTTTATCGGCTGGCGATTGTTAATATTGTTATCTGAAAGATTTCAGCATATTTTTACCATGTACTGGTAACAATTCAGGAACGGCAATGTTTAGTATCGGTTTATTAATTCAAAATCGAAAGGGTAAACCATTGCCAGGTACACCGTTGCGTTTAAGATTTAAGAAGGAATGCGCCCATAGAGGTGTGTATGATAGAACCTCACTAACATCCCTGCAAGGTAGTGTATGCTTTTTTCCTCTTTTTCATAAATACTATCAAATTCCTCTAAATTGCTTTTTTAATCATAAATACCTCCTCTGCTGTGAGAAAGGTGACACGTACGTATAAAGAATAACATTCGAATTTTTCAATATATTCGTGTTTGTGATTACAACTTAATTTATTTCGTTTACATCTTCTTCTTAAACTGCATTTGTTTTTACATATTTGCTTTTTAACGCTGATTAGAAAGGCAATTTAATTTAAAAAGCTATTGAAATGTATTCTAAATTAAGTTTAAATTCATTTTATTATTATTTAGAGTTATATATATTTTAAAATTATATTACGCATATTTCAATAGCTTTAGCTTTTTAGTTTTAAAATTGCTAAGATCTGTGTTTTAATGCTTTAAACAATATTTTGCCGGTATATTTGCTTTTGCGCATATATGTATATATTTAACTACACAAAAAGGTTTGAAATTATAAAGAAAATTTTATTCAAGTTGCAGAACTCCCAAAGATGAGAAATTAGTGTTAAAACTGTAACATTTTTAGTTCTTTCCACATAGTTAACTAAGCACGCAGCCTTAAAAGTCAGTGTCTTATATATATAAATTCCTCTAGAAATACATAGAACATTTTCTTTTAAAAACATCAATATAATAATTTTCAAATATACATCCATATCCATTAGATCGATCATAACTTTATTCTCGCTTTTTGTAGTGAGAACTTATTTTTAGTATGGTTTTCAAAAGTATCCCACCGTGGTGAACGGATAAAATTATGTTTTTTGAAAACCGAAAATAAATTCATGGATTTCTTTATTAAAAATTGCATGACGTTATTAAACAAATGAAAAATATATGGTTTAGCTGCTCTCATAGATATTAATTTTAAAGCAGCACTTTTTGGGGTATTTGGCTGACTTTAATTAATGGCTGCATATTATTCGCTTACAATGTTCTAATTAATTTCAATAAGACTATTTTATGCATTAAATTCCATGCATTTACTTTTGATCTAATTCATATTTTTTCATTAACAGGCCCAGATCCTGAGTGTGATAAAAAATGCGGCAATAATGGATTTTGCAATCACGATAAGTTTTGCCAATGCAAAGAAGGATACATGGGGCAATATTGTCAAACGGCTTTGTGCTATCCTCAATGCATGAATGGTGGAAATTGCACAGCTCCAGCAGTCTGTTCATGCCCTGCTGGATATCAAGGACGGCATTGTGAAGGTGGTAAGTGCATATTTATTATAATTTAAGCGATAAAACTTAATATTTACTTCAAATATAAAAATTTATAATTGAAACAAATTAAAGTATTTTAATATTCCAATTTTAATTTGATATTTTTAGCGTTCTTTACATCTGTAGGTCCCACTACCCCGATACTCTCATTTATATAACTATTAAGATGAAACTTGGTATACACACATAGACTGATGACCCAAAATAGAAATTATGAAATTTTTGGAAAAATACATTTTTTGCACTCCCTCAACATTTGTTCATTTGCTGCGTCCCGCTCGCTCTAATGTTTAAAATTGAAAACAAATAACAATAATAATAGTAATAATGTAACGGGAAAATGCTCGTAACATGGCTCAAATTAAAGCTTTAATTCTTGTATAGTTTTATAGAATAGTACCATTCCATACCTCTTACTAAGCATACTGAACAACTAGTTTATCAGAAGCATGCGCTAGTTGTGATTTTCATCACTTTCAATTGTATCAAGTAATCGGTTAACGGAAAAAAATTACATTAATGAAATATTTGGGAAAGTGTTAAAAACTCTAGTATTTTAATATAATAGCTAAAGGTTCACAATTTTATTTGTTTATTTGAGTCACATTACAAACTCCTGTAAGAATTCGTAATTTTATAACAATATTTTGTACTTTTTAAACCAAGTTTTCTCAACTATATGATGTGATAGGACATATTTATTTATGAATTCGTAAACTACGGACAAAATCCTATAGAAGTAATATTTCACATATTTAAGAGCAAAATTCGTGTAAATTAATGCAATTGATCTTCTACAAAAATAAAATAATAATATATAAGGGTTAATCATTCTTTGTTGTATAACTACTTACACCGAGTGTAAGATTTTCTATGGTCTATGATGCCTCCAACAAGAGGTGGCAAAACGAATACACCTATTGGATCACTAAGCAGCTTTGGTCTAGCTTCGATTACGGTAGGCCAGCGAATTTGATTTGGCACGCCAAAATATTGGGCGCAACTCATAACGATTTTTGTAGAAGTTTTAACGATAAGGAGGAAGAGAATGTCACTCACTTCTTCTGCTACTGCCCGGCCCTGGTTCTTAGTAGTACACGATATCTGGGCTCACCTTTCGTCGATGGCTTTTCCGATCTGAGCTCGACGAGTGTCAGGGTTTCGGAATGGTTCATCAGAGACCCAAAATGTTTCTCTTCAGGGCTTCACTCTATGGTAGCAAAATGTGCCTCCTCTGGCCTAAGTGTACCTTGTGCAGCCACTTTAGCCTAACCTAACCTTCTATGGCAACCGATTTGCCGTTTGTTGCACCTTATACGACGATGCAATAGCAAATACAAGGGTGTAAAGCATATTTGCACCAAAACGTGAATACCCACATTGATTTATTGTTTTAAAGCAATAGCGATGCTTCATCATCGTCAACGAAATTAAATTAAAATTAGGACCAAAATGGGTAATTGTTGTGATTTTATATGAAAAAAAAAACATACCTAGTAAATATTAATTTATAAAATATATTGAAATGTTTTTTTTTAAATCACTTACATTCTTTTAAATTTTCTTAGAAATAGCAATCGCAGTTTTGCAACCTAATTTAATTAATTCAGTTAAATTCTTGTAAAATGGTGCTTGTTCAGCGCCGCAATCGATGCCAGTATCATGATGCTCCTGTTCTTCATCTCGAAATTTTGTAATTACTTCTAGTAGTTCCTATAAACAAAATATTGCTATTATTTTCCACATTTATTTTGGAATTCTGAACTACCTTATCAGGATGTTCAGCTTCCATTAACTTTCTCAGCTGGTCGTTGTAATGCTCTACAATTACATCTTCAACTGCTACCGTGCATGCCATTGCAGCTTTTTCACCCAAAAGAGCAGTTCCTATAAAATCATTTATATTTTATGCTATAGCAGAAATAAATCCGTGAATCACCTGCTCCTAAAGCAAAACCAGCAATATTCCAAATAGGGATGAAAGCAGTTGGTCTAACTCGATATTTGTTAATCAATTTCTCAAAGGTCTTTCGGTGCTCCTTTTCTTGATCCCACATGTGTTGTATGGTTTTTCCCATTGGACCATTTCCAAGAACAGCCATTTGGCCAGCATATATTCGATCAGCTCCCAATTCGCCAGCATGATCAACGCGTATAATTTCCTCTGTAAGTTCCCTTCCTTGTTTGTGAATTAACCTTCTAGGCGCAACAAATTCTAAACTTCTCGTTAATCGAAGCATTCTAAGTTCTGTAAGTGGATTAATTAACTTTTTCATACAATTTCAGGTATTTGCAACGAAAAGTGTCTGAACGGAGGAAAATGCGTTCAAAAGGACAAATGCCAGTGTTCAAAAGGATATTATGGATTGCGATGCGAGTTTTGTAAGTTTACAACTTGCCTGTAATTCAGTTAATTATGTATAATATAATGTAATTTTGCAATAATAGCGAAATGTGTTATACCCTGCATGAATGGAGGCAGATGCATTGGCAACAATAAATGCCGTTGCCCTCCCGGCTTAGGAGGTAATCATTGCGAAATTGGAAGACGACAAAGGTCAACTTGCAAGAAACCTTGTCGACATGGAGTTTGTATGCCAAATCATACATGCCAATGCGACAAAGGATGGCATGGAAAATTTTGTAATTCAAGTAATATTACTACCGATATTTTAATTTTAAAAGCCATTAATAATATTATTTTGTACTCTAGGGGAACGACGCAGACATAGGGCGAAAGTTGTTTGGAGATAACTTTAGCAAACGCTGCAAATATAACTTATTTTTTTCTCTTGCATTAATTAAACTATGTTATAAATGTATTGTGATACCTATTTTTAGTAAACTTAAATTATTTTACAGATTTTCAACAGGCAATATTGTTCAAAAGCAGTTCTGCTTGTTTCATATTATGTACTTCGTAAATCAACTTCTAATAAATACTTCTACTATGTGACAAATAACTTTTAAAATTATGTATAATTACATATATATTTATACGAGTTTGGGAGTCGCATGATTGTATCAAATTCTGTAGTTGAGCCTTGATATATATTACACAGCCTTTGAGCAAATAAATAGATTATATATATGTAGTAATAACTTGACATTCACTTTTAAAAATATACAACACAAAGTGTTTATCAAAACACCGTCGCCTCACTCCCCGACAATAAAATTACCATTGAAGTTCATAGTTTGTAAACAAAACGTTTATTCGTTGTTTCCCAATTATGATGGGTGCCAAAACATTAAATTAGCGTTATAATGAAGAGTAATACAAATTGTATGACTAAACTGTTAACTAAAGTAATATCTGACAAAATCAATTTCAATATGCACTTCCGTGTCTCAAATCAACATCAACGTAAAGCGTAGTAAGACTGAACAATTTTTTATCTCTATGCCACCTGCTAATAAATTCAATTCAATTCAATTCACAACAGTATTTTAAGTAAAATTTGAGTAAAATCGTATTCACAACAGCACTGAGAACTGATAAAATTATCTTTATGTTTTTGAGAAAGGCTATCATTTTATAAATATATTACTTCATTCGATATTCTTGATTTATGGTTTTAAAAATTCATACTAAACAAAAAAAAAAGGATGGAAAGCTTATGAAACTAGTAATTTTGTACATTTCATTCATTTGAAGGAATAATTTAGTGCATGATAAAATTGGAAATTACTGAGCAACCTTTCAATAAAGAAAAACCATTATTAGTTATATTTTTACGTTTAAGACTGCAATGGAATAACCGCTTACCAAATCTATTGATATCTGCAGTAATAATGCGGAGATTTGTCCTTTTATTTGATGATTAATGAGTTAGAAGTTTTAAGTATCCTGGAGTATTCGCTTAACAACAAACGTACGAAACCAAAAAAAAAATATAATCTAAAGATATAAGGAATATATAAATGTTTAAAATCTGCATATTTTTACGCTGTTCACATCGAAAGAACGTTTTGTATTAAAGAGGGATTTTGGTAATCAATATTTTAAAATATTTTGTTTTTTATTATTGCCTATTTCGATTCTATATCCTTAAATATGCCGTAAACATGTCATTCCTATTATTTTGGCTGAGAAAATAATCCTCAAAACTTTAAACGTTACCATTTACAAATCTAATGTGTCCTATAATGTTGATAAATAAAATGTTTAACCAGTTAAGTGTTTTTGACGACTATATCCGTCATGGAGAAATTGCAGAATTCTTTTTCATATCAAGTTTATCCGTCATTCGTAAAATGTTGTTACCATTTAATATTTAAATTGTAATTTGCGCGAAAAGTAAAATATATTTTTAAAATTTAATATGTTTAGAATGTTTAGAGGACAAGACGAAATGCAACAAACAAATAAAAAGTATAAATATTTGAGATGGATTCACGCATTCATAGCTTTCTGAGAGCTAATTCGCTTGATTCTCGCGACCCTCACAGATGTGCGTTCTGCAAACAGGTCGCCACAGCTGACTGGTTAATTAGAAAATATACAAAATATATACAGTAAAATTATTATATATTTCTCAAAAAAAAAAAATCCCGAAACTATAACTATTTTTCATTTTGTTTCACCAAAATTGATTCACTGAACATTTTTCAGTTTAATATTTTTAAAATGGTTACTTTGTAACATCGTCTTTTGTTATGAATAGCACAAATAGATGCAGCTGAAAACTAATATGGATAATCACAACAAATTGTTTAGAAAGCTAACTTACTTTAGATTTAAACATTCAGTTCATTCCGTACTTATGATTCCCATAATTTGATTGAGTATGTTTGTGTTTCCTCAATGTATTGCTCTATAAGCTGCAAAATTGTTGTAGCACTTTCATTTTTAGACTTCCTACCAGCTTTAGCTGTATTCGTTTTAGTTTAAAATGTACTTTCCATTCATTTGCGCGTAAAGTTTCGATACTATCATCGTCCACCAAAAATTTAACGAAAGAATCATTACCCACTCGCTCTAGTTTAGTCAATATCTTCCACTTAGATATATTAAAACCATGATTTTGAGCGTCAATAAACTTAGAATATTTTTCTATGACATCCCATAGCTATCTGGCAAATGACCTATAATATAATTGTGACGATGATATTATTTTCTATGTACAACTTGTAAACCTACACCATCCCACTCTTTTATTTCTTCTACGACAGTTCTTAGCCACTCTACTGTATCTTCATTACAACATGTGATAACTAATTTATTAGATGTTATAATAGATGAATAAAACGATAGCTTAATATCATAGCTTTTGATTATTAATATTCCTTCAAGTATAGCTTCTCGTAGCGCTTTCCATTGTTCTACCCTAAGATTTTCTTTAGGCAATTTGGCAGCTACGATAGCCAACTCAATGCGTATAAAATTATTAGCGACAGAATTATAATAGTTTTGTCCAACAAAATGGTTTCGGCTATACGTATTATTATTGTTTGAAACTTGGGCTCTCCTCCTACCGGTTCCCCAGTCCGGCGGCGCTTTAAGCCTACTTTAAATATGAACTTTTGGTTGCAGAACTGAATCTCTAGTTGAAATTGATTTTTCATGCTGTTGTAATATCGGAGTTTGGGCTCTTTCACCTGAATAAATATTTTGGATATGATCTGCAAAAGAACTATAGAAACTTTCATTCTCAACATATTCTCCTAATTTTTGAGATTTATATTCTTTGGAAAAAAATTCCTTGATTCGGAATATTCGAAAAGCTTTCAACTTCCTCAATTGACCATTCGTCTAAGTAGACTCATCAATCGTTTACGAGCCATAACGCTCAGTTGAAAATTTGCTTTGAAATCCAAATGGAAATCTTCACTTTGACTATTTAAATTAGGCGCAGAATTTCCAACTGAATCAACGTCTATAAAAATAATTATTGGGGTGGAGTTCTCTGAACTTTCGCTATCGTCGTCTATAATTATAATAGGGGACGTACATTACACCATAATAACTGTAAAGTTAAAACAATTTCCTGTATCCTAAAATGACCGGGGATTTGATTTTCTGGGAAAAATGTAGACCATCTCAATTATTTATGAATCATAATTTGTATTTAGTATGTGGCACTTTATTAGTTTCAAACATTTATTATAAAATAGGTGCTATTTACATGAAATCACATTTAAAGTCAATTAGATTGGTTATATAGCCTGAAATCTTCTATGCAATTTGATTGTGATGAAACATTAAAATATTAAAATTTAATTCTAAAACTTCTCATCAGAGAACTGTTGTGCGATTACATTTTTTGGCAAACAATTAAATTTTTCGGCGGTTGCGTTCCATTCATGGGTAAAACTGAATTTTGTTATAAACAAAACATTTCAAATTAAACCAGAAGACTGTTTGTAATATGTTAAAATGGCATTTAAGCTATTGTGCCGTGTAAGTTTACATCTACTTTTGCCATTTCAGTTTCAGTAGTAAGATTTTTTTGTACATTTAATTATTGTTATATTTCGAATTTTCCTGCAATCAAAATTGTTATTGTGCTGTGAAAAGTGTATAGTGGAGTACGTGTTAGGGAAATTCATCGATTTATGATAAAATTATGCGGGAGAGAAAGATTTGCGGTGGAAATATTGCACCTTATAATTTTGGCGAAATGTTCTTGGGTAAACGGAAGGCTTCTGGATGGAATACTTTAGGGCTCAAATTTGCTCAGATTATGAAGTAAAATTCCATTGTTAGAAGCAAAGAAATCATTGTAAAAGCAATGTTTGGTGAAATTTTGTTCTTTATGATTAAATGTGTGAGCAGCATTTACTTTGAAAGACTCTAAATTAAAATAATTTAATTATTGTTTTATATTTTTTGGAAGTATGAATTACAGGTACACATGAAATTTAGTGTTCATTAACGCCTATAGACGTCCATTCAGCTAATAGCTAAATTAAAATCGTGTGTCAACGTATTAAACCCTAAAATTAAATATCTCGATTGTTTTTAGGAAATCTTTCAAAAGAAATCGTAAAATTCTATGAGAATGAGGAATTATTATTTAAAACGCTTGGAAAACTCACTTAATAAATCAGCACCAAATACTAATAACAATGTTTTTGTTTTCAGCAAAACCCTCAGGAGATTCCCAACAACTCCTGTCACTTTTCGTAGTTTGCTTTGAAAACACTGGTGTGTCTTCTGCCGTAAAAAATGAATGAGCACATCGTGTCTTTAAAAATGGTAAACTGTCAACTGTTCTGCTTTAAAATTGAATTCTATTCACTAAAATTCGTTATTTGAACACATTTATATAACATTTTAAAGGTTTTATACAGTGTTTGTAATATTTTAAACATGAATTTTAATTCGTCTTGTGAAACTTTCTTACTTTTTAAATTGCAAAAATATTAAGAGTTCTCCCTTCTCACTGCCTCGTCTGTACAAAATTTGACATTTCAAAATGTGGTAAACAGTCAAAGCGTGCTTTCTTGGTTAGGTGACATGTGGATGAAAATAATTTGTAATTAAAAAAATGAGTGAACCTGTGCAGGTTATATTAACAGGTGATAACAATGGTTCCCGTTGGAGTTGCTCTGCGTGGGATCCGAAAACAGGCACAAATTTGATGGTCTACAAGGGTGGTGGCAGTGCTCCGCTTCATGGACTATCTTTGCTTAATAATAAATTTATTGTCACAGCAAATGCGTCAAAACCACTGATACATTTATGGCCAATAAATAGCCAAGAGCAAGTTCCAGGTGTTAGATTTGTAGCACCTGGTATAGTGAACTGCCTTACAGTATCCCCCGATGGCGCATTTTTACTAGCTGGAGTACAGGAATCAATTTACATTTGGGAAATTTGCTCAGGAAAAATGCTTCAAGTCCTCTCTAAGCACTACCAAGCAGTAACAAAAGTTCAATTTGTGGACGATGGGTCGCATTTCATATCAGCAGGCCGAGACGGTGCAGTTTTGGTGTGGAATTTAACGAATGCTGTTGCAAAAGAGGAAAACTCGCAGCAACCGTTTTATTCATTTAACGATCATGCTCTGCCTGTATCAGACGTTTTTATAGGATCTGGAGGAATGCGTGCCTTCTTGTGTTCTGTTTCTGCTGACAGGACTTGCAGAATATACGACCTTGCGTCAGGATCGATGCTTCTTACGCTTGTTTTTATGGACCAACTTACATGTGTTACGATGGATGCTCTGGAAACGAAATTATTCGTAGGATCAGATAGCGGTCCCATCTATTTATGTACAATTCATTCGCCACCCAGAATGAAAGAATACCATTTAACCAATGAGGACAATAAAAGCCAGTTCCTGGGACATAAAGGAGGGGTTACATGCTTAGCTCTTTCAATGGCTGGAGATATACTAGCTTCTGGTGGAAAGGACGACAACGTTTGCTTGTGGCATATCAAGAGTAAACAATTGCTAAAAATCCTGCCACATACTGGCAGTATAACAAATATTTCGTTCTTTCTCACTATGAGATCTGTATTCAATCCCGATGTTCGGTTAAATATAGTCGCATCTAATTTAAGTAGGATGATGGAAAAATCCTTAAACGACTCACATGTGGTCGAAATACTCGTTGATAATCGCATAGAATATGAAACAGAGGCTGGAGAAGGTCCCAGAATATATTCTTCCACTGAAGACAGCCAGGAAGTTGAAGATTTACGAAGTGAGATACTACGACTAAAGAAAATTAATAAAGAATTATTTGAATATTCTGTTAATAATATTTTGAATAAATAAATTTGTAAAAATATTATAATAGTTCTCCTTTAAATAAAGTCCTACTGTCAAAAGAAAAACATCCAAAAATTCTATGCATAGGTTTATTTACTCAATTTTCTATATTCTTTTAAAAACAGCTAAAAATCTATCTCCTTTATTTCTAGCAACTTTAATTCCTTCCTCGCTGCTTTCATACAACTTTTCTGTAATCGGATCGGATTTCTGCCAATAAATAAACTTTGTAAGAGAGGACTAAAGCCTATAAATTGCAAAGGTTCTTACCAATTCCTCGTCAGAAATTTGTTCATACAGCTGATGCTCAATAAAGTGTTTAACAATCCATTCATGCAGGTCGCGAACATCCGTAATCGTGTAAACTAATGCCTTAAAATTAAATTCATATTATTTCTTAAAATACTACTTTTAAAAAAAGCTTACTCCAGGCATTAAAACGTATGCATACTCAGAAAGAAGGGCATTATTGATAATTCTCCACTTGTGCTTTGCTTTTTTAAAATGTGGATCTGGGTAAAGGAAAAACATTTTGGAAAGTTGTCCTTTGTGAAAGAAATTTGGCAAATATTTCATCGCATTCGTTCGTAGACATGCAATGTTATTGTATTTTCCAGGATATAATTTACGTAAAGCCTTAATTCTGTCGATTACGTAGTCCGACACTTTCACTCTGATCTCCAGTCCTATTGCGAATTTTGTTGGAAATAGCTCGCCCAACGTGACTAAAAATCCTCCATACCCGCAACCAATATCAGCGAATTCGACTTTTCGATTTCCTATATCTGGATATAGTTCGGTCCAGTCAAATTCATCTGGATGAGCTGGACTGATATTAAATCAAAAATATTAGATCTATTCAGAAAGGCAGTGTAGTTAAAATACTAAATTCGCTTCGTATGCCCCAATCCAAATTATAAAAATTTCTTACTATTCAAAGCAATGATCTGCAATAGGATTTGAATGTGCACGCTGTCGATAGTATCTCTTTTGTGGTAAAGATAAATTGTCAGTATCTACTTCCATTTCCTTAAAAATTAGCTCAAAAGCATTAAATTGTGGAAGATTATGCCTCGCAATTTTTAGTAAACAAACGCATGCACTTCTAAACTGTCAAAAACATGCTTCTTATTTAAGACTGTGCTTTTACTAGATATAATGTTGGATAAAATAAAAACTAGTTTTAATTTCAATTTCGAAAATTTTAAAGGGAATGTATAATAAAAGACAATTTAACTTAAAGTATTTTAAATACTTAAAATTAATAAACTAAAAGCAAATTACCAAAAAATCGAATAGCAATGTAACAAACGTAACCAAAAGTCATAATTCGTACAAACGTCAATTAATACTTTACGTTGCATCTCCACCCTGTGAACCGATTGAGGTTTTTTTGTTGTGAGGTATTTTAGTTTTTAACGGAAATGTTAAAGTTATAAGAAGCGAGAACTCAACGAGTTGATGAAGTGAAATTATAATATATAAATGATTATAAACTCCATAACATTGGTGGAATTATCATTTTAAGTTTATTTTGCCGTCCAATATATGTTTTCTACGTAGCTGATGGTAAATTCGAAATAGCATTTTTAATAGATAGAGATATCAATTTCTAAATTTAGTTAATATTTTTTTAAAATATTAATAATATTAATAATAGACTTATTCCGCACTTCTCAGCATGTTGCTGGAAACATCCACCTAATTCTAGACTGCCTAGGCAGAGAATTTAGGCTCTGTGGATCCATTTTTCGTAAATAAAAAATCAAATTTTTTAAATATTAAAAATATAATTCAATTTTGTGCTCCCCAGTCAAACAAGGTTTGGTATAAGCAGTCACACATACTTTGTATTTAAGTAATTATTAATTGTCCCTTTTTTAATTTTATTACTTTTCTTTCAATTTAACGAAAGCTTTAATAAGTCTTTTAAATTCTACAATAAACTATTAGAATAATTAACTGAAGAATAAATTGGATCACTTTTCAATCGATTGGTGCAGGTAGATTCATCATTGCTCCCTTTATATAATATAAAAATAATGATACTAAGTTGATAGACAATTTTTTTGTACGTCTTTTTGTAATGTTATAGATGGCTTTAGCCTTTTTAATCTCTCAGGTTTGCCTGGACTTTCATATAGAATTGCAATTGGAGTATTCCGCGGAAGATTAAGGAGTGCTTTGATAGCTCTATTTAATATCTCGATATATTTACAAGTTCTTAATAGTGGTTTGATTCAATATTATTAAGCTATAAGTTACCAACGGTAATATATTATCGTTATAAATTAGATTTTTAATGTCTGTTGTTCCTTTTCATGACTCTATTTAAATCCGCTATTCTTCTCCTGATAGTCTCCACAGGTTTCGCCCAAATTGATCATTAATTACCATTCCTAGATATTTATATTCCGATATTCTGTTGAGTCTCCGTTGATTCGAATATTAATATTAATATCGTTTTTATTCTTTTATTTTAAAATCATGTAAGTTTTTTTCTGCATGCTCATTGATAGTCTATTGCCTTGTAGACAGTGATCATAGTTTTTGAGATCCTTATTAATGTTATTTTCCAATTGACTTCGCGAATATCTTGAATACAGTAATAACTTGTCATCTGCGTAAATGATTGAGTTCAGTTTTGAAGTTGAATATTATTTATATATAGTAAATTAAGTAATACTCCTAGTATTGATCTTTGGGGTACGCCGATGTTGATATATTTCTCCTGCCTATAGATGCTGTTGAATTTCGATATAAATGATTCTTTTATTTAGGTAACCCCCTAATAGCTGTAAAACCAGGTTTCGTATAATATTCTTTATTATCCACGGTACCAAATTCCTTTCTGAGAACCACAATTATTGCTATTACATATTTATATTTATCTAAAGCTGTACTTATATAATTCACAGCATTAATTATATCTGCACTGGTGTTACTCCTGTTTCGAAAACGATATTGACTAGGGTCAAATCTTCAGTTTTTACTGATAAATTCCACAATTCTCTTATATACATATAACTTTTTCATAGGTCTTACTTAATGAACTTATTAAATTGGTCTATAGTTACCTGGATCGTTTTTATCTCCTGTCTTTATAGTTACCTGGATCGTTTTTATGTCCTGTCTTATAGATTGGAACTATAATTGAGGTTTTGAGACAGTTTGAAAGCTTTTCTGTTTCGATTTCCTCATTTATTATTTTTGGAAACTTAGAAGGTAAGGGAATTATTCCGTTTCGAATTTATATGATCTCTCTGTAATTCAAATCGTATACTTTTTAAGCACTATTATTTTTTAATTTATTTTATTATTATTTTTATTTAAAGAATACTCACGTTTTTAAAATAGACCCACTTTAGTAGTAGATTAGGATGTTATTTAACTAAAATGTATAGATGTAATATGAAACCTATTCCAAATAAAGCATCCTGATAAATTTAGAAGTCACCCACAACTATATGTTATTTAAAACTTTCGTTTTGTCGCTGGAATCTCCTTGACTGAGTATTTTAATAATACAAAACCAAAAAAGGCACACCTCTGTACTATTTTGTAAGCAGAATTTGAATTTATATTCTCAAAATTGGTCTATGAATTATATAACTTGCAAAACTTGTTACTTTCATCTCACTTTGTATTCCTTCTTTATGGTGCTTTGTGCCGATTTCTATAAAATGTTCTATGGATCAATTTGATACATTCCTAATATCTTTAACAAAACGATAAAAGAAAAAACAAAATCTTCATAGATCACTTTAAATTATAAATGGGTCTTTTGATTTATCATATGAGGCAAATCGCTTTGTTTATTTTTCTTATATGTACTACTGCAAGTAAGGGTACAGTAAGTTACATCGCTTTATTTTACTTGTAATCTTGAATAGGGCAAATAATTTCGGAGATAAGAGGAAAAGAAACTACTTTAGGGCGTATATTTTTGTTAATAAATTAGTCTAGTGGTAACCTCGAAAATATTTACCTTATCGAACGTCTCAAGAATTTCCATTTAAAGAGCATGCGCTGGTAATAATAGGTATATCCATCCATCGAATGGTATTAGATGATTAATTTTTATGATGATAGTACAATCTTCTGTAGCTTTAAACTTTAAGATTTCCTCAACCTTTAAAATTGATGTGAATGTGCGGAACAGTTTTTTTTCGAATTTATTCACTAATTTTTTAATTAAAAGAAAAAACCACATATTTTTATAAAAACTTTAATTTTATAATAACTTTAAATAATGTAAATGTTTTATTGTCGTGTAATACCTCTCCATGTTTAAAATTGTACTATTTTCAATTCCATATAACTTTTATATCATTTAAAAATTGACCCTTCAGTTTAGTTGTCCAAATAGTCAACACATCTTTCTTTTTTCCAAAAAAAGGAATGAATTTGAAAGTGATAAATACGAATACAAATTAATCAATTCGTTTGAGAATGTTTTATTGTTACATAAAAAATGCAAGAAAAATAATGACTGCAAGTGTTACGGCTAAAGTAATTATAAGACAAGCCTTTTTCTGTAAAAAAATACAAGAACCAACAAGGAGTTATTAAAGTAATTCTTCTCATTTACCTTCAAAGTGCTTTTTTTCAAAGTATGGGCCTTGTCTAGTTGATCAGCTCCCTTGTCCACCCGAACAGAAGCTTGCTGGGCATGGTACTCCACAACTTGAATCCGCTCATTCTGTAGTCAGTAAAAGACAAAATTAATTCTTTAAATATAAATATATAATAGGGAGTCAATTACTTGTTCTGCTACTAAATTTTGGATTCTTAAAAAGAGATTATGCACGTCTTCAATTGATTTTTCCAGTTTTTTAAGCTCAGAAAATCTCTGCATAAGATTTCGCAGCGTTCTTCTCTCATTCTCAATGTCTTCTAATATCTGTAATTAAAAGAACCCAATATTTCCTTTTAGTTTTATTAATACTGGAAAAGAAGTCTTTTAAAATCAACAATATTCGATTTTGGAAAGGGGTTTATAATTACGCTGCAGCTAGTTGTATTAATGAAATATTATGTTAACTTTAGTCTTTTAATACCCGTGGTAGGTAAATTTGCTTTGTTCAGTGTTAAAGTATAATGCAAGTTATTTCAGTTCGGAGACTCTTATTAGAGCGTTTGCTACGGTTAGGCATCTTTGTGCTTCTGAAAATTTATTTTGCATAATAACTATTCAGTTTTTAATTTCTAAATTAGCTTGGTGCATTACTTTAGATTTTGTATAGTCTTACTTCAATTATCTTACATTTTCACTCTCTTAACTCACATTGTCTACAAATAAGGAAGTTTTCTTACTGGCAATCAATTCCTCAAGCTCCTCTTCCGTTGAATTGCAATTCACTTTAAAATATTTATTTAAAATTTCAATTTAATTTAAAATTCATAAAAATAAATTTACTTATTCTTGAATGGAGTTGTAAGTTTTTCTTCAGCCTATTTTCATAAGATTGAAGAAAGAGCTCATTCTGGCTCCACAAATTAATATATTTTTGGTGTAGTCCATAAAATAGAGTCCGTTTCATTCTTGCCTCCAAAGTGAAATCACTTTCATCCGGTAGCTGCTCTTGAAGATCCTTAAAGAGCTTCATAAGTTCAAAGCCGATCTTTAAGTTTTGGTTTCGTAAAGTGTCCATTTCAGTCTCTGTGCAAATGGCTTAGAATAAAAAAATATAAAATGGTTTAGCTGATAAATACCTTGAACATTTCTAAAATTTGTAGATTGTACTATTTTTGCCATTGTATCTAAGTTGTTTGATATAGTAGCCAAAAGCGTTCTAATTTCTCCATACTATAAATAAGTTTTATATATAAAATATAATAAACAAAAAATGTATTGTTTACTAACTTGATTAAGTAATCCATCTATCGTGGGTTGCTCTAATTGGATTTGTAGGCTATAGTTGCTTTGGAAGCTATCTATAGAGCCCTTTGAAATTTTAATGAAAATATTTTGAGTTGTAAACTTTTAATGAACTACTAAAGCTTTACCTTTGTTAACTCAGGTAATCTATCTTTAGCCATTGCAAATTGATTATTCCAGATTTTGTTTGAGCAAACTACATAATGTTTTTTTCAGATATGCCGTCCCAGGCTATGATGTCCTATAAACAAAAATTCAATAATTAGAAATAATATAATATGCAAAAAATATACGTTTATATCAAGTTTATATGTAGATTATAAAGTGCTTTTATTAAATAAACTAAAATTAAGTTTAGCTAATTGAAACAATCCCTGTCATCATGAATTTTTCATGAATCAGATTTTAAAGTGATTTTCTTTGGTTTATATAAAAAATATTATATACGAGTATATCTACAAATTTAAGTACTACTTTCTTCGTCAAATATATTCTATGCCAATGTAAAGCTTAATTTATTTTAAATATTCCAGCTAAATATTCATAATTCTGCTTAAAACAATTACACAATGAGGCAGATATTTTTTTGGTTATTTTAATGATGAAAATAAATATCACGTACCAATCCAATCCCATGGAAAATGCCAATAAATGATAAGAATTTCTTCATGGTAAATAGAAAAAGTTGAATCCAGTACTCGGAATAAGACAAAGATAAATAAATGAAAACGAAAGAAATGAACCGGTTAGAATTAGTATGGCCTAGAAATACTTCTTAGATACAATAATTCCAAGCTTTTATGCTACTTTTCAAATTGTCTAGAAGGTAATTTTTGCAGATTTTATTGGATTAAATCAAATTCTCATTATTTATTTTGACCGTGAAATTTTATTGCTTTTATATATTTTTGAAGGCAAATGTTTATATGTGAGACTGATAACTCAAATCAATGAAATAAAATAAAATCTATCCAGTAAAAGGGCTTCTGAATTTTGAAATCTATACGATTATGGTCTCCAAAAAAGAGTAAAGGTCTACTACAAACTAAATATTTGAATAGTAGCAGGTGTTCATTGTTAAGTTGTTTTAAATAGTCAAGCTCATCATTTTAAGTAAAGAAAAAATTTTAATTTCAGGACATTAACAAAAATAAGTAGAAACTGAAAGTCCTTGCCCTTAAAGGTTTTTATCATTTAGGAGAATTTAATAAAAAATAATAAATATTGATATAAAGTTTTCGCACTGGGAAAATATTATCATTATATAAAATTCTCTTATATTATTACAACATATATATATATATATTTTTTTTTGTTTTGCAGACAGACGCAAGAATGAGAGATATTAACACAAAAAATCGGTCAAATAAATTAAGTGATTTTGTTGTATATATTCCATATTCACCTATGTTATTACAAAACACTAAATTTAATAGCAGAATGCTTGGCGAATACACTTTATTTGATACAATTGGTGAGTGATTTTTATTTCAATTTTATTCCGCTGCTCATTTTTGGAATTTTAATAAAAATCATTAAAATGAAAATTGTTTGCCCCTTCTTTTGAATTTGTTGTTAGTTACTTAGTTTGTAAGTTATCCCCTAAAATAAATTATAGAAGACAATATATATCAACAACTTTATTTAGTTGTATTTTACGTTTTATTTTTTGATTTCAGTTTGCAATAAACTAAATTTTTTCAATTATTAGCCTAAGATACATTGTTTACAAGATCCACTGAAAAAGCTGTTATGATTTGGGAATATTTTTATGCTTATTTTGTTCTATGCGCTAACTTCTGCCTATAGAATCTATTACCTTTTTTTAGTTGGAATGTAAAGAAGGTCAGAAAAGTGTATAAAATGTTATACCCTCTAAAAATTTTTAACAAAACAATTATTTTGTAATTAATAGTTATTAGTAGTTCATAATTTGATACTGTAATGATGAATTTAATATGGAACACAGTTTATATAATTAAGAGAACCTCCTAACAATTGTATACGCATATAAACAAAAATGTTGTTGCCGATGCTGAATGAATTATCTTGAGGACTTAATCATGATGGTTGGTATTACCTCATTTTCCACAAATGTGATTCGCTGATAACAAGATTTTTAAATGTTCGCTCTATATAAAGATGGATCACTTTTTAATATATTAGAACAAAACGGTCTCGTTATTATTGAACATGTTTTAAAATACAATTTTAAACAGAGTCAACATTTAAAAATGACTAAAGTACTGTTTCTAGACATATTATCACATTGGGTTCGTTCTTTATCAAGACAAACATTTACTGTGTAAAAGCTCAGTCAGACTTTACTTAATAACTTTTCTAGAAGAAGTACTTTTTATTTTATGTCTGAACACCGTTCACTTTAAGAAACCAATTAAAATACTTTAAAGTTGATTTCAAGAATGAAAGTCGTTAATAGATGAATTGAGTACGGAACTGTTGCTTTAAGGGACTAACGAACAAGTTTTAATTGAACTATTATAGGAAAACACGCGTAAGTGCTACTCGCGCTCGGTGAAGTGAACTCACTCAGTCGTCTCAAAGTATATTGTGTAGGCCCGGAAGCTTTGATCAACTTTATTATGATGAATACAGGCTATCGCTCGCTATAGTAATTATTCTCTTGTGTACAGTTGGCACCGATTTAATTAAACATTAAAGTACACACCAACAATTGTATACTTCGGGAACGTCCAGCCTTTTGATGAGGGAAGTTAGTTTTAGGAATTCGCATGCGCTCTTTATTTAGAAAAGCCACAAAAAAGCTTGCGGCTAAGGTGTTAATCAGATTATAATGAGACAAGGTGCCTGCGAAGTCGCCGTTATCAGTAGAGATTAAAACTAGGGGAAATATTTTGTTGTATCTTTTGCTTTATATTTTTAGTATCGACCTGATTGTGAATCGTTTTAATTATTTGTACAAAACCTGGTACATACTTCGTTGCCTTTATTTGGAAAGATTCATACTTCCGCTACTTAATAGCTCTGCACAGTAATTATAAATTGTAATATCATAATAACATTAGGATTGACAGTATTTAATATGCCCATTGTCCAAAATTTTTTATTTTTATATTATATTAAATGAAACCGGAGTACCATAACATATATGGTATATATTATCTGTGCTTTTTCGGATATACATGCAACAGATTATCAATTCCCCTCTAAACTCAATTATAAAAAAGATTTCAAAACCATAGAAAATTACGTCATCTGATTTCTTTACAATTAGCTTGAAGTTTTAAAAACAACTTTTAGAATAATAAGAAATCTTCATGATAAATAATAAAGAATAATAGATACAGATAAAGACTAATTATACATAATTAATATTACCAAAAACCTCCAATAAAATTCGAATTATTTTTATTAAAAAACAGGATGAAACTCACAAATAACAGAACAGTTTCTAATGTTCAGTCTGTTGTTTTTTAATTAGAATAAAAAGTTGAAAATGTGAACTTGATTGTATGTATATACTATTTTCATCCGATACTACTGGACCGATTTTGCATTACACAGGGATACATTGAGGGCAGGTTTTTAGACACATTTTCCTTTTATAAGCCACCAAAACGCGCTGTAGTATATGTGTTTTTTCGCAACTGTTTTGAAATATTTCTAAGTTTTCTAAGTCCACAAAATTTACATTATTAATTTAATTATTGGTTCTAGTAAATGTACTAAACATTCATCATAGTCATTATCATCATCAGCCTATAAACGTTCTACTGTTGGGAATAGAGTTACTAATCATTAAAAAATAATAAAGTTAAAACTTAAAAAAAAATCCCAATACGAAAAAAATATCATGTAAAAAATATTAAAAAGGTGGTTGTTTAAAAAGGGTGAAATAATACATTACTGTATTTTTACTTTATAATCCTCTGTGACATTGTGATATTGTAATAAAATTCTTAGTGTTAAACAATAATAAATAGTTACTATAAGTTATTCTTTAGTTCCTTTCAAATAAATTTATTGTGTTGGCCCACCATTGTCATACATAATCTACAATTAATGATAATAAATTAAATCACATTGATTGCAAAACCAAGACATCCAATTATTTTAAATGTAAATATAAAAGTCTAGTTGATTATACCTACCTACAATAATAAAATTTAAGGATTTGATAAACCTTCGTACGTGACTCGTAGAGTGCATGGATGAGCTTTAATTATCATCATAGCCTTGTACGACGACTATTCGTTTCGGTCAAGATTACTCCTTCCCGCCACTTCTAAGTCGAAGTGGCTGTAGAAACGTTCACAACGCTGCATATTCCAAATTTCAAATATTATTTAAGATAAAATTAGAATTCAACTTGAACTAAAAATGTAAGCTTACAAATAAGAAACAAATCGACTTATTGGAATTATTCCCCTTTATTAGAAAGCACTCAAGTTCCAGACCAGAATCTGGTCCATGAGGCTCCTCGGTATCCTTGCTACTTGACTACTTTTATTTAATTTCCTTAAATTAAATTTCAAAATTGTTTTATAGAACGTCGTCACTTAGAAAATTAAATTTTAAATATTGCTATGAGCAAATGATATAGCCATATTTACAGAATATTGAACCCCGAAGTTTGTGATCACTATTAGGACGAAAGAGCTAAATGTACATTTGCCAAGTGTGCGCCCTTATAATTTCCAGTTTAAATTAATAAAAACTATTTTTGACTTACATTTTGGCTATTATAAGAAAAAATTTGTATAAAACCCAGAACTCCTCTCGACATTCGTTGATGTTAAATGCGATCAGAATAATTTAAAAAATTTTTTATTTGGCAAATTATATAAATTTCTTGATGGATTTATTTTGACACATTTGTGGAAGTAACTACATACACCATTTATAAAATGGGATTATAAATTTACCTCTTAGCATACGTAGTATGTATATGAAATACACGATTTACAGTGAGGAGCAAAACTATAAGAGAATGTGGTATAGATGAATATATAAGGTATATTATCAAATATCATATTTTAAAAATATATAAAAATCGTTCTTAATTGTTCACTCATTCGCCATATACCCCTCTACTGAAATAATTTAACTTTATTAAATTTTCTATATTTAAATTAAAATAACATTAATACCATATAATAGTTTTCTAGAGAGAATCCATTACTACACTTTTGAAATGCATCGTCGTGACGCACTTGAAGAACTTAATCACTTATTGAATGTTAACAAAGGGTAGTAACAAATGCGTGGACAAATTAAAAATGAAAACAGTTAAATCTTGGTTTATAAACGATTTAACAAACGGTAAATCATTAAGAAAAATTGTAAATAAGCTTGAAATTAGTCACCAAATTGTCGAGAGAATTGAAGATTCTCATGGTGTTGTATCGATCAAAAAACCTGGTCAATTGCTCGATTTTAAGCAATCTGCTTAATATGCAATTACTAAATTCGGTAATATTTTTAGTTGCTTCTATACTTATCAATCCCATAGGATCAAACTTAACAGATTTAACTTCGATGCAAAGAGCTAGAGTATCAGATTACAAATCTTAGAAAACATCACCTGAATAAAATCAAAGAAATCATGAAGAATGGTTAAAATTGAGGATGTAATGAAAAAGGAGTAATACTTCAATATTAAGAAGAGCAAACCCGCGAAATTTTGTCCAGCAAGCAAAAATGACAGAAAAATTGAGATCCCAAGTACATCAATTGTTAATCGTCAATTCGCACTCTATACTAATTTAGCTAACTTAAATTTCGGATATACATTTGGTCAAAAATGTATTGGCACTCCTAGAAGGTTATCAAAATTAGAAAAATATAAATACAGTACATATTTAACTAAATTATTAATCAAGAATTCGAAATTCAATAATGCACTATATAGAGAACTATTTATTTTATTTCCTGAAGTGTTTAATAAATAAATAAATTATAAAAATAACAAAAAAATATATTAGCACATTCGGTTACAGTTTTTTTTCCTCTTCACTGCGTAAGTAAAAAATGTTGTAGGTTGTAAAAGTAAAGGTTGTACAATGCCTACCTGCATTTATTAAGATACTACCTGATTATGTACCAAAAATAAATCAAATTATATATATCGATTTACCCCTTAAAGGTTAAAATAAAGGAGATATTTGCTTATAAAGATCACCTACCTGAGTATGGCATCTACCTGCTAGCTTTTCGGTTGTAGCCTGCCTACCTGTTTCGTATCTTCAACTAAATGGTAATTGTATGAGAAGAGGAGCGTCCTGGAATTATTTGCAGTTTGCCGTAAAATATAAATTCTATTAAAAGGCCTTGATGCTATATGAGCGAATGTCAGTTAAAAATTTAAAAAGTGCTAGTGGATAGAAGCCAGCCTAGATCGTGGTTTCAGGAGGAGTGGAGTCAGTCAGTGAACAGAAGAAGACGGCAACAGCCAGTGCCACTGTCCGCCTTCAAATCAAACTTCAGTGTTGTTTTGTAAACTGAACGGGGCAAGAATGGAGAAGTGCCGCGAACGTCAATTATGTGCGATTATGTGGAAATAAGTTACGGAAATTTTGCTACTTGACAGTTTTTGGGCAATTTATGAAACCGTGCGCCAGTACAAAGAGAGTTTTTCCGTGCAAAATCAAACTATTAGCCAGCCCGAAGGTAATAAATTTTCATTGAAATTACGTGACAAATGCCGTTCGCCATTTTTCATTTCTGAAAATTGAAGAAGTTTCATTGCGATTATCTCGGTAATTCGTCTAGGATTTTGCCTCTTTGAATCAGTAAAAGATTCTGAGATAATTTCGAATATATCTAAGGTTCGTTGAATTCCGTGTGACGACTCTATCAAGGCAATTTTGATCCCTTAGAAAACTGATGGGAAGCCGAATCTCAGAAATGCGTTCCCATGCATCTTAGGAAACATTTCATTTTAATAATTAAGTTAAGAATCTCGAAATAATTACTTCAGGGAGTCCACAGGGCTTCTTCTTCTAAATTATAAATATTTTCTATCCTGTTTCGGATACAGCTCAAAAAATGAATTAGATATGAAAAAAGGCGCTCTTAATGCATTGAGGTCAGAGCTTCATTATAGAGAAATCTTAAAACGCTAATATTTTCTAGTGAAAGCAGATTATCCCGGTGGCCAACTTGATTTTACCAAGAAATAGTTTTTAACAATTTTTTTAACTAATAATAATCTAATTAAGATATAGAATTATTATTCAGAAGATGATTTGATTGCGCTTCGAGATTTCTTGAACGAATTGCGCTTCAGGAATTTGGATTCAGGCATTGACGTATTAAATTTCAAGGAATTAGGCTTATCTAGCCATTAGGAATCGGACTCAGATTACTAAGCTGCCAATTACCTGCTTTTCTTTTCCGATCACCAGGCACGGATTTTGATGATCTGTTAATTACTCTTAATGCATTACGAAAATTTATAGTGTACAAATAAAAAGGCGTTGCTTAATGGATTCGGATAATTTTTATTGCCGAACAAAGTTGCAATTTTACTAGAATATTTAGAACGTAACACGTCTATGGCATAAAATAAAATTACCAAACTTAATAAAGGATTTCATTGAAACTACCCCTCTAGGTTTTTAAATAGATAAATATAATCCTTCCTGGCTTAATATGAATGTCATTATATTCCTTTACATATTAGAGGAATTTAAGTAGGATAATTTGCGTTTAGGGTTGCAGATTTGATTAATTTCTATTGCTTTTCTACCCTAAGAGTGTGTAGAACCAAATATTTTAACTAATATAAACAAAAAAATATATGAACGATTGTGACATCAATTAGGTTTATCAGATAAAATTATATTGACAACACAATTTGGTTTTATGCTTCATAAACAACCTCTGCATTTATGTAGAGTGCAGGCACATTTCTTTCCCACGCAATATGATGATTGATGATTTAAGAAATGAAGATATGAAGATGATCCTAAAACGCAAAAGGCTCGCAGGTTGGAGATTGGAAAAATTAAATATGTTAAAGAAATTCTCTCACTGGTTCGGAAAAAAATAAAGTTGTATAATTGACTACGAAAACTGAAAATCCTATTTCGAAGGTGTTTACGATATTTTTCAGATCATTTAAGGTTTAAAGTTTTGCCAAATACGAATGCGATTATTTTTATGTTAAAAAGCATATAAGAATTTCAAGCTGGATCGAAATTATTAGAAGAATTATTGTTCCGGTTTGAATAGTTAAGTGTTTATAGAAATCGTTCGAGTCGAAATCTACTTCGGCTGAAACCAGCTTGAAAGCGGTCAAACGTAGGTGATTTCAACAATTTAATTGTTGGCAAAAAAAACAACTAACAATTAAGTTATTAGTTATTATAGGATTATAAGACATTTAAAAAAATTAGAATTTATGTTGACTAGACGTTACACTCAATATTGTAAATTCGATAATGAATCATTTAAATCTGATGGCTCGCTAAGAATTTTAATATCAAAATAAGAAAAAAATTATTAATCTGAGTTTGAAAAACTAATAAAATTCATATTTGCTAAATACAAAACCATTTAGGTTAAGATCGGAGTAACTCAATTTTTCAATTGATAAAGTTACCTAGAATCCAATAAGCACTCAAATATGCGGTGCATAAGATGACGCTGCGTCGCAGATGCAAACAAATTAAAACAATGAGCTAAGAAACCTTGGAGTCGGAATTCGATCATGCAACAAGTGGTCTTCGATAATTTTAATTTGTGAACTCGGGGAATCGGGAGGGTAAATCTGAAATTCGTTTCCATTTAAGTCCATATGATTTTAAATAGCTGGATAACACATAAAATTCCTATAGTAGTTATGGCATGACATTTAACTATTACTTGTTCGTGACTTCTATTCATTCGCAAAAATATATACTTTTTTCTCAAGCAGTTCTGATTTTTAAAGGATTACTCCGAATGGATGCGCAGCTGGAAGACTTATCTCCTGAAAAAGAGGACGACATTTTTGCAGATTCTGAAGATAAAAAAGAAGATGAAATCTTAAGAGAAGTTGGTTCTCCAAAGGCGGAGAAACGATGTGAAGGTGAACTTCTAGGTTCGGTTAAGGCTGTAAACTGTCCTGGAGTAAGAGTGAGTGCCCGAGTAATTCAAAAGATGAAACAAGATCTGACGCGGCCAATTACTCCGCCTCCTGACAGAAAAGGTATTTTACTTTTAAAGTGTTATTAACAGAATTTTAATTTGCTTTCTATTCTTAAATAGTTGACTTTATTAAGGATGAAAAGGGTCTTCAAAAAACGCCAAATCAATCAAAGTCATCTAAAGTTGTTTGGTCAAATGTAGAAAAGAATTTATTTTTTGATGCACTTAATGAATTTGGGCGGGATTTTGAATCGATTGCCAATTTTATAAATTCTAAGCTTAAGCGTAAAGGCTCATTCGATGCAGGTTTCAAATCTAAGGAACAAGTTCGACAAACGTTTTACCAAACTTTTCATAAGATATCAAAGTTTATAAAATTCTCAGATGGTAAGTTTTACTTTGAAATTGGAAACAGGTAAGTAATTAAGTTATATTTTTAGAAGTGAAAAAGCCTGCGCAGGAGCTTTATGCCCTTATAAATTACGGGGAAATGAGACGGAGACTCACCTTCGTTTCCGAGAAGAATTTAACGAAAATAAAAGATCTCGTTTACAAAGGTTATGCCACATTAAGAAGTAAAGGTAAAAATGTCCGGATAAAAACACCATCATGTAAAGCTTTAAGAAAACTCAACCAGTTGGAAGGTGAAATTAATTAAAGGAGATGCAAAAATGGTGAAATTTTAATAAAAAAATTTTTCAGATTTGTTAGAGGATATAAAACTTCCGAGCAAAGTCGAATTATATCTTCGTCCCGCCACAATGGAATCTTGGGGAAGAGTTCAGAGCCTGGCACAGAATCCTGTCGTGCGCACAGTTGTACCGCTACAGAAAAAGCTTGTTAGTGTTATTCGGACTTTTCAGTATCGATGGCGAAGCCAGGATGCAAAAATCGTGAGTCAATTTTATTTGTTTGGTTAAATTAGTTCATAACTATATATGGTATGGAGGGAATTGAAACTGGCGCCAGTCAGGAAGGGCACACAGATGTTGGAAAAAGGGGTTGAGGGGGAAGAATTTGCAATACGAATGTTATTTACAGCGAAAAACTATTAATTAGTCAAGCACTACAATTACAAAAAAATTTCAACGAAATTTTGCGATGAAGCAAATCTTTTAGAACTTCAACCGATGTCAATTAATAAATGGTTTCTATACAATTTTTTTGAAATTTTGTTTCCGTTGCTTTTTTTTAGAACATTCCAACGAAAGGATAGAATTTCACTTTTCGGCGGTGGTGTAGTAAAAGAATTAATTCATTTCTATTCTTGGTCCTAGGTTAGGTGTTTAAATTTTATGCTACATACACAGGAATAAGAGGCCAGGGCAACATTTTTGATGTATAGTTATTAATTTATTAGCTTTATGAGGCCAAAATGTCCCGTTATTTGAACGTACTTTCAAACTTACAAAATTTCCGCGACAAAATTTCGAAAGAACTCAAACTAAATATCATCGAATAAATTTTTAATGGGATGCAAGATTGCAATCATAGGGCACTTTGTGTAATATGGCCCCATTTTCGAAATTAAGTCAGTGCATCAGGATAACTTGAGTTAAACCTTAAGGTTGATAATTTGCGTAAAAATCATTTTAAAAATAGCCAAAAAGGGGTTTAATTAAAACTATGATTACGTCGTCTTTTGTGCACGATATTACTTTGTGCTTTTGAAAATAAGCGGCTTACACAACAAATGCATATATCTCGGTAAAAAAAAACCTTTTTTTTTTTAACAGAATGAAGAAACATTGAAAATGATCGGAACCGGAGTTTTGAGCGATCCAATAAGAAGTGAAGCACATGTTGGCCACGTTGGCTTTGAATCTGCACCCTTAAATTTAAATGAGTCGTTAATTTGTTTTACTCCACACCATGATGCTGTGATTCATAGGCCATTAGTAAGCATAACCGAATATTTGAGTAGTTTCAACATTTGCTTAAATTCCTATGAAGAGCGATTGGGCGTAAAAGTTCGAGGGGAATTACTCTGCCATGAGAAACAAACTACAAAACGGCAAAGATCTGATAGTGGGTGTGAGAAAAAAAGTCCAGAACACAAAAGGTTTCGAACAGATGTTGATCGACAATTGGATTTGTACATCGGTTCTGAAAAAGAAGAAAAGGATGAAAAAGATTTAATTCAGTATTCCAGCAGTGATTTAAACGCCGACTTATTGGGAGATATTTTAGCATTTAATGATTACGGAATCGAAGATAGGATATTTCCTCTTGATCGACAAGACAGCAATGATGGTGAATATTGCAAATCAGATTCAACATATGAAAGCGAGTATCAAAGGAATGTTTTCTTATCTCTAAAAGATTCCCAATCCCCTGAATCTGCAGTTAAAGTTGGGGACAGTTCGAGTAAATTGCTAGAAGCTCAGAAACAGCAGAAAAAGAAAGAAATGAAGTACGGTCCTAGAAAGCGAGATAAGAAAGAAGCCAATAATTTAAGACCTCTAATAAGTGATGATGTTATTAGGCAAATGAGGAAAGGCTGGACAGTGTTTAATTGTGATGATATAACTATAGGTGATCTGTACATTGCGTTTGGGCAGGACTCGAAATTAATGTTCGAATACAGCTGGCTGGATAAAAAAATGTCGGGGCGGAGCGAGGAAGAAGGAATTCTTTCGAATGCTAACAATTATGATAACGAAGAAGGAAATGTCGTTAAGCATGTAAGAGAGAGTTCTTTGGGGAATAAACTGAAACAGTTGCTTCTTATTGCTCATCTGCACGATAACGTTCGGCGAAATCCTTGTTATTGCGGGCACTCTTGTGAGAAGACTAGCAGATCTCTGGTGTCCGAAGATATCACATCGAGGAGTTACATATCAAATAAAACATTCACCTCATCACAGACGGACACCGTTGTTTTTAGACAACCCGTTGCGCCTTTCCGAAGAAATTCATTGGTAAAAAAAATATTGTTTAGCGTTTTAAATTTGAATTGTATTAAATGAAACCATTCCATTCTAGGGCTTAAAAAATAAAGGAACTCGTTTTGGAGTTATCGGTTCTAAACAAATAGTTGTGAAACGACTTTTACCTGTCCGAAATGGAGTAATTCCTGAAATAGAAGTTAAAACTGTACAAAATCACTTTGCTAGTGCCCAAAATTCCACGGAAGAGGAATCTGATGATTTGGTGGAAGATGAACAGGACAATTACGAGGACAATGATGAAAATATTGAAAACGAAAATGGCATTCAGTGCGAAGAAAATAACATTGTGGAAAGTTCGCACCAAGATGCAATTACGAACCATAATTCATTAGACAATAGTCACAATTCTGAAGTAGAAAACGAAAATCACATTCTCGATATTGTGAAAGACAAACCTCCTCCCGATGATAACGTAGATTCAATATTTAATGAAAAAGTGACTAGTTCGTTAGACGATGTGCCCGATTTATCGCAGCTGCTGTCTTTAAACTCTCCATTGCCAATTTCTACTTTAGACGAGAGCACAAGTATAAATTACAAATTTATAATGTCAATGTTTATTTTAACTGTACAATATTTTTAGATGATATAATGAACACTATACCTCCACTGAGCCCAATGCAAATAATAAGGGAAAATATTTCAGACCCTAAGTGGCTCGAAGATAATATTAATGATTTTTCCCTGAGTAGTTTTCTGGGTCATTTAGAAGAAATCAGCAGTCGCGATGGTTCGGTAAGTTTAATTTTTTTAACCCTAAAAATATAAATAGTAAACTAAAGAAAACAATTTTTAATCCAATCGGTTAATTAATATGTTTTCAAAATAATTTTTTATATGTAAAAATGTTGCTGGCCTGAGGGGTTTTGTATTGATTGTAAAATGGTTAAAAAATAATTTCTCTATTATTTCTCTTATAACTTTAGAACGCATGAATGAAAATATTAAATCTTATCCCTATTAATTCCTTTTTAGTTATTAAGGAAATAACTCTAGGGCTTTACGTAGAAATTTGTGCTTTAATTTATTTAATTGCAAGAGAATGATCAAGCAAATTTTTCCTAACAGGAAAACACAAACATGTCGGCTTTGAATGAGACAAGCATGGATTACATGAGAAAATTTGCTGATATAACAGCCTCCATGCAAAGCGAAGAAAAGGACGTATAGAACGTGTAATTTCTTAAAGGAATTCATCATCTGTGAAATTAGAGAGTATTTTGTTTGGATGTTATTTATTTACAGAGGTATTGTTAACAGTGTATATGTACATAGACAGTTAATAGGTAATAGGCTTCCCGTAAATTATAGTTCTGTTTTATATACTCATTTTTATTAAAAAGAAAAATCAATGTTTTTATGAATCGAAAAACCAATAAATTTGTATACATCAAATGACTACGATTGTTTTCTTCATCGTAAACTTCTTTGGATTTGGAGAAAGAGACGAGGCCTGAATGTATCTCAGTCAGTTTTTTTTCAGTTTTTGGGTTCACTAAGGAGGTGTCACGTCATTTGAATCGAACAGTTTCGTTCAACCATTTCGAAAAGTATAATGTAAAATTGGTTCGATTGATTTTGTCGTTTGAAATGTCCAGAATTTAATCGTTCAGTAAATTTAATTTAATTTAATTATATTCAATTATTTATACAGCCCAAATTAGCATCAACAGTCAATATTATAAATAAAATAACGTGTATGTAAAAACGTTAAACAAAAGAATTTTTTAGTCAAAGCACAAGTATCGAGCATGTAGGTATAAATACATGAAAGATTGAAGTCAAGACAGGACAATATTTTTAAATAGATTTTTAAAACACCACTGCTACTATATCATCATTTACAAAAACCCAGCAAGAGATTGCATTTAAGTAAATGTTACTTTAAAAAAATATAAGTCGTTATTTGTATAAAATATGTAATTTTTTTTAACCATTCATAGTTACATTATATATAATTTTTTAGGTTTACCACGTTGAGACGCTAGATGCCCACCGGTGGTCATACAATTTTTTATTATGGACCTAAAGAAGTCAAAAATTTAAGTGATTTTTAAAGTGCCTCCCCTCGGTTCATACAAGATTTTCAGAATTTTTGGCATTTAAAGTTGTGTTGAATCAAGAAACGTTTGGATGTTGTTATTTATTTTTATTGTATAAATACCACAATACAAATACAATAGCAATGAATATATAAATATAAAAGCGATACCAAAATTGTATAAATTAGAAATATGTGTAAGCTTTCCTTAAGAATACAAATAAATAATCCACTTTAGCTGGATAAGTAGTTCTTAAAAATGCTACTTCATTTTACTAGGTATAAAATGGATTTCATTATTTTTTTTTTTTTAGAAACTACTGAAAACTCTCGTTATATTATGATCAGGCTTACGTCGCGGAATGTCTGGTATAAAAATGTAAAATCTATTTGTTCCGGCTACATATGAGTATGTACGTTTATAAAAAATGTTTTGTAGAATATTTATTAAAATATGTCTAATTACCCGGGACCACTAAGAGCCCTGAATTATGGCATTTATTGAGAATTAACTAGTGAAGACAACGCACCCTTCTCTGCCTTTTGTCATAAATTTTTAAAGACTAGATGGCGTTTCTTATTTGCTTACATAAGTTGTTTCTTTTTATGGCATTGCCTTAAGTCTACTATTCCGATACTGAGTCATGTTTTAAGCTTAAACGATCGATTCTGCTTCAGATTCAATCCGTATGGCAATCAACAACCAACCCACTCACACACAAACACAAAGGAGCTAGTTAACCAGATATTTCCCTTGATTTTCCTTTATATTATCGAGCCCATTTTTAAAACGATTTTACGGCAGATGTAGTTACTATTCGCTTAACAATAAATACAGTTTCACTAGGTTCCTCTATTCCTCCCACTCATTCTCGTCCACTCCTTCCATGTAGTCTTGTTCGAGAGATGTCGTGTACTCCACTCGAGCACTAACAGATTTCTGTATCTGTAACGAATTTAAAAAAAAAAAAAGTTTAAAACATTGCAATATGCTGCCATTTTATTAAGTTGATTTTTTAATACAAAACTTCAACTAAAACTTACAATATAACTTCACAATTAAAAAATTACTTAAAGCAGAAGCAATAAAAATACCAAATCAATTTTTACCGACTAATAAAATTTACTAAAGGGTATTTTTTTTAAGGCTGAAGAACTTTTAATTTAAAATACATAACAAGGAATTGATAAAAACATTCTTTTTATTCGAAAGACAAATTCTGGTATTAATATTATTGCGAACATATGGTCACCGCGACAGTAAATTTTCTCTTTTTTGAGTAATATCGACTGTATATCACGAATAACACGAAAAATGCTGACTTACAAATTATCAATGTTGCTAGTTTTCCCAGAGGAAACCGACGAGAGGTCTCAAATCACACCGCATCATCAAATAATGCTTTCAATAAGTCGATGATTTATTTCGCTATATAGCACGTAACGCCATCCTATATCGCCGGGATCAATCCCAAACTCCCGCCTCATTTTTAAAGAAATATGGACCAATCCACCAAGGATGTCACCGGCGTGTAAACTGTACCAAATATCTATTTTTCTGGATGTAATGGAGTCTCACAATGTTTAGATTGGTCTCACTCCAAAAGCGACGATTTTGTATATTAGCACTAGATTTACCGGGAGTAATTTTGATCCCTGCCAATTTATATTGAATTTAATCTTTCCAAGAAAGTTCATGTTATACCTTCTTAAAATTTCTTGATAGACATTTAAACAACATATAAATAAAGATCAATTAGGGAATTTTCGTAAAATACGTCATGAATCTTCTTGGAGAGAACAAATTTTAATAAACTAAATAAATAAATATTCGAAATAATTCTTGGTAATACCAAGTGTTAACAAACCCATTAAATCAAAAATGAGCCTCGGCACTGAAGGCAATTTTGCACAATAAATTCTATTTTATTTCTAATTTTAAAGACAAATTTGTAAAAGATCGTAATTTGTCCGAAGCGAAAATGTTCACGTGCTGTGTAATTTTCAAAAATTTATCTATTTTTCATTTTCTCAAAGTTTATAAAAAAAATAACTCTTTGTTGTATTCATATTCAATAAAATTCCTCAAGAGCATATATTTTTTCATTAAATCCAAAGTTGAATACCCCTTTAAATAAGGTAAACTATATCATGCAATACTAAGCATAACTTACTTCTCTCTGTTTGCTTTTTTCAAAGTCAGTGCGGCCCACAATGTTGGGAGCAACAATTTGTTCCGCCTTCTTAGTTTGTATTGGTTGAATGGAAGACACTACAAGAAGCATGCATCAAAAACCTCTATATTTAAAAAGCACCACTTCCTACTCACAGCACTCCATTCCTTCTGGCTGAAGACTTATTCGTTTCGGTTTCTTATCCTTGAATGAGAACCATTCGTCCGCATTCATGCAGGGAATCCACGTAACTCGTGTTGGAGGGAATAAGTCATCTTGGAAAAGTTCACTCTAAAATTGTATAAAGTTAATAAATTGTATATGTTAAAATAATTAAATAATACAACCTTTATTCTTGGTACCGAGAAGCTGATGGGCTCTATTGCATTGTTAGTGAGTCTTAATGCTTTGGCGAATTCGACAGTGCTAACATCACAATGATTTTTGCTAAGAAAACTAAGCCCTTGGTGAAGAGAAGAGCATCTGTGATGTGATAGTGCACAAATGTACGGCTCTTCATCAGTAATTTCATAGGCGTAAATTGTAATATCGCCCTAAATATAAACAATAAATATTTTGAGTACTTTTACTAATTTCGTTCTTACAATGGACTTAAGACCTATATTAATTTTCAGACTATTCTACTTTTTGTTTGCCTTAATATTCTCGAGCTGCTGAATGAACAAAAATCATACATACCTTTCCGGTAACAAATAAAGTTGAGCTATCTTCATCATAAAAAGGAATAAGAATAGCAGGTGAAACATCCAAGCTGACGGTATTAAGAGGAGTGGATAAATTTTGGAAGTGATATACACTAATCTGTCGCTCGGAAACTCTATAAAAACGTAAAATATCATACAAATTTCAAGTGAAAAACAAAATTCCTTACTTATCAAATCCGGTTACAACTAAATATTGCCCTTCTATAGTCCAAATGATTCTAGCACCTCTAGTGCCAACAGGACCAATACCCTCCCTAATAGGATTTTCTGATTTGCGAGGATTATAAACTCGCAATTTACCATCCCTGCAAACTGTTGCGCCAAAAATTCCACATGGGCTCCAAGCATAGTCAAAAATTTGATCAGTGTGTCCTTTCATCGTAAGCATCTCTTTCATTGTACTTAAGTCCCATATTTTAATAGTCATGTCATAGCTCGCAGTCAAGAATACATCTTTTGCTAAAGGATGATATCTTATAAAGTATATTTTATCTAGATGAGCAGTGAGTTCCTTATCAGGAGTATTTGTTGGTTCTGTTAAACCTAAAATAAATATATAATGTATAATAAATTAATCAAGGAAAAATAATCTCCGTCTACCATCTTCTTTAACTTTCCACAGCTTCACAATTCCGTCGTCGCACGCAACAGCTAGTTTTGTAGTATCAAAGGGATCCCATTGGAAGTCCATTATATTGCTACCATTTACTAAAGATGGTATGACACCATCGGGCAATCGCCCCGTTTTCTTCAATTCAAATATTGCTATTTTGCCACCAGGACCAGAGAGAGGTACTGCAACTCTTTCATGATTTGCTGTAAAAAAACATAAAGAAATGGAGACATGAGTTTTATAACTAAACTAAATCAGAAATCTGAAATAATAGAATTCAGCTACAAACTATTATTAGGTTTGCTTAAATTTCTAATAAGTTGTTTTTTAACGAATACAATAAAAGTAGGGACGCTATTGCGATTTTGTTAAGTTACATTTCCGAAACAGTTTCCTAAAAAACAACGCCTTCAAGATTTGAATGGACATCATATACCATATGCGCAGCGTTTTTAGTTTATAAAATGTAAGAAAAAAACTCTTTGGAGTATTTCAACTTATAAAATTCATTTTTTGGTATTATCCCGGTTCCTCTTTGTTTTGAAGATATTTATTCTTTCTATTTTATCATTACTTAGCGCCTCCATAATTGCCTCTACTCAAAGGATTTTATATTTCGTTTTTGTTATTAAATATAAAAAGCGAGAGACGAAAATGGCTTCATAGACAAAATTTAGAGGTCAACTTAATCTTGTAAAATGGGAATTCCTTGTTTTTACTTCTAAATAATGTCCGAACGAGACAAAGAATCTCTTATCTCAAACTATTTCCTTTACGGGTTCATTTAAAAAAAAAGAATAATATGCCGGATCTGTCCAAATTACAATAACGTTATTTCTATGAATAAAACTTTTCCCAGTTGTTAGGTTTCATTTTATTTGAAACCCATAGAAGATGCCATTAATCTTAAATCAGGCAATGGTTTTTAATTTTATATTTCGTGCTCTTACCATGAAATCCATTGCATTCTCCTGGTATTTGTCTGCTGATGTTTCGCAAATTCTCAATATGCGTTGACTTGTGTCCAGTAGTTCCTTTTAAATGTCTAAACTTCGAAACCTTTCCTATTTTTATGAATTACCAATTAGTATTAATTTTACATGATATTTTCAAGACTTTTATTACCAAAAACAGTAGAAGTCCTTTTAGACGCCGTAATTGCCGTTTCATTAGTTTTCTTGTTTGATTCGCTACTCTTTCGCTTTTCTTCTTTATCGTTAGTCTTGCTTTCCGGCATAGATATTCTTTTAGTTTCACTCTGTTTCGTTGACTCTCCTTTTAAGGAATCTCGCCGGCTATAAAAACATTGTAACAATAACATTTTTAAGCAACATTTTAATAATAAAATTACAAAAGAGCAACAGGGGACTGTGGTTTCTCTTCTTGAACACTTTTGGAGCGATTTTCATAGAGCCTCCTGCGCTCTGCAATGCTGCTTCGATTTGCTGAGAATCTTCGCAACTCAGCATCCGGTTTATCCTCTCCTTCGGTTGAATTCTCAGAGGACTCCGAATGATTTATTTCAAACAGCTGAAAAAGAAAATTTATGTTAATAAAACTGAAGAAGTTAGTTATTAAGTGTTGAGTTATTTAAAACCTTATCACATGTATCATCATCAGCAGACTGTGAATTTTAACAAAAAAATTTCCATAAGTTATGTATATAACATTTAAATGCCCTATTTGTGTTAATCATACAATCCGAACGTTTGTTTTATATATTACAGTTGTATACCAAATATTGCATGCCATAAAGCATAAAACGAACGTTTTTGTATTGTATTGTAAATAGGGCTTCAGTAAATCTAATTTCAATTACCTTTCTTCGCTCTGAAGTCGTCAGTGATTTCGGTTCATCGATATCAGCGCTATTTTCATCTTCATCTTCTTCTAAATAAAATCATAAACAAAAATCAATTTCAATACTATATTAATACAATTTAATCATACTTTTTATTTCAATTTCTACTAATAAATCCGACAGCTTACTTTCAGCCTTTTGATCTTCTACTTCAATATCTTGTCCACGAAACTGAGGAACTGCGAAAACTTTATCGAAAGAAACATCTCCGCTATTACTTGAAAAGGGTTTTGGACCCAAACGTGGCTGAAAGGAAGAATGCTGATTATTAACGTCATGTATTTTTAAATGGTTCTTTTAAAAATAATATTCACATTTACACAATCAGTTCAAGAAAATTATGGGATGAAATGAATAAGAATTTCAACTACTTGACGTTGACAAGATATAACTTTATCTTAATTCATGAGGAAGTGATCCTGATGTACCTGGTAATATATTTAAGCGATATTTCTAAAATACATGAGTCAATTACCCTTAAAAAGGTCTTCTAGTTTAGAAGATTAAAAAATGAATGTTTTATTCCCAAAACAATTTTAGAATCACAAATAAGTGTAAAGAATTAAAGGATTATATCTTTTAGCAAGAAAAGAGATTTCAAAATTTTTAAACCTTCTCAACAGATTTTATTTAAAGTTTTTAAGATAACTATTAATAAACATTTAAAATTAGATATTTTTATTTTAAATGACATGGAGCACCTTTACATAAGGCATAAATTATTCAAACCAGGTGCGATTAACGATTTTTTATTAAGACCTTCCTCCATTAAATTATTAAATTTGGGGATGCGTTACTATAAAACTAAAAATTTACAAATACACCAATGTTTAAAAATGTAAAAAAAAAAGGTTTTTACATAGGGACAAATACCTGAAAGCGTTGTGCATTCCAGCATAAATTACTTTGAGAAGCGCCTTCGTCTTGCTGTGAAAGCTAAAGGCGAAAATATTGAATAACCTTTTGAATTTTGAAAAAGTACAACTACTTATTTTTGAAAATAAAAATTTTTCATTGATAAACAAGTAAACAAATCTGGTTGATGCTTACTTCTATCCTGTACACGTCGAACGATCGATTGTAAAATTAATAATTTTTCGAAAACGATGAGAGTCATTGTCGAAAAAAAATATATAAAATGGAAAACAAATTAAAAAAATATCGACAGTCTTAGGTAACCAAATTTTAATAAGGCGGAAGGAAGAGGAAAAAATAATCCTAAAATATTCAACATATCTAGCAACGGGAAAATGGATTGATACTACCTTGAAAATGATTTGTAAACTAGAAGACCCTTTAATATGTTTGCTTATATTGTTACATCAAAGAACCGAAGTTAAGTAGAGATTCACCCTGGGAATAAAAACCTGAAAACACACTATCTTGGAAAATATATTTCGAACAGAATTTAGTTTTGCAACTTGTATTTTAATATGGGATGGTTTTTTATTTATTTAAAGTATAATGGAATCTAGTAGAATCTGTTCCTTGTAATTTTACATTTATCTCTTTAAAGAACTTTATCTGTTTAAGGAGTTTTAAAAACAACAAAGACGTAATTTATTTTTTTAAGTTTAAATTTTCACTTTACAAGTCCCTTCTTTATTACAAAAAAGGCTTTGTTGTATTAAATAAAACCTTCGATCCATTTTAAAGTGCAAATATAGCCCCCGGATTAATAAATGAATTGAAGCTGTATTGGAGTGCAATATATGTGCAATAAAAAAGTAGTTGAAATCCAAGACAGAAAGTATTTCTGTAAAGCAAAAATTAAAGAAAATAACAAGATTGATAAAAAAAACCGTATAATATCCGAGACCGCCGAAGCAAAAATATGAGAACAAAATAAAAAAATAGTAAACCCAAAAAAACAAGTTAGCAAACCGAATCCATGCAACTCTTCTAGAATGCAAACAAAAACCAAAACTCGGACGGGGATAAAAACAAATCTGGAAAAGATTTTTTTATGAAACCTTATAAGATGATGCTGTTGTTCGTGGTTTAGCAACAGGACGCGGAATACTTTGATCATCGGTAATTAGCGAAGTGTCCGGCACTGAATTAGTTCTTGTTGTCCGAGGTAAAGGTTTCGGAGGTGTAACAATATCGTTTTGTTGATTCGCGACGGATTTATCATCTGTCTCTTGAAAATCAAATACCAATTTGGACGTCGTATGAGAATTCTCATCGATATTACTTTCTATTCTCGAATTATTTAGAACTACTTTAGTAGCAGCACTTGCCTCTTTCCCAGACTCGCCTTTTAGTTTATTTTCAAATTTCTTTACGAAATCTGCTTTGGAATAGCTTTTCTCGTCTACGTCCTTATTTTTTGCCTTGCTTAATCGTTCATCTGGCAATTTTCCATTTTGAGATTGAAGAAGCGGTTTTTTGTTCGCTAGATTTTTCGCGAGCTCTTTCAAATTCCCTCTGTGAACCTATTATCGCAAAAAGTTCCATGGTATGAAATATGAATAGTTATAGAATAGAAATGAGTAAAATTAAATATAAAAACACTTTAAAACTCACCACAATTGGAGCTTCACCTTGATCCCTCTTCGAAGGATCTAGGCTGATTTTTGGCACCGAAAAGTTCATGCCGTTCATCCAAAGGGATGCTGTTAGTTCAGTTTTGTACCCATTCGTATCTGGATACAAATCGCTGTGGAAGTCTCTATAAGTCTAAGAAAGTAAAATCATAAAATTTAGTAGTAAAAATGAAAATTTATTAAAGTATACCTTTCGGGGAACTTGGTACATAATCGGAATTACGCTGTTGGAAGTCAACTGCAGAATTCTGTTAACCTCTCCTTCCATTACTTTAAGGGCTCGTTTGGGTACCAAGCAAGCGCCCTTAGTTTGTTCGCCGGTGTGCCTCAGTCCTTCGATTAGGTAGGGATCTTTATCGGTTACTTCAAGGTAAGTTATTGTTGTATCGCCCTTTCCAGCCAAAAATAGCATATTTGTGTCTGCATCAAACAAGGGCATTAGTATGCCAGTGGAACAATCAAGCTCCAATGTTTTCTCTGGTGTTGAAAAATTTCTCAAGTCTCGAATGATAACCTGCCGCAACCTTGCAGCATCAAAACCGGTAGTCAGGATGCGATTTTGTTCTCCTAGCCATACAATTCTAGAATCCTTAATACTTTGATGGCTCACCGCAGACATTGTGATAGGTGTCTTGCTGCGGGGATCTAAAATTCGCACCATTTTGTCTTTGCAGCTCGTAGCCAAAACAGTGCCGTCTTGCTTCCAAGCAATTGCCTGAATTACTTCTGGATGCTCGTTATTAGCTAAAATTAGTATATTTTAATAAGGTACTAATTATACATACAAAATGTGTAGATCTCACTCTGGAAGGCGATGCTATTTGTTTCTTATACTGGTATTACCTATAATTTTTAAACGTAAATATTTTGTAACTACTGGTATCCGACGCACAGCGTAAGAAATCTCGAAAAAAAATTTTAATTTCCCGAATTTTAAAAAAGCGGTGAAGCGTCGGACCGTGCTGGTAAAATTGATTCAAAGGGGGTTTAAAATTGGACTCAGCGTTAAAACCGGGCCCAAAAAAATACGAAGATAACTGAAGCAGACCTGTTTGAAACCAACGTTATAGTAGTTATAAACATAATCGTAGGCCGTGCAAATTTGTTTTTGCTGTTTTTCCCTTTATTTCCTATAATTCTAATGGTCTTTTAATAAACTGACTGATATACAGACGGACGGATATGGCATAACTCTAAGAGTTTGTTGCTTTTCTACGGAAGTCAAAAAATTGAGTTGGTGCTAGAATGATCCGTTTCAATGGAATAACCCCACAGCTTTTATACTGTTATATAACAAATACTACATCCATACAAGAATTCATTTCATTGTGGTTAGTTTTTCATACATATCTCTGACAGTTTCGCTAACGTTTCCAAAAAACCATACTTTCACATACCTTTTTCTTATTTTGGTTTACTAAAATTGGTTCTAGACATTATGAAGACGTTTCTATAATAATTTTGATTCACCTTCGTCTTCCAGGTAAAAGTCAACTTGCACTACTCACAAAATACTTCCTGTTGCGTTGAAATATCCCAGAGGTTAACATTCCCGCCGGATGTAGAATGAAGAAGAAAATCTGCAGTTGAGTGAAAGCCAACAGTTTCGACGCGACGTTGCTTATGGGAAAAAGTGCACTCAGGTTCGGAAAGAGATGTTTCAAGACCCTTTTCAGGAATGTGCCAGATTTTGACCTAATAATAAGAAAATATTAGACATATAACATGTTATACGTAATCTAAATTCCATTTACCAAACAATCCTGCGATGCGGTCGCTAGTAGACCATCATGAAAGGGCGAAAACTCGATGTCGGTGATCGTATCTGAATGGGCGTGCAGCAAAGGCATAGTCTTGCTCTTCCTGCCACAGTCGTCGATTGGAAGTACTGCCAAACTGGAGCCTGCATGCTCCCAGTTGAATGCCATAAATGCGGCCGAGGCAGCAATATTATTGCCATAGGTTTGATAGGATCCAACACAAATGTCCCGGACACATGCTTCCGGCTTTGGCACGATAGGCGCGGCATTTTTGTACTTGGATGCTTTGAATCTCCAAGCCATTTTTGCTTATACTAATTAATCTAGAGTGTAAAAAAAATTATATTTGTTTGTTATTTCAACTTAATACAGCAACTATAAATTAATTACTACGCTAAGGCTTTTACAATTGAGATAGGTTGAATTTGAAAAATATCATCCAAAGCTAACTCATGAGGAATTGCCTGCGAAGGATGGCAATGAAAATCCAATAAAGCTAAAAAGGAGTAGTCAGCGTCATTTTGTTCGATCGCTTATTGATTTAAAATATTTAGACATTTGGTCAACTTCGACATCGTCCAACAACTATTATAAAACTCATGAAACTACTTTCATGTATTATTTGAAGTTGAATACCTATCATATAACATTTATAGTGATTTAATTCAGAGACTTAAAATAGCTTATATTTTAAAATTATCAAACTACATTGAGGGAAATTTTCAAAATAAAATAAAATAAAGTATATCCAACTGTTGTGAGTAATACCTTCCTTGGGTTTCTGTTAAGCTCTTCAAAATTTAGCTTTTTGCAAAAAAGATAAGTGTTTAAACTGATAGAATAAAAAGTCAGTTTAATCTTCTATATTTTGGAGCCAAAAATATCAAATTTTGAAGCTCGCTGTTTTTTCTGGCAAAAATAAAAAGCTAAGCTGGTTTTTTTATCTTTTCATTCTAAAGTTGGTTGGATGATTGGTTTAAATGGCGATTCAACTATGACCGAAGTCTAATTAGCGCTGTAGGTGCGCCGCTTTGACACCACTATACTGTGTGACCTGTTTCTTTATTCAGGTACGCGAAAGATCACAGCCCTTCAGGGGAGTTCAGAAAGTGAACGACAGAATTTGTTAAGCTTACCTGCATATTCCCCAATAGACCAGTGACCTATGTAGACTGCCACTAGTCTGGCAATATCAACATTGTTTCGTCTCAGTAGTTGTTGCGTTTTTTGTATACCGCAATCAGTCCAGATTAGACTACTGCTATTGGCAATTGCTAAAAAGTGGGAAAACATCTGTACCTTGACCTTGAATTTCAGACGAGCTTAAATTATCTCACTGCGTCAAGTGTAATCGAATTTATGACTCTCCTATATCCTTACAATTATAAGCAATTTCAATAACTCAATAATTTATTTTATTTTAGGATCGCTTTCTTTTAATTGGACACAATTTTATATGTATATAGCAATATACTTGAAAGGTTGTTGTTTTTTCGTTCTCCAAGAACCTGAAACCTGAAAGTGTTATTTGATTTTTATGGGGAAAAGTCAACGTAGTATGATAAGGGATCCTGCAGCACTTAAAACTATGAAATTAAGAAATTCCTTAATCGAGATTTTTACTTTTTCTTAGCTGTTAGAATTCTCAGAGCCTTAGATCACAATTTACTCCTCATTTTTTTACATTACTTACTTACTTACATATCACGGAATCATCAGGATATTTTGGCCGCTATTTTTTAACGATTTGAGATCTGGATCTTTAACACTTTTCAAAATTGCTCAATTTGTATTTAAAGAAAAAAAAGCTGGCATAAGATTATCTCACAGGGCAGACTCTAATTTAATTACTTTCTCTTATTTCTTGAGATAACATTCATAGATACACATTAAATGGAATAGCCTTCTAGTAGTCCTGATCTCTCTCCAATAGACTCTGGGGAAAAATGAAGAAAAACTTAAAAATAATCCGACCAGAAGGCTTGAGGAACTTCGTTCATAAATCGCTATTGTTTGGGAATCCATAACACAAGAGGAATCCGAATATTTAGTAGCAACTATGCCTCGAAGGATCAACGACATGATAAAAAACAAAGGCGATGTCACCAAATGGTAATAGAGTCAATAAAAATAACTTAAACCAACCATTCTGCACCAAATTCAGATTATACCAACTATTTTGCGTGGCTATTCAAAAATGCAAATTAAAATTATTACTAAATTTGTGATTTGAATTTCTATGTTTTTAAATAATTTAAGAGGATTTGCCGAGTTTATAAATCAAGAATAAATTTTATTTAACAAATAGTTATTTGAAAAATATATGCTTAGTTATAACAAACTATTAAAGTTTGTCACTAGACCAATTATTTTGCCTTTGGGTAGTATATTCAATATATGCGCAAAGAAGTGTTTCGAGATAGGATCCGTTACATTTGTGCATTTTTTTTAAAGAACTTATCATAAAAATCGATTATTATTTTCGGTATTATTAATATATTTTTTTCATTAAAATTGATATAAGTATATTTTTCAAATAGGGAGTTTATACTCGATACTTTGGTTCCGATACCCAGTACTTTTAGGATCGCTACTTAATTGATATCGAAACACAAGTACTCGGTATCGAAAGAAAATACTCGTCTCTTTGCTTAAGTTGTAAAAACAAATAGTTGTGATTTTTGTTATAAGTGTACAATTCAAATTGTGAAGATTGACATGCTATGGAATTTATATATACATTATGTATGTGAGAATTACTCGAAAAAGCAACAGCTTTTAACATAGATCAGATCTCGAAATTGTGTCCTTCGAATTAGCCCTTCGATGCTCTAACCCGTGGCTCTTGCTGCAAGCAACTTTTGTTCTGATTAGAAGTGCGATCGAATATACATATATACATATATGAGCCGTTTATTTTGAAAGTGATGCAAGTCCAAAATATCGTAAAAAGGACTTTACTTTGATATTCTTTCAAAAAAATCTTCTTTATTACATTTTGGGCTTGTCCAACTTTCAAAATAAACGGCTCATATATAAATGCCTTGAAATTTGAATGAATTCATTTTTGATCTTCCAAAACTTTTTTTGAAATTTATATAGTTCATTAAAACTAAAAATGCTGTTAAGCTAGAACATTTTAAGAAATACATCAATAGTTACATATATTTGCGTTCAACGCTTTTAGTTTTAATGAACTACATAAACTTTAATCAATCAATAAACTTAATTCACATAATTTAATACAAATTTGTACGCACTGCTATTTTTCGAACACATCAGTAAGCATATGTAAATTAATTGATAATTTGTTATTGCTAAAAACGATATCCTAAACTTGTAAAAAAGTATCGATACTTTCATGATATGTACACGAATAGTATCGGAAGATTATATGAATACCGATTATATGAGTAGGTATCGATACTTTGTGAGCATTCAAACATACCTACTTTGAAAAGTTAATTTCCTTAAATCTCTATTAGAAATGAAACGTGGTTGCATGACTTTGACGGTTACCTGTAATGGGTATAAGACATTTGGAAAATTTCAGGCTGTGTTTCTTTAATCATTCATGTCAATTATGTGAATGTAGAGTGCAGAATAAAGTTTTGTTATTTAATATGGTGAAGGTGTTAAGGAATTTTTGAAGTAAAATTGGGAACTTTTAATCTCGACAGTTTGTTAAAATTAAAAGTTGAATAGTTCCAAAAGTATAGTCGAATACCACAGAATTCCTGCAGGTTTTTCAGTTTTAGTGATCATGACAGGCTCCTCCAAAATGTTATAGAAATCTGAGCGATTTCCCTCTTGTAAATAGTTAAGCCACACATTCGTTATAAAATATTCTGCCACTGACATATAGAAAAGGACTACTCAATTTTTCGTCTCAAATGGTGCACCTTTAGACAAATCTCTCCTAAGAAGAGTTCCGATATAGACAGCATAGCTCTGTCTATTTCTTGCGTATTACGCATCTTCGAAAGGCGGCATATATAAAAATTATATTTCTAACTATATTCTATGCACTTAAATAAAATTATACTAAATAAAGCATCAAATGTTAAATCTTTCATTGAACAATTGCTGAAATGAGACTGATTTCATTGAAAAATTCCCAGCGAAACGAACAAATGTAGGTTTATTTCTGGAAATGCAGTCTGCATAGTTAATAAACAGCAGTTTTAAGGAGACAAAAGTCGTAATTATATTTTTGCTATAGTCTTCAGTTAAATTTAATTATAATATTAACATTACGACCCCTAGTTTTATTTTTTTATTTTTGTATCATTTGCATCGATAAATCAGAATCTTTTAATAATAAAACTTCTGCCAAAAACTAGTGAAATACAAATGTGTGGTAATTACATGTTTATATTCATTTGAAAGGACTTAAGATACAAAATGAATTACTTAATAATTTTCTGTGTAATTTGTTCATATGGTTCTTATAACATTAAAATTGAGAAATATTCCGAAAATGCAATTAGTAATATAATTCACTCACAGCTGGCAACACTAACGCGTCTTTATAAACAGAGAACCTGATTTCCGGCAAAAGAGAAATTATCCAAAACCTGAAATCTCTCTTCCTTGTGTGCAGTCATAAAATGTCAAAATGTCAAGCCAGACTCACGCACACACTGGTATACGGTTGCTCACAATTTGTTACAGTTCATCCGGCTAACAAAAAACCGAGGGGGGGCTGGGCGGAGAGCCCGTTTGGGGACGCCAAAAACAAAGCAACAAAAGGTCTGAGTTAACCTCTTTTTTTTCCGGGCAAGACTCAAGAGCACTGCGGCGCCCCGGAAAATGGGCCAAGCCACTCGGACGCAGCTGGGCTTCCAGAGGAAGTGGCCTGGCCGCCGCTTTCCTGCCTCCAAGTGTGCCAGCTAGTTTGACCGAAGGAGCCACTTACCAGACAACTTTCTTGCGAGATCCGCTTCTTGTGGTGGCTACTTTTTTCGCGTGTGCATTTAGCGCCAGCACCGACCTTTGAGCTGATCTCACGCGGGGCGGCGGCGGTTCAGTTCCTGCGTCAGGCAGCGGCTATGTGCTTGCCTCGCCCTCGAAAGTCCACTTATCGCTGGCGGTCTGGTTTTCTTCACGCGAAACTGGCAAAACTGATGAATCCCGAGCGCATAGCACACACCCTCGACCGCACACGGCTCGGCACAATGTCAAGATCACACGTCGCGCTGTTCACCTGAGGTCGAGCCCAATTCGCATCGGGTCTTCTTTCGGCGGTTAGTTGTAGTCGCAGCGATTTTAATCGGTGCCTAGAGGGCAAAATTGACCACAGTTCGAATCGAAAAACTGCAAAAACTGCATTCCCTTGCTACCGCCTGACAAAACACTGCCTCTCACTGGCCAATAAATCGATACACCACTCGAAGCAGCCGCACGCAAGAGAACCACAGCGCACCGACTACTCTCTTAGCTTCGAATAGCGTGACGTCACCGGCAATTACCCGATTCCTATCAAAGGAAGAATCAGCACCATCTCGTGAGTTAGCGGCGCGTTTCGTCGATAAGTTGAAATTTCGCGTGGGCGGTTGTCGGGTTCAAGGACCTCTAAAATTGCAGTGAAAATTCCCTGGAAAATTGTTTTCATTTTCTTTAATTCTTCAATTCGCGCTGCCCAAGAGACCAAAACTGCAAAGTGCAGTTGTAAAATCAAAACCGTACAACTGTTTTCGAAACAAATTTGGTTCATGTACGTGGTCGGTCAGTTTAGGTGATTTAGAAGTGAAACTGAAATTTGTTAAATTCGAAAAAGCTTGGAGGGTCAACGCGTCCCGTTAGCACATCGGCCCTGCAGATGTTGCTAAAAGTAAATGGGGAAGTAGATAGATAAAGGGCTCACTCGTGAGAGAAAGACAAAAATTTAGGGGGAGGCGGAACGAAAATTAAAATTACGTTTCACCACCCAGAGCAGCGCACACGTTCGAATACGTTTGGCCCGTCTTTAAAAATGCACAGTGAAAAAATGTAAGCAGTCCGCATCCGTATACATGCTCTGAGTGTGCTACCTGCCTGTTCCCCATTCTCAATTCGGGATTTCCCTATGCTGGAACATTGCCTGGGGACGGCACTAATACCATGCATGCAGAAGCACACAGCGTGCCCGACTGTTTGGCTCGCCTTAAAAATGCGTGATAAAAAAACGCTGCATTTTATTGCCTACACTGTAAGTGCTGTAGATGAGAACTTTTGGCTGCCTATTCTTACCTCTTTCGTTCGTTATTGGTATTTAGATAAGGCATAGGAAGCAGTAGTTCTTTGCTGCTTTCTCTAATGGGAAAATTTTCCCCAGGCAGTTTTAGAACTTGTATATGGGTTAGAGCTTTGGGATTGTATAGAGTGTCACATCTAGTTTTTCATGATCTTTGATTATGCTTTGAGTGTCCTACCTGCATCTTCCCCATTCTCGATTCAGAATTTTCCTATGCTACAATATTGCGCGGGGATGATACTACAATAACACCATGCATGGAGAAACATTATAACGTGTCTGAGACTTTGGCTCTACTTTAAAAATGCGTGGTAAAAAAACCGTTTACATCGTTCTCTTCACTGTAAGTGCTCTAGATGAAAATATTTTGGTTACATATTCTTATCACTTTCGTCCTTATTGGCTTTTAGATAAGGCATAGGAACCAATAGTTGTTTGCTACTTTCTCTAATGGGAAAATTTTCCCCAGTCTGTTTTAGAAATTGCATATTGGTTAAAGCTTTGGGCTCGTATAGAAAGTGTCACATCTTGTATTTCATGTTTTATGGTCTTAACCATTTTAAGAAAATTGTCACAAAATGTTGAATGTTTGAGAATTGTTTTTTATAGGTAGAATTAATTATTAAAGAATCGAATAAAGGTTATTAATATTAAATATATATTTAAATTTTTTATCATTATACCAACTTTTAATAAAATATCTTAGAAATTAATAGAGATATGCACCTTGATGTGACCATAAAAAAATCCCTCTTCATTATCTTATCGATGGTTTTGATGAAGGGTTACTGAAAATTAAAAAATAAAATTGTATAATAATCTTTACGAATGAAGCTATAATTTTACGTAGTTTTGTTCTTTTGTTTTTTTATTAAACATCCCTGAATTAGCAAATGTTTTTTTTTTTTTAATTTGAAAAACTGGTTTAAAGTTTTTGTTACGTTTTTCTTGATATAAAGTAAAAATTTTTCTAGAATTACATTAATCTACCTAGTCCCGGACCATATGGCTCTTTATCGGCGTCTCCAATGTCGCGGATCATATACTCGTATATAACTAGATATAACTATTATCCATCAGCTCCTCTCCGGTGTGATTGACTGCCCTTCCCTTCTTCAACGAGTTTCCTTTTACACTAACTCCCGTAACCTAAGAGCAGCCCCCCTCTTTCGACCAATTTTCCACCGCACCAACTATGGTTTTTCCGAACCCCTCAAACGTATGCTTCGGAATGCCAAATCCCTCCCTTCTTTTGACTTTCACGTGAGCAAATCATCTCTGAGGTTTGAGCTCAACCGTCTCCTCTTCCATCCCCTGATCCCTTAACCCCTCCACCCATTTGCCTTTAGTTAGTTTTAATCCTAATCTTTAAGCGTTATTACTATGTAGCTTGTATTAAGCGAAATAAATAAATAAATAGTATATAACTAGAAACCACTCCTGGTTATGTTATGTTTTGTATTTTAGATATATGTATATATATATATAAAATCCGGCTATTTTTGCATAGACCGTACCGCAAAATAAGGGTTCTTTTATAACATGTTATGAACAAACCCAATTTTGTTATGTTATATTATTTTATATAACGTTAATACTTTATGAAAGAAAATAAAAATTCGTTTTTGTCAACGTTAGAAATTTTTGAGTGAGTTTAGGATTACTGAAAAAATCAAACATTTGTAACTCAAGACTAAAATTGCTTGTATAAAAAAATCTTTACTAGCCAGAAAGTGTAAAAATACTGAATTCATTACGAAAATTGTTGTTTTGGCGTAACTTATGATATATTTGTAAAGATTTCCTTTTCAAAAATAATAATTAAGGATTTATTTTTTTGGAAAATAACGATGCCTTGAAAATCTACAAAATTTAAATTATCTCTTTAAACACGTTCTCTTTAAAGAGAAAATTTGAAATTAATAATCTTAAATCAAGAAAAGTAATATTAACGATAATTGCAAAAGGTTATAAAGCTAAGGTAACTGTAAATATTTTTGCATTTATTTATTGTACTTAAACAAGGTTTAAATACAGGATATAAATGTAGACACAAATTACAGCGTCGTAAAATTCGTAAAAAGCAGACATCACCTTCGTTCAACTATTCTTTTTATTTGTTGATCTTGGTTTGGTTACAATGTGTTTTGAGGAAGGTATATATCAAAGGGTTCTAACATGATGAATAAGTAAATAAGTAATAGTTTTTAAAAACATCAATATATTCAGTATTTAAATATACGTATGGAGTTAATTAAACAATAATACAAAAATTATAAAAAATTAACCAAATTGTTATTTTAAGAAGCTAACAAAACCTACCGTATTTATAGCCACTGCGTGTTGTACATTTATATACATTTTTTGCTTTAAATGTAACTAGGTATATACATTAATGGATATAAAAATAGTTAAATAATATCGGACATTTTAAAATTAGTAGTGTATAAATATATGAATATAAAAGTTCTGCGCGAAATACTCTCCACATAATCTCATTTTATTTTATTATTTATTTTTTGTTAGTGCGATTAAAAGCTTTTCTGTAGAGTTTCATTATATTGCATAAGCCTTTTGATTTTCGAAGTCTTATTATGTTTGATAGCTAAAACTGCTAAAATACACAGAAAATATTGTTGCTCTATTGGGCAAAGCATTACTTTTCTACTGTATTATTCCAAAAAGCCGTTTTGGTTATACAATGCTTCTTGCTACAAGCGCTATTGGTGTAAGCTACACACATTAATTGATTGGTCTAGTATCATAATGTCGCTGATTTAAAATCCTACCCTTATACGCTATACTTAAAATCTCAGGGTGATTCTTTCCTGAATTTAAAAGCAATGCTAATCGAAATAGAATGCACATAAAATTTATTACTTGGAAGTAATTAAAAATTATATTGGAATAAATCTGAGAAAATCAGTAATTACCGTTTTCATTTAATTCCCAATTCCAAATGCCTCAAATCACATTAGGGTTGAATTAAGAAAAAAATAATGAATTCCTTACGCAAATATAATTATGCAAGCAATTATTCGGATACTGCATTACTTTAAATTTGAACGAGCCGGTCGTTTCTGAACTAGTCTTTTTAGTGGTATCACAAAAATACATATAGGAAAAATCAATCGAACCACTTCCATGCGGGAGTTTACAATTCATATCAAATGCCTTAATTTTATAAACATTCTGAGATTTAAGAAAATTTTACTCTAATTACTACAGTTTACACAATATCTATTTAGTTAGGCCGGTAATTGAACATTCAACCACTTGTTTCGTATAAAATGTCTTTATGTTATTCTGCACCTGGAATGCATATTCATTTTGCACAATTCTGAATCCGGTTTTTGTACTAAATTTATGTTTTATTTAAATCAACAGCATCAGCTCAATGTAGAGTTTGGAAGAGTGATTTTAACCCTTTTGCACCCGAACATTTTTTATAAGTAATAGCAATAGTGCAAAGGGTTAAATTTAGCTGGTTCATTAAGTTGAAGAATACAAATAGAAACTTTAGATGTAGAAAGAAGATTAGAAGCTCGTAATGAGCCTTGCTTCTGTGGAATGTTTATTGTTTTGTTTTTTGTCACTATTATGGCAAATTATTGTTTAATTATTTTTAGACCCAATGAAAAATTATTAGTGGTAAACTCCTGATAATCAAATAGTCGCAAAACAAGTTCTCAATAATGTAAATAAAATCATAAAGTGTATTATCATATTACTTCCACTACCCCTACTTAACAAATAGGTTTAAATTTTCTATTTCTATATAAAATATGTGCCAAAAGAAAATTTGTATATTTGCGCCTATAATTTGAAATTTCATAAGAATTTTCCACAAATTTATGGGTTTTTATGACTATTAACACTAGAACTACCGGCGCACAAGTCTGGAATTTTAACAACTTTCTGCACCTTTAATTTAACACGCTTTAAAATTTAAATTAATAATTATTAATAGAAAAAGGTTTGTGAATATATCGTAATTCTTAATTCTATTAATCTTTAGTATAAATCAGAAGAAAATTAAAAAAAAAAAATACAATTAAATAAAGGAAAGAATTGAGTACCAGTCAAATTGACTGGTTTTGGTAGTTCTAGTGTTAAAATTTCAGGTAGTTGATAACTCGAAAACTATAAGAAATTTTTTTACACAAATTCTCAGCAACGATCCTGAGAATATTTATATGGATTTAAGTAAGCACACATTTCAAACCCTGTTAGGATCACTGAGTAGGGTTGATTTTTATGAAAACGTTAAAGAATCGTCGTACGGAGAAATGAAGAAAACATATTGACTACCGATATAAGGTGGCATCCTTTCCTCTTCTCTTTTCCACTGGTATTACACCACTGACTTTAAGTTTATAAATGCAATTTGTTTGCATTATTAATAAATTAATATTTTTATAGTGTAAAAACATCTTCTCTCAACCTCCAATTTACAAGCATTGTAATTCGGTAAAATAACCATACAAAAAAGCCTTACTTTAATTGAGAACAGTCTTATTTGCCTTTTAGTCTATATGGCACATGCGACGTAATATCTGCCAGCGCAGTATATTACGTGAATATGCATTCCAGCTTGCAGATGTTCGGTCTACAGATTATTGCATTATTATTATTTTTTTAAATTTATATGATATTATCCACAAAAGCTAATTATGTGCTTTTACATGAACCGATGTTATGTCATCAAACCTAATTGGAATTAGTTGTTTTACTAAAATCATTGGGATGTAATCAGATAAATATAAAATGTGTTACACCATTAAAAAAACGTTTCGTGTAAAATTTACTTTCATGTAAAACGTATATTTTCGTTGTGCTTTTTCATTGCATTTTATGAAAGTTAAGTCTAATAAAAGATCACAATTAAATACTGCTCTCACACCTATTTATATAAGGAGCATTAAATATTCTACATTATTTTTATATTTATTGTAACTTGCGAAAGAAATGTAGACAAAGTTGGCTTAGCTAAATATTTACTTGACAATACGATTAAATCGTTGATAATTAAAATAAATAAATCTTAAAACTAATTATGAACTGGTTTTCTACCACGAGGTTTTATATTTTCTGATATTTGCCACATCTGCTCCTCTCCTAAGAAATTTTCAAAGTTCTCGAAGAATCTTATTATCTTTTCGTTCTTTTTAAAGGGATAAGCACTGAAAAATAAAATCCATTATTATATAGTAATTATTAATTTTGACTAATGAAATTACCATTTTTTAAACCTCTTCATGTTAACTATTATATTATGTTGTTGCCAGCGTTTTGAGAAATTTATAATATTATCTCTAAGGTAGTCAGGGTTTCCTACGTGAACGAAAGTCAAGTCTTGTAGAACTAGACCGCTAAAATATAAATTGGATGAGTAAACGAAACAGAGAAAAAATATATAGTTATCTTTACATATATGGAATGCACGGCGGATTTGTATCTGCCAAAGCTTGTCTATATATTCTAAAACTTGAGCTAGAATCGATCAATGCACAATATTCCTTTAGTCCTTCAGTTATAGTTTTATGCCACTCTAATCTGCAAAAGAAAATGAAATAAAATTCAAACAATTCGATATTGAAATTTAATTTTATTACCTTCTTATTGGAGCCGAGTCTAATGCAGAAAGAAGTGCGAGATACGAGTTGTAATTGTTCATTTTTCGAAGATGTTTCATAATTTTTATGAATTTTATCACATGTTTCTCACGGTCTTTGGCATCATCTTGTTTTAATATTTGCGAACGGGCCCAATATGACATTTTATTAAAATGTTCAGTGAACTTATTTAAATTTGGTGATTTTTCTTCACATTGTTCTTTGGCAAACAGTAGTACTTCAGGGATTTCAATTTTTTGAAATAGTTCCGCATCTAAAAGGGTCATTTGTTCAGCTATATCACCTGATTTTAATTCTAAAAGTGTTGGCTGATTTGTCACAATATTTCGTTGTTGTTCCATTGAATTGTTTGCGTGGAATTTGTATTCTTTATACAAAAGGACCTTTTTAAAAATGAAAACATTAATGACTGATATAAAAAAACTAATTTTTTTACTTACCTTTTCGACAATTTTATTTCTTAATAATTTTGCCATTGATAACTGCCCCGAGCAAACAAGTTGAAAAACGAACTCAACCAGGAGATTAAGCAGATGATTAGTCAAATCAGATGCTCTGTAGAATTGTTTATTATTTTTTTTCCCTTAAAATTGTGTTTATTTTACAAACTTACGTTAAGTCATTAACCACACGAACTAGAAGAGAAAATGTTTCTTTCGCTGCTTTTTGCTTTTGATCATTAACTTGACAGCAGAAAATTGTGTATCGATGAGTGAGTTTTTCTATTAAATCTAATGGTGGAATAAATGTCCTGAACGTTGTGATAAAAGCTTCACTAAAGGCTGTAAATATTTAAAATATATTAGTGGTAGTTAAATTTTTAAAATACAGGCCAACATTCCACTTAAAAATTAAAACTATGCCAGAATATATCATTCGAACAATTAATATTTTACTAGGTTCATTAATTCATTAAAGTCACTAGTAGAATTCCGCAGGGTTCTTAATTGGCACCAGGGTGTTTTTATTATTTGCGAATTGTTTTTATAAATTTAATCTGTATGTTAACTATGTGCAAGCGCGTTGATTTTACTAAAAATTGTTAATGAAAATTTATTTATAAATATTAATGAGGTCTTTAGACTGACGCTTGACGAAAGCGTTCAATTTAGTGTTTTCTTTAACAACAATTCAAAAGTACTACTGTTAATGCTCCTGCAATAATTACTTCATGAGCTATCTAATACCCAAATAAATAAGAGGTTCATCATCAAAATATTCTAAAATTTGATGTAAAAATGTAAAAATATTTATCGACTAATGCAACCTCCCTTACCATCTTCTTCCTCGTCTGAGAGCACGAATAAATAATTTTGTTATAAAACGCAAAATTTGAATAACATCGGCTTACCATTTTCTGCATTTTTCTGCACCTTTGTAGCGTGTACTATCAGCGCATCCAAATATCCTCCCTTAACATCAGGTCCTTCCTCACCTTCTTTTTTGAAAATCAAATAATCTGATATGTCCAACTCTTCTAACAGATTCGGTATATTTTCTGTTTTAATTGAATGTGACGGTGAACAATCCTATAAAGAATAAAAGCAAAGTTTTATTACACAAGTTCAATTAATTTGTTTAATGCAAATCAAATAGAATAACATTTCTTTAGTAGATAGAATCAGAATAGAGAGAGAGAGCGGAAGAAAAAATGGTCGAAGTATTTATTCACAATTAGAAAGATTAGGAAAGTATAAAACAGAAGTATTATTTGAAGAGCTGCTTTTATAAATACCTCTCTAAGATGAGGACCAAATAGAAAGCAATTTGATAAGAATGCACTTCTAACCGACAAAAAAAGAAGTAAATTGGGTGTTAAATAATATTTAAGATACAATTTTTATATCATGTGTGACGGATTCGGACTGATTAATTTAATTCCATTTTTTTCATTATCATTCAAATACTCTCAATGATGAAAATGTGACTGAATCAAGATTAAAATTCGAATCAAGTTGCCTTAAAATTATAGCCTCTTTCAGTTCTAGGAGTTGAGCTAAAAATATTATAGTTTGGGATAGTGCACAACATATACTGCAAGAATTTAAATTTAGATGTTCTGAAGAGTTCCCAATTAATTTAACAAATAATGTGGGGTAACGTACGTTATAAATATATAGTGTCTGAATATTATATTCCGAAATAAAGAAATGTTAAAAAAAAATTAAACAAGGCGCTGGTAAATAGCTTTTTGAACAAAATTAATGTCAATTTACTTCTTTAAGCAAAGGATGAAGCACAATATCAATCATGAAGGCTGCGACAGTTCAAAATTTGCTGATTCTAATTACACATAAATTATTTAGAATACTGAGAAATGTGTGAGAATCTCTCTTCTGGAACAAAAAATTCTATATATGCTACTTTCAAAATTTTATTTAATAAATAAGCAAAATCTAAAATGTTGCAGTCTTCATAATAGCTGAAGTATATAGCACGTCTTGTTAATTGCATTCACAAGAATTGCGTGATTGCAAAACAATTAGCATGCTTTCAATTAGCAAAAGCTACCCAGGCACCTGTTGATTAAAATTATTGTTCCTCAGAATTACATCAATTCCTTCATCATCCTCATTAGTAATATCTGGAGCGCTCTTAGACTCCTGCTTCGTTTTATCATTGCAGCTCATAGGCTGCTTTGGCTCTTCTTTCTCGGAGATTTCATTGGTTTCCTCATTAACTGTTGTCATTTCTTTCGGTAGATTATGCGAACCGATTATTCTTGTCCGAGTTTCATAAATATCTGAACTGAGAGACGTAGGCTTTGGACTAGGCGGTGGTGTTGTAATAATAGTCGGTGTTTTACAATTCATTCTTTGTTGTTTCTTTGGAGGCAGAGCTGGTGGCTTCTCATTGATGGGCGATGAAATTAGTGATGATTGCGATGAAAGTTGTTTTCTAATAGGAGAAAGGCTACCATCATGAAGTTATTAATAATAGAGAACATAATTAACTGCTATTAATAAAATCCATACGTACTTCATTGTTTGGCTATGCGTTATATTTCTATTCGGCGAAAATTGATCCGATGAGTGAGTCATGTTGTAGGTATGAACCGAATGGCGAAATTGTTCCGAAGATGTTTTCGTTGATGCCGAACAAATTTCCATATAAGCGATGACTGCGAAAAAACGATGAAATAGAAAACTTGTTATTTTTTTAAATATACAATAGATTCTAAATTTATTAAATTATTTTGCTGTGTTTTAAAATGCAAAACAAAACGCATCACACAAAGAATTTTGTGAAGCAGCTAGTATAAGCTATAATTAATGTTTTTGGTAACACATACGTATAACATGAGAAAATTAAAATTAACAAGCATTTTCACTTGCTTTACAGTCAAATTATATCATACACAATGTTGTATCAAATTTTTGTTTTAAAATCAAAAGATGATTATCGAATTTGAAAAGTATAATAAAATTCTTCTTCATAAGATATTCCATATCATTTACCTAAATATCCGTAGATGTTTGGCATTGGATTATTTTTGAAAAATAATTTGTAATCGCAGCACATTTTCGATAAGAAGAAATATAAAAAAACCACATTTTTAGCAAATTCAACTCTAATTCTAAACCTTACTTATTTTGCTGGAAGATGCTGTGATTTCAGTCATATCCAAGAAACCGTACAAATCAGATTAATTTTTAAAACTCTTCATAGGCTGCCCTGTAATTTCTAGATAAGAGTGCACATGGTACGTACGTGCCGATTCTGAAAGTTGATTGCTTGCGAAGCTCCGGAATAAGAATCGCACGGAAGAAATGGATTTTAGAATAAAATAGTCTTTGCCGGCAACATAGTTCCATTTTTTTCCAAACAAGAAGGGATATCTTGGAAAGCGAATACTTGTGAATTAAAATGTCGAGAGTTCAAAACATTTGCTTTAATTTCATTCTTAATTTGTGCTTCTTGTAAAACTGCATACGCTTATTGAGTTTGAACAGTCTGACACAAAGAATATTTTTGTCTTCCAATAAGAGCAGCCAAATCAGACGTTACTTTTTTATAATAAAATAAGAATCAAGAATGATTCCATCCAGCTGAAAGTATATTCATTTATTAATCTAAAAAACACTACTGTTTGTGGAGAACATGAATTTTTTTAAACCAGACAATGGACATTTGAGAAATAAACAAAAGTGGGCTTATGTAATTATTTCAAAGAATCGGTTTCCATTGTTATAAAACTATAACAATGGAAAAACTATGAAATTCCCAATAGCTTAAATAAATTTGCATACTACACTCTTGCTTTTATTTTTATTTTAAAATCTGAATGTTTTGTCGCGTAGAACCAGGCCCCGATTACGTAGAATTCATTTTTAAACAAGTCCTATTTAAATTTTTATTCAAATCATATAAATCACAAAAATAGAAACTATTAAACCTTTTTTGCGAGTTGGTTCTTGAAAAATGATTTTAAGAATTAACTTTATAAAACCCACTTTAATAGACAACAAAAAAGAAATCCTAACGAATTTATTAAAAATTATATATTTTGGTAATGTTTTCTTAAACAAATCTAGTCTTTTTTTGGAAAATGTACACAAGTGGCATCGGTAAGTTGCATTCTATAAACAATATAAACTGCTTTGAAAACAAATATTTCTAGGCATTCAGCATAAAAATTAAATTGTAAAATATTATCAAAGCGCAATAAAACAAGTTTAATAATTAAAAATATTCCCAAAAATGAAAATCACATTATGAAGCTCTTATTAGTTTTTTTTTTTTTGCCATAAAAAATTTTCTAAAACGATCACAACTTTTTGAATTTTTCCTTTCTAATCAACTTACCCGAATATGCCACGCTTTGAAACACTAAATTATTGAAACAAACCCACGTTAGAGTAGTTCGTAACTTGATTGCAGTTTTGTTTGCTAGATTTAATATCTATGGCCTAATACAATGAATAATTCCATAAATGCGCAATACTTACTGTGCTTCTTTTTAGCAGGCAGGGGTGGAGGTTGATCGCTTCCTGTAGCGTTTAGTCTTCTTGGCTCAATTAAACTTTGATGTTTACTTTGTAGGTAAAATGCTGAATGTTGTCGCATTTCAGGAACTTCATCTTTTATAATAGAGCTGAAATATTAAAAGTTATTTTATTTTTATCGCTAGTTTGATGGATCGCATTAAGTCAAGTCAATTGCTTTGTCATACCTACTGTTGCAAAACGGCATTTTAAGCCAACATTGTTTTAAAACTGACTCTCAAAAATGCTTTAATTTTTTATTTAAAAAAGAAAGCTCTATCATGTGATTCTGATGGTCCTAGATTAACAAAATTCAAATTTTCACATCCTCAGGTTTACATTAATATATGGTAAATTCTAACAATTACCCCTTTTGCTACCGTAACTATTTTTCTACAAGATATTCACATCTCGGACACTAACGAATACTTTTAAATTTTCTAAAAACCCGCTTTTGAAAACGCATTTAGGAATATTGCTAATATTTTCCTTACCTCAAAATATGATCGGCCTCTTCCACATTATCATAAGTTGAAACATGTCTTTCTTTATGCATACTGCGCTGTCGAGTTTTTGCTGGTAAAGCCGGTGGTAGAGATTCCGGAGTTTGTGCAGAAAATACATCATCCGTTACAAAATCTAAACTACTATTTTTTGATATGCTACTAAAACTCCTTGGATCTTTCTCAGACTTTTCAGATTGTATCGAAACATCACGACTTTCTTCGCTTAATATGCTTTTATTTTCCGTGGCAGACACTTTTGTGTAGTTGAAACTTCTCACTAAATTTTGCTCCATGCTCAAAACACTTTGATTTGAGAAAGACGATACTGTTTTATGTTGATGGCTTAATGCGCTTTGCTCCGCAATGCAATCACTTGTTAAATCGAACTTTCTAAGGTTCGACGAATCAGAACTACTTGCTATGCTGAATTTTTGCGATTGTATACTCTGTTCCGAAGACCTTTTAGTAGAAACACTTTGCATACTTGCTCGAATAGACTGCATTGATGCAAAACCTGTGAATAATTACCATACAATTAGATCTGTCGACTTAAATTAAGCCCATCATGATATTAATGCATAAAGCTCTAAAACCACGTGAATGAATATAAAGATGAAGAAAATTATGTCGAATGAAAGTGCTATGAATAAGAATGTGGCAGTTAATATGTTATTACACACATAAAAAAAACAACAACATAAATAAATAAATATAAATAGCCGCTGATTTTCTAAAGCAATTTAAATCGAAATTTAGATACCGGATTCATTCGAATGCCGAGGATTTCTGGATGTATTGCCCTCCATTAAAATACTTTTATCCGAGCTCCTTTTGCTTAAGTGTGATTCTATAAAAATAATTTATAATATACTTAAATATTAAGAAAACATGTTAATAAATTTCTAAAATTAGTTCGGGGAAATGCAGTCGATTGCGAATTCTGTAAACGTTATTACATTATTCTATTATATTTATCAATATAATTATCAAATAATTTCGAAGGAATATAATATTTAAATAAACAGTCTATCCGCGGATTCAGTTCTAAAACAGTGCAGTTTTTTAATGTTGTAAAACAAGAGTTTCAGAACAGGATTAACTAATCTGCCGTATTATATTTCCATTCTATAAAATATCCAATAATAAGAATGTGGTATCGCTACTTACTTTGAGCAAAAATTCTATCAACATCTTCTTCTAAAAATTGGTCTTCTAGCGAAGTATCCATCACAAGCGCTTTTAATTCATCTTCTTCCCTTGAGTGGTTAAATGCTGAATCTAGCGAGCCGGCACTAGCACTTAAAAGACTAGAATTATCATCGGGCGACCTAGATCTCATTGATATGCTGGAAATAATTTGTAGTTATATTTAATTTCAAATATTTTTTAAACACAAACTCACTGGTCAACGCCATAACCAAGCAAAGAAGAATCAGGATTATATTCTGACTCATTCGCTGTATTATCCTGGTTCATGTGATTTTTCTTTTTCGGGGGCAAAGGAGGTGGGTTACTTAATCTAATTAATTTGTTTTGATTATTCCTTGTTTTATAATTTAATAACTGATTCTTACCTATTTGGTAGAGGAGGTTTTGGTGGAGGACTAGAATCTCGTAAAATACTCTCTGTGCTATGTGATGTTCTCATAGGATTTGAAATTGATTTTTCTAAAATGTCACGCTCTCTGTAATTGGTAAGTAATGTTATTAATATAAAAAGATCTTAAGGAACCTATTAAGAGAGTGAGTTCTCAGTTAATTCGATAACTAAAGAATTAAGCCTATTATGTGTCGGATTGACTGAAAAACTACTGTCTAAATAAGTTCAGATCGTAGAGGCGTTAATTACTTTGGAGTCAAGGGTATATCAGGCAGGGACGTCCTTTGAGCTGCAACATCCACTGACGGCCTATTGAGGGTGTTTGAAGAAGAAATATTTGATGAGGCAAATGTAATTGCGTTGTCTTTTTCCTTAATTTTTTCATTGGCTATATTTACTAAGTTCTGTAAGAAGATATATCGTAATACATAAGTTCATTCTTCATTCATTCTTCTTGCTGATCAGTTCGCACTATTTACTATCAAACATTATTAATTCAATGTCTATATAGGCAAATATAATGACGATCACACATCAGCTGGAATTATATTTTATACCCAACAAAATTAACTTACTTGAACTGCATTTTCGACTAGATCAACTACTTCCTTAACGTTTTCATTACTTAGCGACGGGCATTCATTTTCGTCCTCACATAATAAAACTTCATCACATAATTTAATTAGTTTACCAAGTGCAAGATAAACTTGGGTGGTTGCCGAAATTAATGTGCTGCTATTTTCATTAAGAGTATGTGACTGGATTGCTACAAAAAGATATTTTTGTAATATTGTTTTTTAGAAGGTCAAAACCTACACAAGATTATTTCAACTTTACCTGCATACATTCCGGCGATTAATTCCAAAACAACTGTACCATTTCCCGGTAACACTTCAAGTTTCTTTTTGGATATCACGTCTTTGAAATGTTTAAGAGCATTTTTAATGTGCCGAACATGTATCTCGAGAGATTGAGAATTTTTGGTTTCCTCAATATGAGGCTTTGCATTTTTACTTCTTGGGCTATGTGGAGAATGGGATCTGTTAAAAATTAATTAATTTTAATAAGAGCATATTTTTTTGCACATTTTCTAATATTTTACCTCCCCAAAGTATTTGTTGGTGTTCTCATTTGTGATATTTTCTCGAAAAGGTCGTCTTTAAATGATCGAGCCCTCCGCGCTAGTTTTGTTCCTCTTAAACTATTTTTATGCCCCGATGAACTTGTTGATGAACTTGGCGTTGATGGAGAATTTACTCCGTCTGTATTTAAAATGAAATATATTTTCTTAGTTAATATTTTAAAAAAGAGCTTAGTTGTACACTAAAGTGCAAAATGCATTGCATTTAATGATGATAATGATTAAATATTTAAATTAGTTTTAAATTTTAAACTGGCTTTCTTCCGCGACGTTACTTTTAAAATAAATACTAATATAACTCCTTATGGAAACTTATAGCAAAGTATTTGATCAATAAAATAAAAATCTTATCGCTACGACTGGAAATGGTGTTGAGTAATCTTTGCTCTTATGTTATTTGTTTAATAAACAAAATCATTCATTGACTCATAAATTTTCATTTGATACTAATAAATAATAAATCATGATTTAAATGTTGGACTAAAATAATGTTTTTAGACTTTATCCAAAAGAGAACTTTCTATTTAATCTTATTTTAGTATTATTAAAAGATCTCTTCAATCATTATGGGTATGAAGTTATTGTAATACCGTGTCTAATTTAAAACGATCATAATGCATTACTTAAGCATGTTTAAGTTTTCAACAATTTAGTTTTAAAGGAAAAAATGGAATGAGGAAATGAACATATTAGTTGTAGTTGGTAAATCAACTTTCATACCTATTAATAATTTATAAAAAGTACGCAGATAGCATTATTCGGTGTAAGTATAGGACTACTGTATTTAAACACGAATGGACAAGAAAAAGAGCGGTCCAATTTTTCTATTTATAAAACCGTAACACCCGTAACGACCCAAAAAAGAGGTATTGTACAGGCATTATCTTGAAAGAAGTTCTTAAAAGCCGCTGATATAACGATCTGACACAACGAAAGCCTCTTTTATTCAATATAATCGATAAAAATTTAAAACAGGCTTTAAACAAAATAAAGAACTAGAGTTAAGATGACTAATTTGCTAAATTGGGACAGCTGCAGGCACATACGCGATAAACTCAGTCAATATACATAATTTTGCACTTTAAGTTTAAAGCAAATACTCAATTTATATAAACAAAAATGTTGGCACTTTTATAAAAGTAAATATTTGAAAAATTTAATAAAGTTTTAAAATTACATCTCTATTTGTGCTAAAGGAGTGATATCAGCATTCTTCTTGTTCGTTAATTAACAGAATTGCAATTTTCTTATCACAATTTAACAATAGATAAAGAATGCCAACCCGAATGTATGTTAACGATCAAACAAAAATACACTTTCAAAAGTGATCGCCAAGAGAGAGCAAACTTTCGTTTGCATACCAAAACAGCAAGAATGTCTTACGTTTAACGATATTCTTCTTAATAATCCCATGACATTTTGAAAGCTTTAACCTTCGATTATCAGTAACAGTGTATGACTTCAGTTTTTTCTTTTCCAGTTTTTCACACTTGACCAAAAACGTATCGTCATAGTGAGGCATTTGAAAAATCGAAACGACAAAAATCCTTCGACACGTGTTTAATAAAATATATATTTAAAAAAAAAAAAGACAGTCAAACTCAGTACGACAAGAAGCACCACAACACCAATTTTAATGCACCGCGCGAAACTGTGGCTTTTACTTGATTAATCCGCGATCGCCTACCGTGCGAGTGACGGAAACACGTTTAATTTTGGCGATTCAGTAAAGCGTCCACCTCTCGGAGGTTCAAAACAGACAAAACAGATTCACAATTTCGTAATAATTGAACTTCAAAACGTTATCATATGCTCAGTTTTTCGCCTTCACTCACATTATCTAAAATGAGTGTTCTTAAAATAAATTGACGACGCGCTTTTCATCATAATTTTTGTTAAAAATAAATTATGCGGAGCGGATACGTTGGCAGAATCGATGAATTGAATAATTATTTTAAATTTGTGCAGTGAAAGTAAAAAAGGTCAACTGAATATATTTCGCCAAGTAGATGTTTTTACTTTGATTTCTGAAGATGTGTGGGACTTCTTTTATCAATTTCTTACTTGTTATTTAATCGTTATCATTGGTAATGAGACGTCGAAAAAGAAGAACAGAATTATCTCCTTGACAATAAATAAAAATATTTTTCGTTAGAACTCATTTTAACAAAGTTTAATACGCATTTAAAGATTTGCTTCAGTGATTACCCAAAAGTGCTGACGACTAAAACAGATGAATTTTAAGATTTATAAAAACAAATTAGGTAATTTCCATTAAGAGGCACAATGACCAAATAGTTTTAAATAGTAAACTAAACTCATAGTTCATTTGTAGCCAATGTGAAAGTACTTTCTTTGTAAATTTAAAAACAACAAAACTAACTTTTGATCAGTAATCCTAACTTGTTTTATATAAATACATTAAACAAAGATAAATTAAAAACGAAAATTAATGAAGGAGCATCATCATCAATGAAAAATGTTAAGATGAATATTTTAATTTTCCTTTTGTTATTGTTTTCAATTATTTGCTTATTTTAAAAGGGTAGGGGAATTGTATTCTTAAGCACAATTTTAAGCATAAGTCAAACGAATGCAATTTCTAAAATGAAAGTAAACTTTGTTGAATTTTAATAAAGGAATATATCTCAAACTTTTTCACCGGAAATAGATGCGGGCAAATTACTTCTACAACTATTTCAAACGGCTGCAACAAACATGTTTAAAATGTGTGAGTTTGCGGATTATTTTCGTGTACCAATTGGTAATTAGGAAGAAAATATATAAAAATAGGTCATATGCCAATTTGATGACTTTTAAAATTAATAGAAGATATAGAAATCGGGGCTAATGACCATACATATTTATATTTGGAGCTACTGCTTTTACGTTAATTTGTTACAAATTATTAAAAATACCTAAATTATACCTTATTTTTCTCGAAAATGCGGCATGATGTGAACATTTTATAATCTACAGAAAAAATACTATAAAAATGTTCTACTTCTTGTTAGGTACCAAAATCACTGTTGTCCTGTGTTTTTTAATTATAATTCATGTTTTCGGCTTAGGTCGAAACGACTTTAAATTGCTGAATATCATACAGACACATTTTATGTACAAATCAGCTGTTAAACTGGTTTCAGTCGAGATGAAATTGGTGACTATTCCCTGACATTACAAAAATACAGATTCTTCACGATGTTATGTTAAATACCACAGGAAGTTCAAAAAGTGAGGACTTTATTGAGGTAAAAGGTAATGCACTTAAATAAAATTGGTAATGATTCTTATAATTAATAATAACTACTTTATGTTCCCCATTGCAACATTGAATATTAGTTAAAGGTGAAAGATGTTATTCTCTTCAAGTCCATCAACTTAAGTTATTATGTTAAAAATAAAAAACAACCTCGAAGACGTAATGTGTATACATCTGAACTAAACTTTCTTATGACTTTATTACGATGTCTTTTAAAAAAATATTCATTTTTATAGTATTATTTTTATTTATAGATGATCAAGATACTTGCGAATTAGTTTATAAATTGTTTTAGTAGCTAGTTAATCGTATTTCTTCGCTATTGGAAAAAAAGCCCATTTAAGAATTTAAAAAGTTTATTCGAGCGTTTTGCGATCTTTCTACAAAAGTGTAAGTAGCTCAGACAAAATTGAGCATTAATGTTAAAAAAATTTTGCGTAAGGAGGTATTTTCATCTTCTCCCCATAATGCATAATAATGCACACTAAAAGGCCAATAACAAGACAATTGAACCAAAGATAAAAAATGTTTAACAAGTCTTGAGTGGAGGAAAGTACTGAAAGCATTGTGCATTTAGAGTAACGGAGAATTAAATAATACGAAACCAATAAGCATTATTAAGACCTATTTCGAAACTTATTTTCTATGCTTCAATGCCTTGCAGTCGAGATGCAAATTTTATTTCACGATGCTAATTCGGATAACTATATTGCAGTTATTAAAAGGCGTAGTGGTTTTTAAAAATTAATACCTTTTCCGCTCGAAACAGTAAAAATATAGCAATTGAACAACTATCTCCTTATTTTATTAGTTATAGAATATCCAAGTATTCTAAATTTACAAATTTACTTAAAAAAGGAAATAGGATTCAAAAAAACAAATCAAACCATTTTGTTTTTTTACGGCAAGAATTAAAGACACAATTTCACAAGTTAAAATTGTTTTTTTTTTAAATTTATAATGTAATGTTTTTTAATTTTAAATGTTAGCAGTTAATAATAAAAATAAGTATGTTGTATTGTTTAAGTTAGAGTAATTTTTTTCCAGCTTATCCAGTTCCCATTGAACCGAGTATGAAGCATAAGTGAGTATTTAAAGAGGAAGGCATATAAAATGTTTAAAGAGTCTCTGTTCTTTATAATTACTTCGATTTACATTATTTCCTTTTAAAATTATATGTGAAACCACAGTTTTATTCAATACGCATACGAAAAGTACTAACTTACCGCACGCTACTCCGTGTGGTAAATGGCAAATAAAATATGGAACTTTCGGTTCACAGATATGGAACTTAACTAATTAATATTAAAAGAAAATAGAATCCTACAATTTTCAAATTAATATTTATTTGCCCCATTCCGCCTCCAATATTTTTTATTTGTGTATCTTCCACACTCATAATATAAAATAGTACAGGACACTCGGACGGACACTCAAGTGGCACTTCCGCCTTCTTGTGAAATCGGTTTTTTTCGCCCACGTATCGTAATATGCTATTAAAAGTATTGATACTTTTGATTCTAATTTGCACCTGAAATAAAGAGATTCCCTAAATAACATACGTTTAAAAGATTTATAAAAATTGAATATGCAATTCAGCTACTATATACGTTTTAAGTTATTTTGCGGCTTATTACATAAATCTTCCTCCCTTTTTAAACTATATCAATTAGTGTACATTCTGCTTTACATTACTTCACTTTTAAATTTCTTATACTAAGCACGATTTTTATTTCTATTGTTAAATTCCGGAAAATCCCAGATATTACCTCACGAATTTATCAAACGACGAGTTGTAGTAAATAATATCACCTGCGCAGTAATTAATTCTTCTACTAATGAGATGAAAACAATGACTGATCCAAGCGATCATTTACTTGGTCTTCTTTTAGAGCTGTTTATTTCGTAAGCTGTTCGTTTAAGCAAATCGTTTAAAAAATAAACAACTTTTTATGTGTGGCGTGCATAAAATTTTCGGAGTTTTCTTTTCATAATGAGAGATTAATTTTATTGAAGATAACACTAAACAAATCAGTAACAAATCGAACTTGATAAGTTTACATTTTTATCACGTGTTTGTTTTTAATGTTTCTCAATATCTCGCGTAAACGTGATGTTTAAACTATTTGCATTCTTGTGCGGGCTCATTTTCATCTTGGTTGCGTTAAAGCTTAATATAAGATTTATTCCTCTTTTTTGTTTTTGAATTCATATTATGAAAATCTAATTGTTTTTTTTTTAATCGCGAGTAGAATTTATAAATTAAACTTATAACATTATAACACGTAATTTAGTTGAGTTTGTGTCGACTAAACTGGCTTGACTTCCACTAAAGGCCCTCATTTTTCCGAGAAAGATGACGCAAATTAGAGGAATGAATAGACTTTGTGAATCACGTTTAAAATATTTGCACAAAAAGCAATATTACGTAGATAATCGCATGCTCAAGCTTGTCACCCGATGATGTGTTTTTAAAATATGAAGAATTTAATTTAAATTTTTTAAAACTTATTTTGCAGACTCCTTAATTATAACAACAAATTTTTAATTTATAAAAAATTAAATTTTCGTTTTAAGTTTATTCAATTAAATTTGTATCGTATCGTTGGAGAGGTCTTTCAAAACGAATTTAAGGTTCCATTTATCATTATTCTTTTTAAGTTTCGCTTAAAAAGCAATAAATTTCGAAATTATGATTGAATTTAAAAAGAATTCTAGATATTAACACTATCAACTAAAATTGTTTTAAATTAATAGCTCGCATCAGTATCAAGAGATATTAAATAAAATGTTAACAACTCGATCAAATCCAATTCGATTTTGAATAGTATACTTTTTCCTATTGGTTTAGAATCTTAACAGATTTTGTATTGATATAAAGTTGCCGTTTACGAATGTTCCTATTAACTATGATAAATCGCTTAATGTTCTCAATAAACTGTGTTATTAAAAACTCCAACTCATTAGTAGCTCTTCTTGGTCTATGGTTCCAATGAGGTTTTAGGTGGGATCTGTACGGGTCCACTTTCCGGAATGTATTTCGGATCGACTCAAATAAGGGTTCTAATGAAACCAACTGATTGCTTTGGCTCCAGCGGAAAGCGATCATTAAACCAACCTTGGACCGAGAGTAAAACTTGAATTGCTCTAAAAAATAATGTACTCCACGCAAGTACGCGAAATGTTTTCATTCGTGATCGAATAGTGAGCAAATTACCTCATGAATTGTTGTACAATGAAGCAATTTGCTTGCATAATCCGCGGACTGAAACGCACTTTTTTAAAACTAGTCAGTGGCTCTGAGACAGATTGCCTATTAAAGGCAAGTGCTCCACGATCACTGAGTCACCACCGCTTTTTGGGATTGGGCTGCTCTAGAAAAGGTAACGCTTACTGATCCCGCACTGCCCGCCAAAGTTAAAAATTTAAGGTGCTTAGAGGATCACGACTGATAGCTACCTGATAAGACGTTAGCGATCCAAATCACTAGAAGATAGAGGCACACTAACTCACTGCAGAAAATGCAAAACAAAGCGCAGCGAACGAAATACTTCAGACTCATCTGCCTGGACTGAAGGAAACTTCTTTTTGCAGAGTGTGACTTCACTGGCGTAAATGTTTGCACAGATTTAAGCAGTTCTTTAGACAGCTGAGGAGGTGATGCGTGACTAAGCGGTTCAGGTATTTTCGAGCCGTCCAAAAACGAGTGCTTGTAAATTTTTCAAGTGGTCAGCGCAGTGGGCGAATACAGGCGCCTCTCTTGCACTTGATTTAGCTGGGGCAGCACTGTCGCTATCAGAACCGGAATACGACATCGGGGGTGGTGGCCGGTGGCCAGTAGCACGGAACAACCCGGCGTAAGAAAGTTATTATCTAAAATGATCCCCTCAAGAAGTTTATCGTGTAGAAAAAAAAAAACCAAATTTTATCACTTAATGAGAAGTTTGTGGAGTGTGCACACATCTGGACTTAAGCTCGGGCTGTGTATGGACCAAAACAATCCGGAGAGTCAATTAATTGGGAGAGTTTAAAATATAGCACAGAAAAAACTCCTTAAATCATAATCGCGGGAGAAAATCGTTGCGTTTTTTTTATCAAAAATCTGTTCCCAATCAATTTTTGACACAAACATTTTCGGCAAACTTTCGAAGGAGAAGCATATTAACGTACCTAATTTGTGTGTAGAAGTCATTTTTTAGCCGTCACTAGACCGCCTCCAGGAACACCGTTTTTAATTATTCAATTGTTTTTTATCAAAATACGGAAACGTCCCACACATTTCACGAAATTAATTTACATTTTACCCAATTGTCATATGCCTTGACGGCTGGCATGACGACATTTTGATTTTTACCTAATAGTATTGCCATATTCTGTTGAAATTTGAAAGCGCAGTTCCTGGATTTGGAGTGTTTTATCCCGGTAGATGGAGGCGCTATTGTTCGGTTAAAGTCCTGGGAGAGGCAATAAAATTGCGCTTCGATAAATTTATCAGTACAGTAAGGATAAAAAACAAATGGAATAATTAAAGCAACTCTGGCCATTAGAAAAGAAATTGTCTTCCAAAAAAATAAATTGATTGATATTTTTCATATTTTCAGAAAACAACATCTTAACAAAAAAAAAGACAAGGGCTGATGTTTAGCATTAAAAAAAAACAATATAAATCTCGAAAAAGATTAAATTTTTAGGCGATTTTGAAATTTCTTTACTTGATCAGATATTTTAAATTTTTAATATTCTTACATAATTCTAATATGTATAATTTGTGGATATATAATACAATATTTTTAGTCAGTGCATTATAAGTTAAATTTTTCTAAGATTGAATTTAGGAAAAAAAAACACAATTTTATTTTTGAAATGAGTTCTGCAGCTCAAACGTTTATTGTCGCGGAAGATTGCAGATTGAATTAGCCTAAATTTTTTCTTAAAGCTAACTGAGGCTAATTACTGCGATGCACTTGCACAGGTCTAGACGCGGTGTTAGTAAAACGTGCCGAGAGCACAGATGAGTGGTCGCATACCGGTAGAGGGTGTCGGATGACACGATGGACTGTCTCGCGCGGCTTTCAAATTTGGGTAGTTTGTAGACGGAATCTATAAGAATCGGAGGCAAGAAAAAAACAAAGCACTCCCATTCAAACACTTTATTTTCCTTTTATTACAACCCTCACAATTCGTGGCCAACAAAACAGTATCACTTCAAAAAACAATATTCACAAAACAGTATAACTCTAAAAAAAAAGAAAGCACTCCTAACTGTCCGGTGGTTAAACTCTCGACAGACTGACTCTCGTCTAATTTTCAAATATCTGCTAAACTGGGCAATGCAACGTGACTTAAGGAAATTTTTACCAGGTAAGCATCTTTTCTGTGGAAATGGGACTGGACGTCGTTCTCACTGAGAAACTTAAGTACTTTTTTCCGAATAGTAAAATTCTTTGCGATATCCGTTACCAAGCAATAGGCTTTGGCTTTGACTTTATTTTATAATGTATCAAGTAGATCCGTTTCCGGAATAGGGTTTCTTGTTTGAAGGTCAATATATGTATATGTAACTCGCGTGCATTGCTGCCGAGGGAACTATGAACTTGTTGCGTGGGTTACATGAAATTATATTTTAACGTATTTTTCCTTAACTTATATATAAAGATTGTTCGGTTTGCCAACTTTAGAACACGCAACATATAATTGTTCATGTGAGAAGCAATCCGTATCTAGCTCTAAACTGCACAATTCTAAAGATTGACCCTAAACTTTGTTGATGGTTATTGCTGTAACATTAAGAGTACAGCGACTGAGAGCCCGAAACCAGCACAGCCTTATCAGAGGCTAATAAAAGACCTCGTCAAGCCAAAATCAAAGTATTTCATTAACCCTAAAATACCACAGCCGGTAAATCATTATAACTAAATTATAATGAAGAAATAAATAAGGTGCTATAAAGTGTTAAAACGAAGAAGTTGGTGCTAAAAGAAAAACAACAATTCAAAAATTGGTAGCAAATTGATCATGCAAGTGAGGCATGGTAAACGGCAGTTAGATTGCAGTGAACACTCCACTTTTAGCAAAATCTGCAAGGCCGGTGGGCTAATGGGACCAAGGTCGAAAAAAGATAAGGTACTACCTCACGAGTGTCACATTTTGTATTTGATGATCTTTGGGACCGTTCATGTACACGATTTTCTATAGAAGCGAACGGTGCGATTTTTGTTCCCTTTCTTTCATTTTCAGGCAGGGACAGCTTGTAAAATGATGACAAATTAACGTTCCATAATGTCAGAGATATTTTAGAGCACTGAATAGCCGTTACAGATATTCTCTGAACAATTTTCTGGAGCATTATCAAATTACCAAAGGTTTCTATACCACAGAAAAATTTATGATAAATTTCCGAGTCACACAGTCTTCTTTGTTTCTTGCGCATTAGGACTTGGTACTATTAAACAAAAATTAGTCTTTACATAAATATAATAATTGAATAAAAATTATTTATGTATTTAGTTAAATTACATATTTTATTTTAGAAATAGTTTAGATTTTCAAACTTGTTTTTTTTAAAATTAGACTTTTGAGGTAATTTAAATGGATAACTTCACAATTTAATCATTGTGAACTGTCAAAGATGCCAAAACAACCACAATAAAATCCCAAATCCATCTGACTTTAGGCTTGACAATAACATCTCCTGGAGAGTTGTGTTTTCTTTTGCTGCAACTGCAACCGGAATAAACGACAACCGAGTTATTTGTAATTTTGAGATGCTATTTACGCTGATATGAGGCATAATTAATTGATGCTGCACCAGAAAATCGCTGTCATGGAGCGCTTTAACACATTCTGGGGATATTTGTCGCTGTGCATTTTGTGCGGTCAGTTAACTTTAACCAGCACCCGAACATCCACTCTCTGGAAGCTGAATCCCGACGAGGGTAAAATAACCAGTTTTACAGATGAGGGGGAGGTAGAATTTTGTCCAAATTAAGCTGTATTGCGTTATCTAACTTTATACCGATCTTAGGACACTTTCATGTTGACCCCCACTGCGAGCGAGAAGTTCAAGGATGACGAGGTCTTTAACATAATCACGTCAACGGTGGTCGCGTATGGGTCCTACGGCCACTCGTGGAGCAAACAATCGGTGGAGAAGAACTGCGACCCCAGCTGGTACGGTTACTTTATAATTCATTAAAACAATTCGCATAATTCACATTGGCTTTTTGCAGCGATGACCTTAAGGATCTGCAGGGCACATCTGCTCCGCAAGGAAAAGCAGCTAAGAAAAACAACCAACATTCTGATGAAATTTTAGACTGTGGAAAGCCAGTAAACTTTACCTTTTACGATTATCTCATTGGAGTTTCGCAAAGATTCAATCATCCACCGGTTCCAGAGCCTGAGGTATTTCGTATTCTGCTAAATTAGACAATAGCCTCCGAGATGATCTAATTTTAGGTGGCTTACTTATTCTTGAAGAATAAAGATGAGCAGGCCTTTAAAAAGTTTGATGTGAACGCGTTAGAAAGGCGTTTGAAACGCGCCAAAAGGGAGAAACCAAAGTCTGTTCATCTTTACAACCAAATAGGCAACTATTGGCGAATAAAAGGGGATGCCCGGCAGTCAATAGAGTGCTTCCGGAGAGCACTCGCAATATCTCCAACCAATTCGGAGGTGCTGCTCAACCTTGCGAGAGTACTGTTCAATTTGCAGTACTTGGACGATGCTATTCATTTGACCAGACGGTAAGTGCTAATCGTAGTAATATTTTATTTATTATATTTTGAGGGGAATCAAGGACAAGCAGATTTCTTTTTTCACGGACACCAAGCCTGTAAATAAAAGGTAAATAAAAAGCTAACTGGCCGACAAATAAGGCGTAGCGAAATTCTTATTTAATGGAGGAACTAGCACTAGAACTTAATCTAAGGTCCAGTACATATCTTAAGATCCCATCTCAAAAATTAATATGCATCAAAATGCGTACTGTTTACCCATTTAATTATGGAACATTTTATATCAGGAATATTTTCCATATGCCATATGTTACTTATTATAATTTTTACAAACAACTTAGCTGTAGGTATCAAAAGGACCAAATTCCAACTAATAACCGAAAATACACATGGCTCTGAACCTTTGTACTATATGCTCATAGCCTCTACATATGAAGGTGTACGTTTAGTTTTTAACTATTTTTCAATAATAAAAACAAAAACTTCGAAATGTAACAATACGAATATTATGTTATTCTACTTAAAATTTACTGCTTTGATAATATTGTCTTCATCTTCTTTTCTTAGAATACTTCTCGTAAATATTTGATAAATAAATTACATGTGGAAAATTTAGTCGGATTTAATTATAGCAAGTGAAGGAATTTCTTTTAACTATTGAATTGCTTCCGTTAAAAAATAAATTGAATTGTATTAAAGCTAAATTTGAAAAATATCGTTCTTGAAGAGGAGCAATAGTTGGGATGTGCATTGCTTTCATCTATGTAGCAAAGAGTTTAAATAGCTGAATTATCTATAAAATTCATATTTGAATCCTATGTATAATATTAAGCAATTGAAATACGTTTCCGTACATATTTAATTTTAATCATGCAATCTCTTTCCAAAAATATTGCATATCGAAAGCTAGACATCAAATTGTTTTCAACATAAATTTGCCGCACGTTTAAAATTAAAAAAATTTTCGTACCCTTGAGAATAAGGTCCTTCCTGTTAGGCAATCTAGTAGAACATTTCTAAATTTGGGACTCATTGCAATAATACGATTTCCAAAAAGTCACATTATTAACAGTAAGAGTTACATTCACATGGCGTGAATTTTCAGGTGTTATTGGAATTTTGTTATATATATCATTAAAAATAAAATAAATCCCAAGTTCTATATTATTAATTAATAATTACTACAAAGCGAAAATATTTAATTCATATTTTTATAATAAGTTATGTGCGAAAAAGTGTGTGATATACTTTTAAAAAATTCTCATTTTATGTTCCGCATAGTCTATAAGCCAAATTCTTGATATTCGAAAATAATTTTGAAAATAAAATAAATAATGAAAGTAAAAATACATAGAATAATAATTAATAATGAAAATTTGGTTAAAAATTAATTTTATTGTTGCTTTATTTCAGATCCCTGGAGGTACAACCTCCTGATCGCAGTGCTTGGCGTCAATATTTTACGCTGGGAGAGATCTTTAAAGCGTATGGGCACTTTCAAGAGTCATTACTTCACCTCAGGCATGCTTTGGAGCTGTATCCTCAGCATGAGCCAATCCTAAAGGTTCTACGAGATGTCGAAAATGCGCCGGCATCGCCTCTACATGTGTACACAATTTTCATTATTTTCGCTTTAGTAAGTAATTTTGTTTTTGCGCGTTGCGCACCAACTTCTTAAAGTACTTTTTCCCCAATAGATAATTGCTGTATTTATCGTTGTTGTAACTTCATCAGATGGTTCAGACAGCAACAGTTCGCAGTCTGATTGTGAGCCAAAAATTCAGCGCCACTTTAACCGTGCGATGGCAATGCGATCGCTCAAAGGTTTCTCTTCGCGCACTTTTAAGCACAGAAGATATTAAGTGGAGAGATGTTTTTCCTCTGATATTTTTACACCGTAAATCTAAATGTGATAATTTGTTTTAGTTTTCTTCCAATAATGTGAATACTCTGCGCTAATTATGGATTCAGGAAAATTGAAATTGATAATTACGTTAAATTGAGGCTGGTAGAATCTGAATATTTTTGTGATTCTGCTAATTTCTGAATGCGTTTTTTTAACTTTCTTGACCCAGTGGCGTGTACTTACAATGTCCCTGACCTGGGCCTCTGAGTTAACAGTGTTCAAAAAATGCTTTGAATGGTCCTATTGAAACACAATTAAATGTAGTTTTCTTTTTGTATCCGTTCGTTCGGATTTTTATTTTAGTTACGTTTTTAGTCAGGACCTGACCAGAGAACAGTTGAATTCGCCAAAGACTTATTTTTAAACGGTATAAATTAAACTTTGTATCCGCTTTAGCTGTAAATCCTTCTTTTAATTGTAAGTTAATGAAAAATACAATTTTTAGGAACGTTGCGATATCTCTCTACAAAACAAATAATTCCAAAGATACAATATGAATGAATTATCAATCAGATCTCTCTTTTGAATCGAATTTAACGGATATGAAGAAACGTTTTTATATTTGGAAATGTAATGAAAATTAACTTTTACTCTGAAAAGAGCACGCAATAGAAGAAAGGAGTTTTATTATTAAACAGGGAAGCGTATTATTATTTTGGTTGTAATTTTTCTTAATGCTTCTAGGGCTTGTTGCTTTTTAGATTTTTTTATGTTATGAATTTCTGGATTGTACTTTCATTTTACGAAAAATTGACTACAAATCTACATCTTTTGGGGACTATGCATGCTATGATGTCATTATGATCTCGATGTCAATAGTTCACATGTTTTTATATTTTAAAAAAATTAAAAACTACTATTGGAGTACTGCGTTAACACGCAAAAATTGTTATTTATGAGTTTCTATAAAAGTGCCATTTTTCTTTTCTTGGCAGAAACAGGTATACATATGATTATGAATAATTATTAAATGTTCAAAATAAATTGAAACTGAATTTTAAAGCAAATGAGTTGAGATATCGCACCGAATCTTAAAATCTTTTCTTTTGTTACCTAACAAAAACTATAATAAAAAGAATTGCATTAACACTGTACGTGTATGTAAGGCCGCATGCTCAATTCGATATTTTGAATTTAGGTACCTGTTTTTGTTATACGTTTTTCAGGTTAGAATGTATTTATTGAATAAACAAAAATTTCGTTTTCGAAGCAAGCATATATCTGTAGTTTCAATTAAAACTCATTTAGAAATTTATGATGGTTAAGTTTTTGGGGTAAGTAGTAAAATTTTTTATTTATAACCAAAATATACATAGATATATAAATTAAAAATTTAAGAAGGTGAGTCCAATTAGGCACTAAAATTGAAAGGACGTAAAACAATAAATTAAATATAACTCAACCTTTTTGAAAACCAGCTTCGCCTGATTTTTTGGTATGAATTTGCCACAAAATTAATTGCTTTTAAAAGCTAAAATATCTCTTGAATAATTTTGCAACGATTTCAATTTTATTCATTTTATTCATACAAATCTTGGTGGCATGCCGGCCAGGTAGCGACAGTCTCGTCGGTAATTTATTCACTTGATCCGTTGAAATGAGTATTTTATTGAAATTAAAAAATAAAAATTACAACAGCTTCACTTCCTCCTCTGGGCGCCTGGCCTGAATCCTTTTCGTCTCGATTTAGAATCAACGATAATATTGGCTTGTTTTTTCAAAAAGACTCGTGAGGGTATCTCGCTTTCATCATCTGAAGCAGCTGTTGAAAATTAAATTATTTTATTATTAACCAGAGTTCATTAATTTCACATCATATAATCATGTGACCATACTCTTAAAAAACTGATTAAATATAAAATGTTATTTAAATATAGGCATACTAATTTTTATAGTCACGGCCACATAATAACTTACATTAGGCTAATAAAAAAATCGCGAGCTTACCAGGCTGTGATCCTTGTCCAGGTGAAGCAGAAACAGATTGGCCAGGTTTCCCAGAAATTAAGTTAAGGTAGCATAAAGGAAATGCGTGAGGCTTTTCTTCGACTATTTCGGCTTCTTTTTGTGATTCTAACCGTAAGGAAAGCTCGTCAAGGGCAAGATTTTCATCTTCTTCTTCTCTTGATTTATCTTCAGCCTCTTTCTCTTCCATCATTTTTAGGGCCTCATTCAATCGATCTTCCAAAATCTGGAAAATTTGAAAGTAGAAATAAATGTTATTGCCTACAACTGTCTTACATCAATGTAATCTTCAGCAGTAGCCTCCACCGTTAAAAAGTCGTTAAGGTTACTAGCAGATATAACTTCTCCGGTTCGAGGAACAGTGATAGTATCCCTTTCAAAAACCTCCTGGAGCTTGAAAACCATTTCGATGAGGGCTTCACTTATGGACTTTATAACGCTCTTCGTTTTTGCTGTAGACTGAATACATTCCTCTTCTTCACGAATATAATTCGCTATACTCTCCTTTAGTTTCTCCACTTCTTCCTGATTGCTATTAAATTAATATTATCACAAATTAACAGAAGCTTAGTTAATTGAATTAAGCATACACTTCATTATCCTGAGCATCAGCAAATTTGGACATCTCCAACTCGTTTGAGAGCTCCTCTCTCATTTGCTCTAAATGCTTCTTTTCTGCTTCAGCTGCAGTTCTTAGATAAGTTAGCCTGGATGTTGACTCCTTTTGGGATAAAAATCTTAATAAGACCTCTTGTGCTGATGTAGCTCCAGTCGCTTCCATGAATTTTTTGAATATTACTTCCATTTCACTATTCTTTGCTTTCAATTGGGAATGGGGATCATCGTCTTGTTCTGATTTCTCCGCATTTGGATCACCCGAACTTGAATCGACACTTCCTTGATGAACTAAGTTTTTACCTAATGTGAAAATGCAATTAACATTTTTAATCTAAAATAGAAATTTTTTCGCTTTCTGTTAAGTTCTAGTTTCCTTCATTAAAAATATCCTTTCCTGGGTACTATAAATTAAGTTCAAATTCTAATTAATAAAACTCCTTTTGGGCATTTTCATAGTATACCTTTGTACAATATTTTTTTGAAAAAAGTGAAATTTGTCTTTTTCTTGAATAGCTCTAAAATCGAAACAACCGGAACTTTAAATTGATAAATACAAGCTTTATGTAGCGATTATGTTCTGAACTTTGTAGCTTAACTATTTTAGTGAAAAGAAATTTCTATGGAATCAATTTTTGAAACCACTTATTTTATAATTTACATATATAAAAAAATATTTTAAATCGAAAATTGAAAATTACATCACAGTGGTTACAGTTGCCTTTAGCCGTTGGCTTTATTTGTATATTAGTAATTTTTGAAAACAAATGAAATTAATTTTTCTTTCTCTTTGTGTTTTCTTAAAACCAACGTTTATCAAAAAAGATGAATTCTTGTTTGAATGGTTAAAAGTATTAAAAAAAATTATAACAAATTCTTACCCGTAGAAAATAATTTCCTTTCGATTCTTTCTAATTCAAGTTTCCTTTCTTCAACTTGTTTTCGAAAATCTAAAGCTTGTCGTTCACGAGCTCGACTCGTTACGTTCGCCTGCTGCTCCTGCCTTTGCAGAATAATTTTTGCAGCATCCCGCATTTCCATAGCTTCTTTATGTACTTGCTGTCCTTAGATTGAAATAAGTTTGAGACAATTTGACTTATTAAAAATGTTTTCTCACCTGCAATCGATTTATTTCTGCCTTCTGTTCAGTGAGAGATTCTTCTAACTCTTTCAACGATCTCTCGAAACGCTCAGAATCTTTCATTAGTGAGGCTTTTATGGAACGATACTTTTTTCTAATATGTTCTGCTTCCATTAGTTGGACATTTGTTCGATGTATTTCATTTTCCAAATGGCATACGAGCTAAAAATATATAAATAAAGTTAGTTAAACGCGTTTAAGCATGGTTCAATATATACCTTTTTGGTTTCGTCTCCAGTTAACGTATCAACTGCAGGTCCTCCAGAATTCTGGTAATTTTTATGAGTAAGGAGCTCCTTATAATCAGCCACTAATTTATTAAATCTCTTTTGTTTCTTTAGATACATGTCATGAAGGAGGTCCTGTTTCTTTTGCAATTCTATTAGTTTTAGATCCATAATTTCCACGGCTTGCTCGGCATTTTTGGCCCCAACAGGATACATCATTGGAGGGGCATCGTCTTGACTTGACTTCACACATTTTCGACCGGATGGATTCTTCAGTTCTTTAAGTTCCTCCGTTAGTTCCTTAATTTCTTTCTTCAAATTGGAAATAGTTTCTAAGTTAGATCGCTTTAGTTTCTCCCATTCTTCACTTTGTGCTTTCTTTTGTCCCTCTAATAGAATATAATTTATTATATAAGCAGTTTATAATTTTATTAATCTAACCAGCAAGTTGAAGCCTTTTCTTTAATTCTGCAATTTCTTTTTGCAGCTGGATATACTTTTCCGATTCCATCGTTTTTAGTTTTATTGATTTAACAAGGTTTCTAGACAACAGAAAGAGTTTGATTTGTTTGATTTGAATTTCTAACTGAAATTTATTTTGATGTTTAAAACGAAATAGTCAAAATATTAAATTTACTAAAACCAAATTCTATATTGATCCGAGCAAGAATTTCTTCAAAAATAGCAAGGTTGTATAGAAGGTTAATAAACACTCAATACCAATTTCAGAAATTAATTAAATAAATTGAACAAGGAAAAGGCTTTAAAAATTAATGCTAAATATATTCCATACTGGAACCTACTCAAAAACCTACATTACTATTTTAAATTCAACATGAAATGACGAAAAACTGTAACATCATATCAAAACAATAACTATAAACTTAAAGAGATTTTTACTGACGACTTTGAAATAATACATTTTAAAAACATTTGTCAACAAGTCGGAAAGCCTTTGAAGTCAATAAATAAGTGTGATTGAAAAATAATAATAGGGAATTTTTAGGTCAACAGTTTTTAACCAATGTGTGGAAAAATTTTTACCAAAGGGTTCCCAGGGAAAAGGTAAAATAAGTGCAATCGATATAGTTTCCAAGGCGAAGGGCATTAAAGATTATGTCTATTTTTCTAAAACCTAAAAGCAACATGCACATTCATTTATAATTCAGCAACAATCTGGAAAAAAAAAACTGAGAGTCGTCTGGGAACTTTATGGAAATTTCTCTCATGTTCAAAAAAATAATCGTAAACAAAATCGAAATGACAAAGTTTTGAATAAATTTTGATACTAATTAAAATAAGCACTAAAGCGTTAAAAAAAGCTCCGGTTCCCACGATCATCTCTTAGCAACCCTTGACACTCTTATGTTTGTTATCTATAACCGATTCCGCGGTGCATTTTATTTTTATGCGAAATCCTCTATTGCAAAATTGAAAAGATCAAGCCAACCAGGTCGGATACGTTTTATAATAAGTTATAGCAACCGAAAATGATTAATCCCCGTGCATTCAAATCAATACAGCACAAAAGGCCGAAAACTGAAGGTTCAACTCTCGAAAATCAGCATATAAATTTATGCGACTTTCTCAATATTTGATGATGATATATGCATTTTTGGAGTTTGTCAGTTATGCTCGGTGTTGCACTGATCTGGAAGTTGAGCTACTGTCTGTGGGTTTCGTGGACATTCCCTAAACGACCATTCAGCGGTCATATTAATATTTAAAGAATATTCATCAGTTAAAGGGAAGAACCATCAAAACTTGCCAAATTTATGGAAACAGCTTCTTAACTGCTCCTATGATTGGCGTTTTTATCGCTCTTAATTACTGAATCGTTAAATAGCTCATTTGATCAATTCAAAGTGAGCCGGTAACCGAATAACAATTTTTCTTGCGTAGTCGTTAAGGTTCGTAGTCAGCCAGATGAATTATTTAGTGGCGCTAAACCACTTACAAGCTTCGCGGAGCGTTTCCTCGTGTTTGTGGAACAGTAAGGTGCTAATTAATATTAATAAATTCGCTAATTTGCCACAATTTGTGAATTATGTTAATTATCTCATTTCTTGAGGTTGGCTCGCTTGGAATTATTTATGAAAAGCAAAAGGTTCTTGGTTTCGCCTTAAAATGTTTTAGATTTTATACCTGCTATACTTAACCGCCTCTTTTTACCACTTCCCATGGACGATTTTAATAAGATTAAAAGCGGTTGAATTTTTATAAAATTTTTTATCGACTTGATAGTTTCATTAGAACAATTTTGTATTTATTTTTTGAATGGATTTAATAGATTTAATGACTGATTTAATGCTTACAAATATGGTAATTAAGGAAAAATTCTTATTTACCCCTTTGAGCAGGACCGACGGGACCTTTTGTGGGGACGGGTTCAAACATTTTGCGGGGCCGGAATACACATTCAAATTCAATACTTAAATTTCACAATGAAATTTTTTTGCTGCCAAATCGTGGATTACATCAATCAGCATTTATTGAATTTGTTATTTCGCTTCCTACTAAAAGAATAGCCAAATATGTACTATAAAATCGTTCTTGGCTTATTGACGATCGCAGATAATTTTTTATTAGTTTCAACCGCGTTACTGGTGTAGTTAACATTATTTGTAGCGAAATAAATAGATTTGGATATGCATCCGAAAAATTGTTTTTTACAATATAATTCATCGAATTTAGAGCCGAATATTTGCCTTGCGTTATCGCCTGGAGCATCTTAATTTGTTCAAACATTTCAGTTCCATCGAAATCTCTTTCCAAATGTAAATGAAGATCTTGATAGATGTGCATTTTCCACTTCGGTTTTTGATCCAGGTTAAGGAATATCGCATTGAATTGAAATTTATTTGTAGTTACCCACTTTAAACATCTTTTTATTTCGCAAAAATAAAATCAATTTGCAATTGGTTTCAAGGTTTTTAGTTCGGATAGGTAAATTTTAAAATCTTGTTACACGTGATGTAATGATTATTAAATGCAATTCAATCAAAAATTTCCCATCTAAACTGAACCAGATAGGAAAATGAAAAAAAACACAGTTAATATTTTAATAAAATATTCATCAACAAGCTATCATCGATTAATAGATTATGCGATTGCATTTTCTAAACACACCCGAATATTCAATCTATCACTATACAGGGAGTCTTGCAAAATGCCTGATGAGTTTATATAGACAGGGGCAGGTTCCGGCGAACACGCTGAAGCTGCCTTGCGCCGGCCCTGCCTTTTCAGGTATACATTTTTGTAGTTGACGAATTCTCATGAATTTTTGTATACAGGGTTTTTAAGATCGCTGTATTTGAATTCGCTGTCGAAAAATTGAAATTCAAAATGGCGGATCCAATATGGCAAATGAAATTTAAAAAAATTGTTGAATTTCTCTAAAATTTGGTATACAGATATTTTGAGGTAACTGATTACGAATCTACCATCAGATTTACAAAATATAGAATGGCGGATCCAATATAACGTATTTATCACTAAAGAAACAGAAAATAGCAAAAAACTCTACTTTAATGCACAGATTACTAATTCGCCAAAACTTAGAGAAATCGACGTGATAACGTGGATTACCATAGCGCTTCAAAGTGTTAAAAGTTATTTGGTTATGAATAAAAGTACTTCGTCTATATTTCTACGTATATCTTCTTTTTCGTCACTAAATTTAACCCTTGCAAACAATAATGATTTGTTTTTCGATAATAATGATTTTACTCTTTACGAAACAGCTTCAATGCACTATCACAAAAATCAATATAACTGTTTTTGTTTGCTTTTTAATTAGTTAAAAAAACGTAAAAATTCAATTCTTCCATATTCTTCAAATGTTATAGTTCGGTATTCTCATTTAATTTGTATATGAGACAAGAAAAGCATTAATTTAATCGCTCTGTAATTATAAAAGCTATAAGTACTTCTTTCGTTACGACAGTAACTAAATGATACAATTAAAGATTGAACGATTAAAAGATAATTAAACAGGACTAAAATAAGATGCTCTTTAGGACAGGGATATTATAATATGGTTCATTAATAACTACTGAGTAAAGTCCCATAATATTTAATAATTTAATTGTTTTATATGAGGCTTGTTATAAATAAATATGTATAAAGGTGTATAGTACCAAAATTAATTTAGTTTTTAAAACTGCTCAATAATAGGCTCCAATACAAGACATATATCAAATTATCAAAAATTAAAAAGATTAACGCAGCATATTTCCGACAAAAATTGCTATAATGATCTTTTTTCTAGTTATAAGGCGAAATTTAAAAAGCAAACCAATGTTCTGTAAAAAAAATCTGTGTCATCATAAAATTTTACTCGGTTTTAAAATTGGCGCGATAACACGGATAATAAATCCAATTCTAAGAAGTCGTTTAGTTTTCGGCGCCCACTTTTAACAATATGAATGAATATTTACGTTAAAGTTGATGAACATATCAAAATTAGGTGCAATTATAATAACAATAATCTTAGAATTCCGACTAATGGAACACCACAGGAACAATTATTGACAATTACTTATTACTTTGAATATCAAGTTTAACGGACATTTTTTCAAAGGTAACATAAATTTATCCATCAAGTAAAATCGTCCGAATATTCAATTTGACTGTGAATTCAAATAATTTTTTTTTAAACTATATGTTTTTACGTAATAAACAAATTTTGAATCAAGAATTACTTGTAAATATAATTTGTGTTTTCTTTTATTGCACATTATAATATATTAAAGTTTTCATATATAAAGGAATGGGGTTTGTATATAAAATTTTCTTTATGTAGAAATTAGAATTTATGCTATTATATATCATAATATAATATGTCACTGAATTATGTAGTGACTATCTTCGGGTGATTCTTTATATAAAGCTAGTTAACCATTTTAAATAATTTCTTTTTGTAAAGTTTTATTTACTGAGTATTTTATTTAATTTTTCCTATACGTAAACAAAACAATTTTCATAATATGAATTATTAGTTTTTTACATTTTCTTTCAATAGTTACCTACTTTTGTTACGCTAGTCCTTATTAATCCAAGGGCAATTAATAACTGCCAATTCGTTAGTCATGAAAATCGTTTTCCCGGCTAATTTGCATGAACATTGGCAACCCCAGAATCAGGCATTTTGAAATATTGAAAACTGGAAACTGGAACTAGAATAAAATAAAATGAAAAGTTTTAAGAAGTGTTTTGCGTGGTATTGCAACAAGGAGTGTGTGTGTGCGTGGCGGACAGCAGTACCACCGCTCAGACCACCTTGCATTATCCGCCATATTTTATTTAATTCTGTTCCATTTCTTGTTTCGTCTGCTTCTTGTCTTTTTGTCGTCCGTTGCCGTCACCCAACAAGCGGACGGCCATTTTGATACCACTTGCGCACACACACATGCTTTGGGTTCCAGAAAACAAAGTAACCACGTCGGTTAATGTGGTTTGAGACGCGAGTGTAGACGCATGCGCTTTGTAATTGGCGGCGAATTTTACTGGAATTTTCAATTAAAATATAACAATTTTGAGTGCAGCAACCATTGCAATTATGAGATGTGCCTAAATAAAAGATTATCGATAAAAAAAACATGGTTAAGTGGCGAATTTGTGTGATACTTCCCAGTGCAGGAAATTCCATTTGAGATTCGTTCGAAAGAAGGAAAAAAAAGTGCGTGCGCGACTCAGTGGTTTAATTTCTTGTTCAATTTTGAATTTATTCTGTTAAATGTGTACTAAATGTGAGAAATAGGATTACAATGTGGCTCTCGACCAGTTCTTTAGCAAAGTCGGATATTTGGATTAAAACATTTCTGTTCATTTACCTTTCCTGTGGATTTATTTCTGGAGCGGAAGGTTTGTGTTTTTCTTTTTCTTTTCTTTCACTTACCCATTGGCACCCAGTGCGGGCCAGAACGAGACGGGGAATGCGCAATGGAGAACAGCTCGGAAGGCCTCATATTTAACGAGTTTCTGGGGATATAATTTTATTAGATAAATAATTGAAGCACGAACAGAATAATTTAATCGCTTGTGGTAAAACGCACTCGATCGCAAGGCGTTGCACGGGCGTTATTATTTTTTGAATGCGTCAAGGGGAAAATCAGTCACTGCTGCAGTTGTACGAACGACTTCAACGGTGGGCAGGTGTGCAGCAACGAACCCGAACCTTTCTAAAAAATTTCGTCGGCGCTCCCAGTCTTAAGAGATTTATGCTTCTGCAGGAGTCGGGCTCCGGGCTCACTAGCTGGCATTGAATAAGTAACGGAGTCGATATTTTTTTGCTGGCTCATTGGGAAAATAAAATGCTGGCCGAGCTCCGAATGAACGTCAATTTTAATATGCTTCTTCGGTGTTCCGCAAAAAATTCAAACAGACTTCTTTGCGTGTGGGTTATTGGTTCGTTACATATCTTAAAATGGCTAAAATGAAAAAAATACTATGCTTCGCCTATCTATAATAAAATACATATATTAATACTATTATTATATAATCTCTATATATGCATAAGATAATTAAAAATAGTATTGAAAAACAGTAATCTACAGTGCAGTGCAATTATATGCAATTTAAACATCTCTATCTGTATAATTTCATATTTCTAATAAAAGGAAAAATTCAACTATTTAAGTTAGCTAGTTTTCTACAAATTATATACCCGAAAAGTGTTATGCTGATACTTATTTTTAACCTTTTTACTGATTTTTTAACCTTTTTATTGATTTTTTTAACCTTTTTACTAATTTTTTAACAAAATATTGAAACGTTAGAAGAGCATTGACGCAAATTAATTCAAATAGAAGCTTAATCTCTAAATTGTAGCTAGATGTCAGTTATTTAACATACCAAATAATTTCCGCACATTTTCAAATTTAAAATTTAAAATGCAAAGCAAGTACTTAATTAAAGTAGTAGGATTTATAAAGTTTATACTCCTACTTTTACATTTCTTTGCAAAAACAACATTTTTACGCATTTAATGCTATGATAACATATAAAATTATTTATTTTAAAAGTATAATGTAGATTTAGAAAATTGATATAATTTACAAATTGTATTGCTACTGAAATTGTTATGTATAAGTTTGCTCCTTTAAATATTAAAATATACATGAAATTCGGAAAATGTTCCCTAAAGTTAAGTTAAACCTTGCTTTTTTTTGTCTAAAAAATATTGCAAGCCTCGTGTATTTAACTTACATATAAAAATTACTTATTAAAAATAAATCACACGCTTAAAAACAACTAAAGATTGGTTAGATCGTTGAATTTGTTAAAAAATGTGTAATGTTTCTTTAATTTGAAATAACTAACATTACAACGTCATTATTGTAGAACAAAATAAAAACAGTTATGTTTTAATAATTTTATTATCATCATATGAATGTTATTTTATAAAGTTTATATTTTTTTAATTAATTATTGTTATCAGTAATATTTGTAAGAAAATTATTTTGTTATCAACAATACCGAAAAAATCATAAAATTCATGTGAAGTTATAACATTACCGACCCTTGAGCTGTACTCATTTGATTTAATCAGTATTCAATTAAAACAAACTCTTGCGTTTAAGATTGCTAATTGAATTAAATTTATTGGAATATTTTAATTTTTCTTTTCGATTGTGTTGAGGTTATTCAATTCTTCAATTTAAGCAAATTAATAATTTTTAAGTACGGTTTTAAAAAGTTAAAAAAGAAAAAATAGTTTGTATGTCTCATATTTATTCATTTATTTATTATTATTATTTTGTTTTTACTTTTATTAAATCAATTTAGGGCTGCAATGCACTTGATCAATCACCAAAACTGAAATTGAGAAAATAATGAAAGTAAAATGTTTACCTTCTCTTTGCATAACTCTTTATGTTCTTAAAATCTGGGAAAAGCTGGTTGTAAGAATTACTTTGGTTGAGAAAACTTTTTAAATTCGTAAATACAGTAGAAACATTTCTTATAAATTCAATCTTTATTAATAGCATCACCTCCTGACTCACACTTTGTCCATTGTTAAGACCAAGTTAAGACGACGAAGCAATCTCACTATCTCCTTATTCCTAAGAAAGAATACTGCCATAAATGTATGCGTATAAATCTCAGTGAAATGTCTGCAATTCAATCATCGGATGATGAATACTCAGCCATTGTCGCCATAGCATAGATGGCTATAGCCACTCGAGGATTAAATTACACAAGATTAAAATAATATCGCAGCCTTCACATGTGCCTGCCCTCTGCTGAGATCAGCCGCAGATAGTCGTCAGCTTATTGCAAAATAATTCTGGTTATTTGCATGCGCATGCAACAAAAATAAACGTAAACCACCTGAGGGAAGGGAGGTTGGAGGGATAATTCGAATTTCATTTATTGGCGTTTTTCACATCTATCAGGCCAATCGACACTTTTGGTCTTGACTTTGTTCAATGAAATGTGAAGAAACCAACAATAAGAAAATTTCCAAAGCGGCAAAAATTTAAGAAGATCCAACTCGGGTCGAAGTTGTTCTGGATGACGAAGAGAGACAAAGAAAAGAAACGCAATAAAAATTACTAAACACATCCGCAAGAACACACCTTTGCCTCGGATTGCGGAGCGGTGCTGCAACGAAACCCCGTTTTTGAAGTTCAACCGACTTTACACCGGCATGAAATGCTTGATTAGTGTAATAATTCGAAACTTTCTGCCTGGAATATAATGGTTAGCCCCCGGGGGAGCAGAGGAGGTGGAACCGGATTTTCAACCAAACGCAACCGCGCGTTCACTCAGTTCCAGGGGGCACACACGCCGGCAAATGAGGGACTTCGCTGGATCATTGGGATCGCAATGGGCCGAGTTGAATAGATTGGGGCACCTCAGCCCTGAGGTAACGAAATTCTAAAATTAAAATACTCATGTATGAAAGACTGGATAATTCCTGTCATTTGCGAGTCCTTTTCAGAATTCATAGCCTAACTGGAAATTAAAAAAAAAAATGCAATGCTATACCTGCAGATATTCTCTACGAAATAAAAGATACTGTGGAAATTAGCCGACAAGTTATTTAACCGAATAGGAAGCTTTCTTACTACCCAATTCTAAGAAAAAAATTAAACTTTACACACAGTACATCTCAGGGGCTATTAGTAAAGTAATTCACTATTATTCTCGATGGAAATGTCCACTTTGTTGTGGTCCAAATCAATTAAAAATGCAAAATCAATGAAGAGCTTTTCAAAAACAAAAGTCGATTACAAATAAATTTATAAGCTTTCTTTCGGTAGCTATTAAGCCCTATTATACCTAGTCATGTTTTTTTTACTTTTTTATTGTTTTTTTATTATTCTACATATTTAAATAAGAGGTATAAATAATAAGTCAGAAAACAATAGCGACGATATAGCCGTTTCTTTTTTGTATGGAACTTTTAAGAAAAAGCAAATTGTCAGGAAATGATATTGGTTTAAATGAAAAAGTAGGAAAATGATGGCAATTTTTATTTATATGGAGAATATAATATGTATTAAAGATTATAAAAATCGGTTTAGTAGTTCTTGAGATTTCGTAGTTCCCGCCAAATGTTATTTTAAGCTGGCATAACTCAGTATATTTAGTCTAAACTTTTATGAAAATGTTTATAGAAAATATTCTTAAGATACCGTCGGTAATAATACCGCGTAACCGGTTATACGATATTGAATCTTATTGACAAGTTTTAGTTCTGCGATATTGAAGATTCACCGATGATATCAAATAAAAGGTTATAAATAAAAGTTATAAAAGAAAATTGATAATGAAACAGCTTTAAAATATAGAAAAATATGCTCACGAATTCCCATATTGATTAATAGGTATTCCGTAAAATTACAGAAATCATACTCGTAAAGTGGAAATGCATTTAGTTTTTTCAAAAATTTCTTATTTCTAATTTCAGTGTAGTGTAATAAATTAAAGTTGCCGAAAAGTAGTAAACTAAATGATTTGATATTTTTATTATTTATATATGGTTTTATTATGAATTATACCATTAATAATAAATTATATTCCTAGTAATAACATTTCATCTAGTTTTCAGGAAGTTTGAGGGTGAACCCTTAAAACATTTCACAAATAAATGAATTATTCTTTATAATTTTTAAGTTTAAGTTTAAAATATACTTACTTTATTTAGGTAACCAAACGTTGCTAAATTTGTTTTAAATCTGGTACCAATGCACTTTTATTAGATTTTATTTTTAAGATTATTTTTTTCTTTAATCCCTGAATTGCCTCTCTTGTTCTCATTTAAAAATTGAAGGTTTGAAATATCACAAATGCGATATTGTGTCGATTTGTTTTGCATTACACACCATATTTAAAAAAAAAATCCGTTCTCAAAGCCCCAAATTGTGATGAGGAATGAAATTTTATAAGAAAAATGGCAGACTTCTATATATAATATGTAGTTATAAAGAAATCGTTTAGAAATTACACTCGATTTTTAAAAATACGAAACAGGTCCATTTTATAATCAAGAGTATAATGTATAATAAATCCGGTGTGTCAAGTTATCTTTTGATTTTTATAATATGCAAACTTATCGATGTGCATTTAAATAGAAAGGAGCTCCTTCTTGCGAGCTAATTAGTCCTAGTGGATTTCACTTCCGTACGTTAATACAAAGTAATTAGCCTACTCTGTTAGTTACTCCTAAAGCTAATTACGTCTGGTGCAGTAATTTATAAAACCTGACTTCAGTAAACTATATTAGCATCGAATAAAAATTCATAATTATCACATCCAGGTAACTTGCTCTAGCCCGGCCGCCGATCCCGCCCTGCTCCATTTCGTCGGTTACAATTTTTATGCTTGAGTTTGTGTCTCTTTACTTTTTGTTAGTGCCGGGGCCGTCGTTAGGTCAGTTCTATTTTTCTTGAGCGCAGGCCAAGCAGCTGCTATTTTTCGTTGGGACGCTTGGGACTGAGGCAGATAATGCCCTTAGGAGCGGTTATGAACACGTATGTGGCCTCGACGGACGTGTGATAGTGGCCTCCGCACACCATCGTCTTATCTGCCAGCAAACCGGAACAAACAGAAGAACGCAGATGAGAGGCGGTAGGATGCCTTCGGTATGTTGGTGCAAATTAAAATTCTCGGTAGGTGCAATAAAATTTACCTGCAAATTGTAGCATATTTTTATGAAGGAATTAGAGATAGGAATTTACTGTACCCATTTTTTGACACCGGAAGAAATAATTACTATGTATTGCGCTTTTTTTAAAATTTAAACAACTTTTTTAAAATAAACCCGTGGGTGTGTAAAATTGTAAAAATTATATTGATTTTGCCTACACACCTTGGTTGGCATTATGATATTAGATGCAGGAGTGGCAGTTATACCCCACAATAGTTTTAATTCAATCCTATTATACCTATTTAAAAAAATATAGGTTTTGAAGAAAGACTAAGGGGAATTCCTAAATGTAGCTCCTGAATTGCCAATCGAGTAGGCAAATTGAATTGCACTGCATCACGCAAATCACTAACTGAGATTGGGAGCAAAATTTGGACGTGAGCATGACGGCTTTTTTTTTGACTCAAATATCGGCCTTGGAGATTGCTATAGAAATTGGGACCATCAAATAACCGCCTTAAGTTAAATAGTCAACATTTGGCTGGAGTTTGACGAGCTGGCTTTAGGAATCTTTATCAAAAAACATATTTTTCATTCGATTCGAAGGGATTTAAGAATATACCTAATTCTAGCTAAAGTAATATTTTTATCGGCTGAGATTTCCATGACCATTCATTAGTTTATACGACATCTAAAACAAAGTTTGTGGGAAATTGACTTTAAAGTTTTGAAATTATGTATTAATCATACCTTGGTTGAAATCTACCAGGCGCGCGGAGCGCATCATATAACTTCACTGCGGTTTTCCATTTACTTTAATCACATACGTTTTTAGGATTGGGATGAGATTTCATTTGAATTAAGTAAAAAAGATTGTGCAATTCGCTAGAAAAGAATAAATATTCAAAAATATGTTTGTAAAATTCGGTTCCGAAACTCGTCGTAGATTGTGAGTTATCGCTTTTTTCTTCTTAATGCGGTGGGTGGGAGCCAACAAGGCGCTTACTCAAACTTTCAACGTGTTTTCCTCGATATGGTGTTTTTCGCCACTGCACTGCTATGAATGATAAAACAAAAACTATCCAATTGTGCTGAAATATTTCACATTACTCTGCATCCTTTCCATCCATTTTTCAATTAGTCGATATTTTGTAATTTTTTTTTTATAAAAGATTTTTTATAGTGGTTTATGTGATACTAGAATTCTTCATAAATAATTGTATTATTTTTTCATTTTGCCTTTATACATATATGCTAAGAGGTACCACAGTAGGACGAAATTTCTCTGAGTCGCCAACTTTAAATTATTTTGTTTTACATTGTTTAAATGCATAATAAGGAAAGTATAATTCTTTATATATTTTTAATGAGTAATATAAAAGTAATACAACAGTTGTGGATACATTTTTAGGATTTTCTATTTTCCAAATCCGATAAATTAAAATTGTGTAATTTATTTAATAGGATTTTTATAGAATATTTTATAAGATTTAGTTAGGCTGAGGACTGTTTTGGTATTTTTTTTAAGATTTTCTAACTAGTTATTTCCGCACTTATATGGGTACCTGCAAGTTTAAATTTATACTTTTTTTCTAATAATTTTTAACATTTTTCAACATACAAATTATACAATTTTTTTAAATTCTATTGAGAGAAACTTTTTGACATATTTTCTTCATTATGAGCAACGCGTGTAATGGCTTTCTTAATTGTGAAAATATTGTATAATTTTTCATCATTTTGATCATTCTTAAAAGATTACCTTGGCTTTGAGAGCACTGTATAGTCAAAAGGTGGATTTATCCAAATCTTTTGTTTATGATTTTAAAAATATTTATTTATAATTTCTTTTACTGACATGCGTGGGTCTTAATAATTTTAAAATGTGTAATAAAAAATATATATGTCTGATAAAAAACGAAAATAGTAATAACGAGGGTACTTCGAAAGAATCTTTAGGGCATTTTAAGGGATCACATGCACAGTGGTAATTTAAAAAACAAAAATTGATTTTTAGTTTCACATTTGCAGTGGTAATTTAAAAAACAAGAACTGATTTTTAGTTTCTAATACTACCTTTTGAGAATACCCTTGGACAATTTAATGTCGATCCAGTATAATCGCGGCCGCCAGATATAGAACGGCAGAGTCACATTTTTAAATCGATTTTCAAAATGATTTTCTTCGTTTAAAGAATAAATTAAATCATATTCTTATAACAATAATCCGTTTCGTTTTTGTTTTCAAGTGATACAAATTGGAACAGTAGTGATCATCGTAAAGTATCTTTTTGAAAGGCGGTCTAGAAAAATAAATACTTTTTGTTTTTTATAGCAAACATTTAAAAATAAATTTATTTTTCTCATGAATGATATCTAAAGGTTTTAAGTGAAATTCTGCATAGGAGCTGGAAAAAAAAAACGAAATAACTATTAAATTATTATGGGAAATATTCTATCAATAGCCATATCCGTTAAATTGTAAAATAACGTTCAAAAATTAATAAAACCATTTTCATTTCGTATTTATTGCTTACTAATATCACCTTCTTAAATGTTCATTAGTTACGCCAATCCTTTGAATAACTAAAGAAGGCTGTGACTTTAAACAATTGCAATAGTTACGCCAATCCTTTGAATAACTAAAGAAGGCTGTGACTTTAAACAATTGCAGTAATTAATGCAGTGTAATATGGCCTCCAAAAAGATTTATAGCGTAGAAAACTCTCAATAAAAAATGAACATAACTCAATTATGAAAGTAATAAAATTTTATTCTTACTCGGGGTACGTAAAAAGAATGAAAACTGAATCAAGTGACAACGGTGTGCTTTGTGCGATCCAAGGTAAATATATTACAATTTCAGACAGAAGTATTCCAATTAATTCAGAATGCTTCATCTGTAATACCCGAGCCTGATGAAAGTTTAACTACCAAGATAGCATTTGCATTTGCAGTGGCAATAGAGTGAATTTGCATCGTGGCTATCTTACATGCACCGATTCATTAAAGGGGCTCATAATTGGGAGGTTGTACATCGATTGCACTACATGTTTTGCAAGACTTTCAATGCTGGGAGCATGGGTGACAACAGAACTCCCAGCTATGCTGCATTTTAACTCGTCACTTGAATAGCAATTTAGCAGAAATTCTTGATATTTACCCTAGGACTTGCAATGCCTGTGTTTTTGGAATTTAGTTTTAATAAGATTAAAAAATTTTGGAATAATATATAAAGACAGGATCTAACATTTAAAATGCCTTATTCTTGTATAACAAAGTGTAAAGCTTCAATATGATAACCAAAAACCACATCAGGAACAAATAAAAGGAAATTGGTACTGATTAATAAGGCGAAAGTGGTCCGATATGCTGATACTTATTTTTATCAAAACATAAATAAAGCAGCTGGAAATTCAATTGAGATACTTTATAAGTGAGCGACCTTATCGACTGTAGTGAACAAACTTGACAAAACTTGTTAAAGTTTGCTCAAAATTAAGATCCGCACATGTCAAACGCATTCTTGTTCCGACAGCGGATATTCTGTGATGAAAAAAAAAAAAAAAATTGTTTACTAGGAAAAAGCTTAACTTATCAGACAAAATTTCTGTAGGTTTCATTCATTCGCAATGTTTTTGCAGCGTAAACCAAACATGATTCACGTTTTTACTCCAGGTGTTTGTTTATTCTTGGCACGTGGATTGAGAAAATAATTTTAAAAAAAGCCATATGTGTAAGTAATGAAGTAATGCGTACGTGTCAAAAACCTTTGCCGCATATTGTCAATTGTGACATATTTGAATTTTTATCTACACCTTACAAGAATGCAATGCCTTCAATTTATGAAACCTGAAAAAGGATGTGTTTTCGGGCCTATACTAAAAATAAGTATTATACTAGAAATTTTTATTCACTACATAACAAGGTTTAGGCTCGTATTTGTTATAGTATAATTTACTTAATAAACTATGGGCGGTGAAAAAGATATTTATTTCGTTTATGTTTCTGCAGTTATTTTTTTATCTAAGATTTAACGGATGGAAATAGAAAGCCTACTTGATCCGAAAAACAAGAGAAATACATTTAAAAAAAATTTTAAATAAATTCTTTTATTTTATTGTTATAAATGATTTATAAGTTAAAATTGAAAAAGTTAGACAAGTACAATGATTTTAGTGATGCGTGGGTGGAAATAAGGGATGCGGGGGTGGATTCGCTCGGGAAACACCACTAACTTGTATTGTCACCGAAGTTATACATGTTCGCCAAATTTCATTGAGTTTGGTAAAGTCTAAGTATAAAAATTTTGCATTGCAAGATTTGACGACACGTAGTGTAAGTTAAATAAAAGAACTTATAAAGAATTTAAAAACACCTAAGGGTTTGCACATATTTTTAGCAATACAGTTATGAACTGAGTCGTTCATAGGTCAAATCGATTAACTCGACTTTTGAAAATGTATGAATCTTAAATCTTAATACTCAGTATTCTGATACAACCTTAACTCTTAATTTTGGAAATGAAATATTTTAATAATTTAACGTGAGAGTAATAAACTTTAACAAAGTGTGTTTGAATTTTTATTTTATAAAGAGATTCTAAATCAAAGATGTGTAATTTCCTCAGTATTCTCCATTTTTTGCTTGTGAAATTAATCGATTTGGCCTGTGAACACCTCAATTAGTGCTCCAAATATGTAAATAATATTTCTACTTTTAGTTTAAATTTTGGTACTGATTCAAATCAATTAAAAAAATCAGTCAAGAGCAAATCGGATTCGTGCAATCAGAATTCCGCACCAGAACTCGATCAACAAACAGTCGATGACGGAATTTAAATATATTTAAATTTAAACCAAATTTGCGTATAATATCTGAAAAATTGATGAATTGCGCCACATTGTGCTGGAACATGGGTAAATATGTATCGATTAGTTTATTATTAATTTATATATTTATTTCTTATGTTTAAAGAAAAAATGAAATTAATTATTCTGAAGGAATATAAATCGAAATAAGTATTTTTGTCTTGAAACTCGAAAATAGAGCTTCTCGGAGTGGGTGCTCCATTTATGTGCGCGGTTTCCAGAATTTTGTTTTTTCGCGAGCACTTAACGGGACTCTACTGTCAACAGTTTACTTGTCAAATTTAAATAATTTTCAAATAGACCTCCTGTAAGAGTCAAAAACATCTCACTACAAATTTTGAAAAAATTTGTTTTGGAATTTTCTCCTTTCCAACGGTGGCCCACACGATACAAAGAAATTAATTGTTTGTTTTTAAGGGGTACAGGCTGAACGCACGAGTATCCTATAAAAGTGGAAACTGATACTGATACTATGGAACAAATTAGGTCTGATTATAGTTTATATTCTCTACTATAATCAAGTGAAAATTTATTAAAATACATATAAATATATATAAATAACAGCTAATTGAAGGACGGCAATTTTTGCTGTTAGAGGCGCCAAATACATTGCTTTCGTATTTTTGAGGTTATTAGTGAAAATGGAGAAATTCAATATCGATTGAGCAATCCGAAAGTAGATTAGTGGTAGGTTCTGTACTACCAATTTTTTAACTTATTTAGTATCGTAGTGATAAAACTGTCTTAAAAATAAACTTAACGCTTCTGAAAACTCATTTACGCAAAAAGTATAAAGTATTGTTTTTTATCCTTTCAACACTTGTTAAAAATGTACCCTAAACGTAGATCGATTATTTTCGAAGACGTTTACAATGGGACGAACGATCAACAAAAATAAATATATGAAAATTAGGTAGCTTCCCAAATCTTATAGTCAGCAAAAAATGTGTGCAAAATATGAAAAAAAACTGAAGATTGCCAGCGATTCCCGTCTGTTTTGAAGAAAGCCAAGGAAAACTTTTAAACTCTTCTAGAGTTCATTTTTAATTAATTCTAGCTTCTATATTTATGCACATTTTAATCCTCTAAAACGGGCAGCTCTTGATTAGTTGATCCATTAAAGAAATTTTTTGTATGCTGGTTAGACAATGATTTAACTTTCTAATGACACAGCTGAATATAATACTTTAAGTATTTTATTAACATTTGAATTGATTAATTTTAGTGACAATTCATTACTCATACAGATTAAGAGGTTTAATTAACGATATATCGGAATCTATCTCGATTTAATGAACCCATCATCAACGCCTCGACATAATTGACTGCAGTTTCCTGAAATAGTACCGGAATTCCGTGAAATTAGGCAATGCAAAGAGGAAGTGTTGAACCGAAAATATTTCAACTTGTCGCGATATCTAACTTCATCCAGTGCGATCGTGTTAATGAAAACTGTGGGAAATGTCTAAACCGCGGAATCCCTTCCTTTTTAAAACATACACGAGAAAAGAGCAGTGTTTAAGTGGTTTGCATCAAAAATCTTCTGTCGTTATCGCTGTCGTCGTCGACGGGAGGAACTTTTCTTTTTTCTCTTATGAATTTTTTTTTTCGTTTTTCATCTTTTCCCTTGTAAGTGCGTTACCCGAGTGAGTGTTGATTTATTTTTATTTTTATTTTGAATTATATCCCCCGATTTTTGTAAGTGTACTGCATATGTGCACCAGCTTCAAACTCTCAGCTTTATGGCGCTGTGGATGCTGCAGCCTTAGGGCATTTTCTTCTCTAATTACACGGAGTATGTGTGCGCGACTGACTATTGAAAAAGATGAGTGGGCGAATAAATACGATGTTCAATGGGTCTAACAGCCGCGTAATGATATACGCGCTTTCTTCTATATTTTCTGGTTACGGTTTCGTCAATCAACTCAAAAGGGGGAAGTGGTTTGGAATCCGATTTCATTACACTCAGGAAGGAGGTTATGGGGCTTTGGCGCTGATAGCTTCGTGGGAAAATTCACCCCCTCGGTTGGGTGTTAAGCAACAATTTTGAAAAACAACACGATCGAGTGTTATCTGTCTTGATTTCATGCGGTTTTTAAATAGTCCCTTAGGGCTGAAAAGGCGACCGTTTTCTTTAGGAGTGTATAACTAAGCAAAAATTTCACACAACGCAATAATATCAGAAGGCGGGAATTTATATCAATTGGCAAAAAGGAAAAAGCCTAATGCCCAAGAATTCGAAATACAAGCGCTATTTCAGTAATTGACCTCAATTAAACCTTGTTTGTCTCTTAAAGACGTATGAAAACTTAATGCGATCGGGTCGATCTCCGGAGTTATGCTGATTTTAACAATCTGAAAAATCACATTGCACATTCATGCAATGCTTTTAAATGCACAATTACCACGAGCCCTTTTATCAATTAAATACCAACAACTTACATTGCTCTGAGTATCAGAGCGTGAAATTTATCGTAATAACTCGGTGATTACCCTTTCAAAATGATTAATTGGTTAATCGACCATTTGCGCGATTGTTTTTCATTTATGTTTTTTTTTTCGATTTTGCTCTTGAGCCGCGAACTGGGAGAGTAAAAAAAACAAAACAAAAGTCAATAATATCTGTCGCCAACGTCAATGGTTCAATTAGCAAAGATCCGTTTGCAGCTTTTTACCTTCTTTCATTCTTTAGCACACTGTTCGCGGTAAATAGAGTCATTGGCGGTTAATTAACGTCTTTTTATTTTTTATTTGAACTAGGGATTCAAAGAAATAACTGAGCGGAAAAAGATTTGTTCCCATCATCTCGATGGTTTAGAAATTTTCTAAATATGTTATGAGAAATGTTATAATACAAATGAAATTTATTATCCTAAAGGATTATACTTTTCAAAAATTTTAAAAATTCCCATATATTGTTGCCTGGTAAAATTTCCGGAATCCCATAAATAAATCCTGATTTACTACTGTAGAGTTTTATTTCATACTTATTAAACTCTGATTCCAAGATCTTTTCATTTTAATTTAATCTATTTTCATCCTGATCTCGTACAGAAGGAGCAATCTTAATTTACTATTAATCTCGTCTTGGTCACAGGATGAAATTAGAATGAAACTTAGAAAATGCTTATCTATTATAAAAACTCTACACATTTCGAACAACAAAGCTCGATCAAAAATTTGGAGAGCTATATTCGATGAAAGCAAGAATAACAACAATTTTAATTTTATTTAGCAATTCGTACAGAAACTAAAAAAATAAAGTCTGTCTTATATTCTAAATATCAAATTAATGAAGTTGAAGTGTTTAACTTAACTTTCGCTTGGTCGGCTTTTTTAAAATGACTATAATTCTGCTATAAAATAAGTGTAATTTAAAAAAATGCTATTCGTAAGAAAAACACGCGTTTAAAGTATGATATCTTTTTTCTTTCGGTTACCTCTTCCCTTTTTCGGCTTGAAAAAATCGATTTTACATAGTTTAAATGAAGATATATTAAATTTTTAACGAGTAAATGCATAATCCATTTGTATTTGATGTATTGCTTAAAACGCTTTTTAAACTTTATGTTTTTAAAGAAAATGATAAATTGATAACTTTAACTAAAAATCCATTCACTTATTTTCTGCGGGAAGCAAAACACTTCCTATGCAGTTTTTATGGTTAAAATCAATTTTAAATGAGAACCTTGAACAATTTGCGGAAAGAATAGGCATGGGATAAAATTTATGTTTTCAACCTAAACAGTTGAACCGTTCGCAGCGTAATATTAAGAAAATGTTAGGAATAAAGAATCACAGTTGAAATAAATTCCTGTAGTGACTTTTATAAATTCCTGTCTTTAATTTGAATAATCGGAGTTTTATGGAACAGAAAATCATTGTAATAAAATTTCTATTCAAGTCTAATGATTATAACAAAGATGGTTTTCAAAAAAATTGCAAAAGTTAGTTAAATTAAAAGGATTTGCAAATAAGTTGCCTAATCTGTAGATATTTAAAAGGTGGGACCTATCAAGTTTTATTTATTAGTAGTTTTCTTATAAATGTGTTTTCATTTTTATCCCACGATTTTGTGTGATAGAAAATTATTCTGTTCCTGTTCCTAGACATGAAAAATGTTATTCTTTTCAAAACATCCATAAAGCATCATTTGGTTACAACAAAAGGTTTTTTTTTACTATAATAGATTTACTAATTTAGAATAAAAGGTATAGGTAGACGTTCTGCTTATATTGAGTTATAAAGTATTACTTTGCTACTATGTCAGTAGATAAAAAATTAGTGAAAACCATTTTTAGGTAGTATCGAATCGAATGATGCGTATTAAAATCCAGATAGTTGTTTTCATCACAATTAGTTATTCATTTCAGTCTCAGAGTTTGATACTTCCAGTTTTGAAATAGTAAATCCTGGAATATAAAAATTATTTCAAAACATATGTAAGTCTGCAACGACAAGCAATAATGCAATTAAATGCTATTTATTCAACACATTATGTAAAATTACAATTCAAGAATAAAATTGCATTCGGACAAATCGAACATTTTTATATGTGTGTATTGCTAATGCAACAATTCAGAATATTAAGCCACTCTCTTTTGAGGCACTCGACTTAATGCATAAAGAGAGTGCATAAGTTCATCTTTAAAACATAACAGCCCCCAACTATATGTTTAAGTGCAGTACCAAAAATAAACCAAACAATAGCCAATGCGACAGCTGCTTAGCCTAGAGAGCATTTGTAAAATGTTGTCAGAATGCACTTTATGTAGCGAACCCACAATCAGGTTTTAAACGTGCAATCAACTCGAACATATTTTTCATTCAATTGTCTTTAATCAGATAATGGCCACACGGTGCCGTACTTGCGCTCGGTTCGCTTCGTATATTGAATCCAGATGAGATACATTCGGGTGTACTTTGGGCATGTAAGTGTCATAAGAGGTGTAGGGAATGTATGTAACCGGATGATGGAAATTAACAAAAGATTGGCTCAAATAAATATAAACTAAATACGTTAAATGGTCATAGACGCAATCTCTTTTTCTCAATTGTTGTTTCAAACTTTGCTCCGCATCCGTTACGCCAGTGTTTTGTCTAGGGGTTCTATTTGTGAATGTTTTGTTGTGGAAGAATTTCACATTGATAATCTAACATAAAATTCGCCTAATTTTGTTAAATTTGTTAATAAAAAAAAAAAAATAAAAGGTTTTTTTGAGTCTGAATTATGAGTAGTTTATCTTCTGACAAGCACGCGTTTGTCGTGTGACATCAAAATTTGAAACAATTTTGATTTGTAGAAATATGTATTTTTTTCCTTTACATTAAAAATTAATATTAATTTATGTACAATACATATTGCAAATTAATTAAATTTATAAGTGCATTTTTATCATACAGATAAAGATAAGAGAGGGGGGTCTGTCGGAACAAAAGTAGTTCAGGAACATTTCAAAGTATCGATTGGCAGTTAGGGGTGCACATCTTTCCGAGACATCCTGCACATATATTCAATATATGTATATCCAAACAAGATAACAAAAGTAATTAATGGTTATTATTAATTAAAAATCAAAAGGTCAAAAAAAATTATAATTTATGTTTTATAATATCGTAAAATGATAACAGGAATCAAAATTATTTTTCAAACAGGATATTATTCCCAGGAATATTTTCATTTAATTTGGTCGAAAATTCATTTTCATAATTAATTTGTTTATGGGTTATGGGTGTTCATTTTTACTGGAATTTTTAAATTTATAAATACTTGACAATTTAATTGAAGAATTGTCTACAATTTTTAGGGAAGGAACATACCGAAAAATTTGGCGGAAACACCTCAATATTCAAAATATGTAATATTAAATATAACCAGGAAGTATAAGTGACATGAAAACATATTTGTATCTAAATACATGTAAACTTCTAACTCAATTTAGAGAAATAAAAAAAAATTTTACCTCAAAAGATTTCCGTCGTTCACCCCATTTTTTTAAAAATAATAATGCCGGTTTTCTCTGCTTTAAAGACGAAAGTAATAAGTCATCATAACTTACTACCATTACTGATTCAAACATCGAATTACTTTTGACACATTTCTCAAAATTAATTTAGAGTAATCGTTAGGTAAATGCAGTGAGAACAAATTCAATTATTTTAAAAGTCCCCTTAAAATTATTATTTTAAATAAGTTTGTTGAAAGACTTGTCTACTAAATCATTGATACATCTTATTATGAAGTAAATCTTTTTAAACTCTTAACCGTAACATGATATTGGAGGTAAGAAAAAAATAATCTTCGTGATTTCGCTCGAGTTCGTGTATCTCATGACATTGCAAAGCAAAAAGAAAAAAAAAATTGAGTGCCAGGCCAGCATTAATTTCTAGAGATACATTCTCCTAATTAATGTATTCTTTCTTGGTAAGACATTGTTGCAAATAGGTATCGTGAGAACCGATTGCGAAAACTATGCACAAAATTCTAATTAAATCCAATTCATGGCTTATATAACTAATGTTCGCGTATACTTGAAGTTTTTGATATGGTACAAGCGTGGCACCCAATTTTCACTTTCTCAATTTCCAGGAGCAGAAGCATGGGGCACTTGCCACTCACTTTCAGAGTAATGATTACATTATGTGGTTTAATATGAACTAAATTATGCTTCAGAGAAGTCGTTCAATTGCATTATTTAAATACTGCTCCTATTGTCTTTTCAGGTTTTATATCATGTGCTCCATCACCATGCAAGAACGGTGGGTCTTGCATTCCAAAAATGAACGGAAAATCGTATTGCAAGTAAGTATAGATTCAAATTAATTGCTTTTGTTATGTATTAAACTCTTTTATGAACTTGAGCTATTTAAAGTTAAGAACGTGTAAGCTAAGTTGTACGTTAATTATTTTTAAGGTCAATATTATACATAAATGTTTATGGAGAATTTTTTGTTTTAATCGAATCGATAGCTTAGAGAGAACTTTGCGGCTTGCATTTCGGTGTTAAAAAATGTAATTAAACTGAAAAACTAAATTTAATTTCTTATCCCTAGTAGTTTTTTTGAGTTTATGCCGTATTTTTTGAAAATATCCCTATTATGCGATATTAGGATAAAGTTGTCTTAGGCTAAAATAGTTATTTAAAGCATGAATGCGTGCTTGCTAGCAATTCACTGTTGTGATAAATTGTAAGCTTATGGTGCAGGAAGTCGATTTTTATTCACATGTTCGAAGCAAATGCTTATTAGAATAAATTTCATATATGCTTTATTCGAATTATATCAAAATTAAAAGTATTTAATTATTTTACGGCTCAGAATTAGAAGTCCTATATGTATGTTTCGAGAATTCCTACTTGAAGTCAAAAATAAAACTTATATATGAATTTCGAATTTCGTTTATAAATAATATAAAAAAATGAAAATTGATTTGAATAAAGCAAAAAAGAAATAAATTGTTTTCGAAATGAAAACTGGAGCAATTCTTGTCGTAATGAAAACTATAACAAATGGTCTGGCGACAACACAAAACAAGTTTTGAAAATGTAAAATTTCAAAAACATGAATTATTATCTTGCAGTGATCATAAATAATCTCGTGGGAACAAGTGGGCGATTTAATTAAATTCCATTGGATGTCTTTACTTTTTGACCTAATTTTTTTTTTCTTTCGAAAATGCATGCATAATACCTTGAATCTGAAAGCCTTTCTTCCGTCTAGTGTTTATCTGCTGCCAGTGATATATGAAAATCAACGAGAATTTTAGCTATTTCGTTGGGCTTTCAGTTTTGGAGTGAGAGATGCATGGGAACTGCCCGCGTGCTTACTACCGAGATTTAAGTGCGGATGTGAAAAAATCTTTGAATTTTAATGAGATCTTACACTCTCTTTCCGTTCAGTCGCTTGTGCGAAGGGCGATGTGGATAAAAGCCCAGAAAAGCGATTTTGTTTTTTGGAATTTTATTAATAACAAAAAAGAGTTTATTTTTTGTTAATGAGATTAAAGTTGCAAATGAACTTGTTAAAATATTATTTTTTGTTTTACTTTATAAACAGATACATTTCAATTGGCAATGTTTTAATTAACTGAATAATCTAGGTTGAAGGAATTATGCATTTCGGTAGATAAGATAACAAGGTTGATTGTTTTAATTGATTTTTATTTCTTACAACCTTGCACAGATATTTGCAACATTGCTTGGTTGTGGCGGTGGTGGTCCATTGCAATTGATACGACTAGCAAATCTTGAGGGGCATGAAATGCAGTGAAAGTGTCATTGATTTCTAAAAGGCGTGACTGATCGATGAGTGGCAGGAGGAAGTTTTCAATATAAAAAATGATTGTAATCATCGAATTTAATTTTTTACTTGAATGTGAAGCAAGAGCGATAGTAACCTATCAGTTGTAATATTGAGACGAATTGGACGATAGCGTAAAGGAAAATGTTTCAGACATTGTTATTTAAAATTATGAAACGTTTCAAACTTGCACTTTGAATAATGAATCATTTGATATCTAAAAAAAAAATGAAATCAAATCTTTTCAAAGTTTTCAATAGCGTCCTTCCAGACGAGCTGTTTGTTGGATGCTTTTTAATAAAAAATACCAAGCAAATAAAATCCTCAACTGAATTTTGATTTTCTGAATTTTGAGTTTTTGAAGATATGTAAATATTTAGATAAATATGCATTTTTCTTTGTTCACTCATAGAGTCAAAAAGACTTTATGGATTTCTGGAAAAAAAGTGTCGTTTCTTATTTTTTATCCTTATAAATTGTTAATGTTTGCTCATTTATGATTGCATTATTATGAAAAGGGTTCCCTGTATCTATTCTATTCAGGTTACAGATTTCAACCTTGATTTTGTGAATTGAAAAGAAAGAAACTTGCTGTAAGAAATCGGACTTAAATTTTCAGGAGCTGTTTATATACTATTCAAAAGTATTTATTATATTATTTTATATATATCATATATATGCATAATATACAAAATATATATACAACAGCGTGTAAGTACAAGTATTTTCGGTGAAAGGTGATCATATAAAGGTTTCGTTTTTTTTATTTTATTTTGATGTACGAAACCATAAGAATAAAGGTGCATAATGTAATTTCTGTCGATAGTACACTGAATTATAAAATATAGTATATGGTAAATAGCTTTCAGACTATATCTAGAATCTGCTCCTCTTTTTAATGCGATCAAAAAGTTGATCCGACTTCGCCTTCTTCTGGTGTGCCAGGATCCTGGGTTGGCAACTCCTATTTAGAGTCCTAGGGTCTTAGGGTTTTTTGGTGGGAAACACACACGGATATTATATAATATAATTGTCTAATTTGTCCCTCATTATTCTGATGAAATGTTTTATTAAAATTAAAGCCAATACACATATCGATTAGCATCTAATTTTAACGGGTTTGAATATTCAAATCATACAACCCACTGTCTAGCATTATTTTTCAGAAGATCATTAATATGAATAAAGAAAATTTAAGGAGAGCGCTTAGTGCACGAAATTCTTCCGATCTTGCATCAGAATAAAACCTCGACATCGCTGATTGCAGTCGCGATTTAAATGAACTCTTGTACAGTTTCTGAAGTTCAAATGGAGAAGTATGCGCGAGGCGGACACTTGGCTAGTGCGCGACTATTGCTTCAGTTAACAAACAACCATTAGTACAAAGTTGAGCATGCTCTGTCGTGGTACAAAGTGGTTTTAAAATGAAGAAATTGTTGTACATCATTAGAAACTATTTTAAATAATAATCTGCCAAGACGGCGATGTGGAAATGGGCCCATTGCAGAAGTAAATTGTATAAAACGGCTAAAGGGAATAAAAGAAGAATGAAAAATCAACGGCGGAGAATGCGCGGACCAGCAAGTCACCCACGCGCTAAAAATTTATGCAATTCTCATGTCTTCGCTTGTACATCTTTTACATGCGTCTAATATTGCATTTACCAAAGCCCATTTTCATATCTTTTCTGAATATCAAGATTGCAGTCTATTTGAGCGTAATGCAGGACCACAAATTCTGAGGTTCGTTTATTTTAGCCTTCATGCGTCGAATCGATAAGCAATGTTCTTACTCCAGTTTACAGATTAAAACATAAAATACACTAAAACGAGACGCTATACACAATTATGTAAAGCTCCGTATTTAGTGCTTGAAATTAAAAATCAAAAGATTCTCGAAATGTGCCACCGCGACAATTCAAAGCCAATAAACAGATACCTATCCTTTTATATGGCGAAACCCGACGCAGAACAGGCGAGTTTCATTGCAAAATGTGCACTTAAGCGATTATCTATAGCTCTAAATTGGCAGTAAACCTGCGTTTTAGCTGCAGGAGAGTACATGTGCGTGCACGGATGGAAACAAAGTTGCATATCTGCTGCAATCATGAATATCTAGTAAGAGATATCATCGGCTTCCATAAACGGTTCTTGCCTGAATAAGCATCTGCTTGCTTGCTATATGAGCGACTTTCTGATTATTGCAATCAGAACAATTTCTGCCTGAAGCGTGTGCTGCGTTCTACAAACACATTTTTGCTTAATAAGCGCATACTTCATTATTTCTCCTTAAATCCGTAGAGATTTCCACTGTTTTATGGAAGCTGGCTTATTTGCAATTCGAATTACTTATATTTTATATCGACTTTCATTTTAGAACATATTTTCCTTTATATTTTTCTTCTTAAATGTAATGAAAATGTACGTTATTGATAAATTTTTTATTCTAGGAGGTTACATATTTTTGTATATGCGTAAAAGATTTAAAAAAAAAAAACAATTGCAAAAAGTACAAAATAACTTTCACTTTGGCATAAGATTTTACTACTCTTGCAGTTGATGCAAAAAGCTAACTGATTGTCGATTACTTTCTATATATCTATTAAGTTTGATGACATTTTAGTAACAGGAAGCTCCACAGAAAGTAAAAATAAAAAAAAATTGTATAAAAGAAACTATATTTTTTCTATTATATGCAATATTTCGAAATAGCGCTTTTAGTAAAATGAATAGTTTTCTTTATTTTTCGTATTTGTTAAAAAATTTAAACTCTTAAAAAGTAAAATAAGTATACATTATATCTTTTAATTTATAATGGAAATTAATTATTTCAGCCGTTTTTAAACATTCGGACTGTTAATAACTCATATAAGCAATTTTAACTCTTTTTGCGGTAATTACATTAATAAATAGCACTAAAATTTACAGCTGATGTATTAAGTAACTAATCAAATTTTTTATATCACTAATTGCATTTTATTGCCACAATTAATATATTACCCGTTTATACATTTTACTATTCAATTGGATTTGCACGCATTCAAGTATTTGTTGAGTTACTCATTCTAAGATATGTTTGTTACTCCTCAATTAATTTTTTTTGGTTTTTTATTAATTACAAACTTCTTATCGGACAATGTGTTCTCATACACATACCTTGCATTTTCATATTGATCAAACTTGTACTAATTACCGTCCTTTTAAATAAGAGCCATTTCTTATTTCCATTTAATTTTACTCCTATACTGTGACTTCCCTTGAATCTTGTTTACCATAGGATATTTATATTTATCTTTAATCTTAACTTTTCATTAAAAAAACCGGCCAAATGCATGTCGGACCACGAGTAGTGTAGTGTAGTGCATATGCATGCGTATCTAGATATCATCAGGATAAAATATAAATATACACTTTGAAATATGGACAACTTTATTTTCTTTATATAAACCCGTCGTTATATATACTAACTTTTAAGATATTTAAAGATATTTGCTTAGTTGGTTAGGGGATGGGGACAGGGTTGTAAAAAATTCGTATGTTGACTACTGAAGTAGTGAGAACGTTCAAAGTTTGAGTGAACATTTTAAATGGTGAGTGAACGCAGTAGTTGAATCACTATTTGATCGAACTCACCGTCAGCGTATCGAGTTTTGAATTTTGGATCAAACACTCAAAACACTTATATGATATGAATGATATTGCTTTTGCAGTTGTTATGTTTCAATAGTGAGAAGAAATGTTGAGGACTGATTTTAGATTCAAGTATCGGTAGTTAAAAGAAATGTGGGTGATAAAATTAATTCAAAATCATTTTTTTAAGGTAATTAATGATTTTTTTATGAATGTTTTTAGTATTTAAATGTTTCAGTTCAATAACGCTGAATTCTAATTAGTTAAAATTCATTTGATTTAACTTAAGACAACAGCAAGTCCGTTCAAAATCTTTGCTCAAGCAATGAATTCGCTCAAGATTGAAGTCCACTTACAGTGAGTCCGCCCAACATTTGCGCGGTTGTTAAACACGGGAATGTTGAGTGAACACAATAATTAAACAGATTCTTCTTGGGTTGAACGATGAGTTGATATTAATAAACAAGTTCGCTCTTTTACAACCCTGCTTGGGTTAGAATTGTCCTAGTTATTATTTGAAGTTGCTAAATACGAATGTGAATCGAACCGTGCTTATAAAAACGTTCTATTTAAAAGATTTTACTACGATTTACAGATAAATAATAAATAGTACTTAGTTTATAACGTGCTTTTAATTTAAATTTAATTTTTGAGTGTTTTGACAACTGAATAAGTTTTCATCACATTTTCAATAATGTACAGTTTTTGATGAGTGTCTAATTTATAAAAAGTTGCTGTACAAAATTGAAGCTCGAATTTAGAATAGAATATTTTTATGTTTACCAAACTCCTCGAGTAGTAAATTACAGCAAAAATCGACATTGAAGGGACCAAACAATTTCGTCTTATATCAGGTAGAAGTGAAAATTATTATTATTATTATTATTATTTTTTTAAATGTATAAGTTTTAGATATGGTAGAATGTTCTCGTTGTTTCTACCACCTATTCTTTAAATTATAGCTGCTTTCTCCTACAGTGTAAACGCTTTTGGTTTTTATCACTTACCCCGATGAAAATTAATCTTTTGTTCAAATTTAAAATCTAATCAAATATCACACTTCACGCAAAGTAAAGATATGGTCGTTATATCTGGTATGTCATTATAACCGAAGTCGTAGTAACCCATATTCAATGTATTAATTTTTCGTTTTTAAAAAACTAAAAACACATTTTAGATAATCTTGCAACTTGCAAATCACTTCAAGAGACTTTTTCAGTAACATTAAGGTCCAGTGCATAATTTCTTCTCATCCTTTTTTTTTAAACAAATCTTTTCTCTGCACATCTGTCGTATGTTTGTCGTATCTGTCGTTTGTTTGCTAAGTGGGTACTACAATAATTTTACCCCGCTAGATTTCGAGCAATAATCTGTAGGTGTATGTGCAATATCAAAGAAATTGTACCAAGGGATGAACTGGAGGAGGTATAGAATGAACTAATTTCTTATAGTTAGTAGGATCTTAAGAAGTGTCATTATCCGAAATGAAAGGGCAGTAGGGAAGGAAATTTATAAAAATTCTTTAAGAATTCTTTTTATTTTAAAAAATTTCCTTTGCCCTGCAGTAATCTTATGCTTAAAAACCAAATGTCGGAGAAGACATCCTGCGGGAGGCTAGGGGACACCAAATACCCATGGCGTTCCACGATAATCTTTTTGAACAGATGTTCCATTTTAACGTCGGAGAGCACCTACAACGTTACCCTAACCGATTTAATTTCAAAGCCACGTTCACCTCAGTGACTATGAATTCTTGACACATGTTCCCTGATGCCGAATATTTGCTAGCTAAACTTATAATCAGTATCAGCTAAAATGACTAGTGCGAAATAACTCTTTGGGGGGAAAATTACCTATTGTGATAATCAAATTAGCGATGACCGATTTCGCCCGAATGATATGATATTCGGCGATTCCTCTTCGCGCAAGAAGTGCGGCAACATCGCCCTTTATCTCCTTTCTTCGAGCAATCTTTTCGTCGTGTGGATCAGGAGAAATAGGCGACGGCCGAAAGCATTCACTTGAGATGTTATGCTTTGTCCCACTTACACACCGTCGCGGAGACGATCACATGCGCATACGCGCGGCCAACCTGGCATTAAACATTTTAAATCACAATATTAAGATCCGCCGTGTAAGCCTGAGTTCATGATCGCTCTCTAATTGCTCACCGAGCGGCAGGTATTGCCAGAATAAAAAATCCTGCGATGGTATTGCAGTGCCATGGTGTGCCTTGAATCAGGTTTGGTGTGTAATTTGATTTGCTGCCTCGGTGCCTGCGGTGGCTCTGGCCAGGTACTTCTGTGGAAGTGTCCCGCAAGAAATAAGAAGGTATATCTGTTCAGTTGACCGGTATAGGTAAGTACATATTTATTTGCCGTGCAATAAAAACGTCGGGTTCCATCTTACACACATTTTTATCGAATAACATGAATTTTTTCTCATGCTGAGCTGCATGCCGTGTCTGTGCACAAGGTGATTTTGTTGAAATCATTCTTGAAGTCTTGTCTTTTTGTATGTTTCAATTTCTCTGATTTCTTTTCTTCGCATTTCTTTTGATTTTTGCGGTTTGTAGGCTCCACCAGATCAGGCTAGGACCCTCAATGCAAAAATTCTGTGGTTAACATACAACGGCAAAGATGACGCGCTGTAGTCATCAATTAAAAGAGCAAAGGCGTTTTGCCTGGTCATAGACATAAAACATTGTTCCAGAGCAATCGACTTTAATGACTAACTCCTTTCATTTTACTTTTCATCTTATTACCTTTATTAGCCTTGATAAAGATCCAACTTACAGAATTATTAATTATCGGATCACGACTTACATATGCTTATTTTAACACATGATAATTTTTATTTTTTGCTTTGCTGTGGAGTTTCTTAAGGAGCGGAACAGATTGACGACGATAAAGATGTAAGTCTGGCTGTTTTCAATGCGATTAGGCATGTGGATTAAAACTCTACAGAAAGTATCAAAATTCCAAAACTGGCTTATTTTATACATCGTTGATAAATGATAATGAAGTCTAATAGTACGATTTTATTGAAATGAATAACAAATAATTATAATTGCCAGTTTTATATAAATTATGTAACTCTTGAAGACCAGACATGGGAAATATAAGCTTAGTTGGTTTTGGTTTGCTTTGGAAACTTTTGCAACTACAAATTTAAAAACTACACTAGTAAATGTACATTTTATGCAGAATTTCTTCCTGAATTCTGAATTTTTACATGCAAAAATAATTAATGTGGATCCATAATAAAAACATCGATTTCTTGATTGGAGATTTACTACAAATAATCTCTTTTTCTATGTTAATACGATGAATAGGGCCTTGATGTCCACAAAATTTACACTGATTTCAGCAAAGCCTCTTACATGGTGAATCATGGCATATTGGTGAATAAACTAACTAGGAATAGGGCCAAGACCAAATCACTGGAATGGTTTCGATCATACCCAGTTGATTGGCATCTGCAATTCAGTGAACGGTTACACCTAAGGCAAATACAACTGGTGTTCCACAAGAGTCGTAAGTATTCGTAAACGACATCCGTACTAATTTAGAATCAGATTATTTTCCATATGCATATGACATACGCAATATTTCATCAATGAACTAGCAATGTGCGATGTGCGATCAATAAACTAAATCATAAGAAAATATGCTCTTATTTGCTTCTCACCAACCGATTATATGTTCAGTGATCAATAAATCCAGGTAGTAATGTCCATAAGGGATTTGGGTGTTATCGTTGACAATAACTTAACATTTGCTAGTCACGTAGATAATATAAGCCCACAAGCATACTTCATCTTTTGATTTGATGCATTGTACTATTGCCTAGTCACCATACACGATCAAATTTTCTCATACAAAATCTCTTATACTTTGTACGATTCAAGGGCTTAGTACTGAGTACCAACGAAATCTATGACCACTTTTAAATCTCATCTGATCGAAGACAAATTGTAGATCTATTTTTTTTTCTATAATACCAGAGATTCGCCGGAGGCTCTAAAGCATTTTGGACTTATGCGGGTGTTAAAGCCAAGCGTGTGCTTGAAACTATTAAAACATCAAAGATAAATCACCAAGATAAAAAACTTACTGTTGCAAATAGTCTCTACTATATTATCTAGTACATAGTGTAACGAAATTTTTCGTAGTGTTCTTTAATACCTAACTAGGGTATAACTGAGGGTACTTTAAGTATAACTAAGGGTACTTTAAGCTGCCACTATTCCTCCGATCCTAATACATTAAATATATATTTAGCCGCATTTTCTGATTTAAATTCAAAACAATGTCATATATCAACCGACAAGTTGAAAAATATCAAACGAAAAATGGAATGTGTTTTAAAATTTGAATGATCTGGAAATGACATGCAATCTAACTTTCTACAGCAAATTAGTTTGTGTGGTTTGAAACATTTTCTCTGTAAATGCAAAGCACTTTGTTTACGTCGCTAACAATCACTTCATTATGGGCATTAGGACAATTGAATAGCACTGTCGATGACTCAGTTTGAGCATAACTAAACAACTTTATCTATATTTCAAAAGTGAACCGCTCTTATTCATATTTGTTTACTCCTTACAACTAGACGCTTCGAGATAAAATAAAAAAAAAAATAATTTTTAGATAAATGCGGTCATGTATTTATTCAAGTGCTCGACCGTTCACTTATAGTCTTTCAAATATAAAAACGCCTATTCGTTTTGAATGCAGACTTCCTCATAGACACCCAACGATATCACGTTTTCCATGTGCGGTGACAGTAGCCGCAATAAGACGCTCCTTAACTCTGAAAGATGAAAAAGCTGCAGAACCAACACGAACCGAACCATATCCCGATGTCATTCTTCGATTTTATATTCAGTTCACATTCAAATTTAGCTCCGAGCTTTAATTGACTAAACGATCTTAATCTCAGCAATGGCACAAAACGAGATAAAGAAGGTAAACATGTGTTGCTCAGATGGTCCGGCGAATAGGATGAATTTCTTGTGGGACAGTTTTTACTGGTTGCTTTCAGCCAACAGCGCCAGATAAAAATTCATTGAGTTCCCAATGTGAATAATATCCATATCTTTGGTTCGTGAGAAAAATTTGTCTCTCACTGTCTTCTGTTCCAGTGCTTGTTGTGAGAGCTCAGTCATTTTAGACTAATTGAAATTCGATTGTCTCTCGAATTCGTTTTACATACATGTGCCACTGGACTCTTGTCTTGCAAGTGCTCCACTACTTACTTGCTTACTGCTTTGGGGTCTTGCTAACATTGAGGTTTTTTTCTTTAAGAAATCTTAGTTTACTGTTTGATATGGCGCAAAATTGCATATCAACATATCTTCAATACAAGCATATTTCTAAAGGTCTTTAAAATTATTCGAAACCCGTATTTTTTAAACTATAAAAAGGGATTAATTCCTTCATTTTTTTGGTACCAGCTGAACCATTTTTAAGTTCGTTATGCATGTTATGTGTCTATTGCAACAAACCGTCATAATTTTTAAATAAACAACCAATTTTCCAGAAAATTTCCAAGGGAGATGTATTATAATTATACTTTTCGGTTCGCAATGTATAAATTGTTGAGAAATTGTGAAAACAATTTTATGAACAGTCTTCCAATGCGTGGGAAGTAGTGGTTATAAACCATTTTCCTTACAAGTTTGAACGAGATATCGTTGGATATGTCTTTAAAATACTATAAGAAATGTAATTCAATTTTAATGAGACGCACGATTTGGTAATTAGTGTTCATGTGTATAAACTCGGTTGCATTATTACACTTTTAAATTCTCAAGTTTCCCAATGTTTGCTTTTTATTTGTATTTTTGTTGGCTTGCGGAGTTTTTGAGTAATTAATTTAGTTTTAACTAAAACTAATGGAAAATGGTCTAATATTTCAATTTTGTTCTTTCCTATTCTAAGTGATTAATACATTGAAATTATTCGAGAAGTGCAAATCTTCACGATTTATATTTTATAACGTTGTAAGAATTAAAAACAAAAATTATTACTGAACCTTCTATTTGCAAAATATATTAAAATAACATTTTTAATTGACGTAAAGCAAAGAGGTGAGATTTCTTTAATTCCGATCACAATGTTTCTTTATAACGACCGACGCCCTTAATCCTTTCGTTACCAAAATGGCATATTATGTGTATGACTTTGTAAATTCTTTATATAACTTATCTAGAATATTACAAATACATTCTACAGAAATTAATATGTATCATTAAATTTATCAATTTATCAATTTTTTTCTGAGATTCTGGTAGCAAATGTGTTAATCTAATTCCGACCCTAGTTCGTAAGCTTATTAAATTTAGAACTTTTGCGGCAGAACTAAAGGGTAAAAATTTTCAAATTTAATAAAAGTACTGTTGAAAAACCAACCTATTTCAAAAATAATTAAAAAATAAAAAATTTGGTAGGATTTGAACTGCTGTGTTACTTAATATCCGACTTGCCCTAATTGCCAAACATTTTTCGATAATTAATATAAAATGAGCAATGATATTATTTATAAATTTTAAGATATTTTAAATGATTTCGTTTATACATATTTAAAGTGAATACAATTTAAGTATTGAAAATAAACGAATAATTAGACAACTCTGAATATCACTTCCGGAATAAATGACATTTACATAAATATTGTTTACATTTCTAATAACTATGCTCAGAGACATTTAACTCTTTTAACGCTTTAAGTAAGTCATTATGTTATTACATTTTTAATGACACAGTAAAACAAACAGGCAGAAAAAAATTCAGAATACTCACAACTTTTTGGCAATATTCGGTGTATATACACAAAAGGCGTAGAATACTAATCTCAGTGCGTTAAAAATATTCTAAAAACAATTGAAATCAATACAGAAAACTTAAGGGATACGAATATCTACACTAATCATTCCGAATAATATAAAGACATTTGTTAAATATTTATTTGTTAATCAGCAGAACTTAATTAATTATAATTAAAATAATATATTGGTTAACAATATATGTTCTAGACTCCGATTGACGATGACGAGCTGAAAGAAATATCATCAGCTATGATTAAACCGCCACTCTTGCAATTCTGAAATATATTAAAAGGTTGTCGATTTTTAATTATTTTTAAGTTTGGGCTTTCTAAAATTGCAATTTGTGCCAGTCGTTTTCAACTGGTTTTATATTTTTAACTTAATGAGTTAATCATCCAGGTAATTATCAGAATATTTAGTTACATTTTACTATAATACTTTTCTGAGTACAGTGTTCACCTTTGGTAGTGATTTTTTTAAATTTTAAATTAAATTCTTCGTTTAGTAGTTTAGATTTGAAAGAAATGTTTTAAGTAAAATAAATAATTTAGACCATTGGCTATAGGAACACAATAAATACATAGTGTTTATATTATAAAGCAAGTTTTCATAGCTTAAAAAGTTTAACACATTCTATGAATTTATAATACAATACATTTTTATATATTTTATTAATGAATAAATTTCTTTATTTTTTTGCAGTTGTACATCGCGTTATGTAGGTGACTTTTGTGAATCTCCGAATCCATGCCATACGGGTCCGGGTCCGAGGTGTCAAAACGGAGGGACATGTACGGTTACGTTTCGCGATGGTACGCCGCGTTTTGCGTGTCGATGCCCCATCGGATTCACCGAGTCACTCTGTGAAATCCCTGTAAAAAATGTTTGTGATTCATCACCATGTCAGAATGGCGGTACGTGCAATCTGAAATCATTAGAGGAGTACACATGTTCCTGTGCTGTTGGTTATACAGGTATAAAAGTTTTTTATTTTAATTTTTTTTTTGCTAATTTACTTTCACTATAATGATTAAACTTGTTATTTCTTCTCATTTTTCAGGCAAACATTGCGAGAAGCAAAATCTTTGCATATCATCGCCTTGTCGTAATGGAGGCACATGCACTTCTTTACCTGGGGGAAATTTCAGGTGTCATTGTACCAAAGGTTTTAAAGGACTAACATGCTCCGAAGATGTGGAGGAATGCCAATCAAATCCCTGTAGACATGGCGGAACCTGTCTGAATACACATGGGTCGTATCAGTAAGTGATAATTTGTTATTGTAATTTTAAATTTAAAACGCATTGCACCTACTCTTTTAATTTGCTATATTTATATTATTATAATATCTAATAAATATTGTAGTTCTTTAAACTCGATTAAATATTTAGTACATAAAATGGTATTCTATTTCGAAATTTTTAAACGTTTAAAAAACCATCGTCTCCGAATAATGAAATTTTTATGCAAGGTAACGAGCTCGTGAAAACATTGTACAATATGAAGACAATTTCATTCGCACAAAATATTACATAAATTTCAAATATCTTTTAAATTAAATTAAAATTATGTAAGAAATTTTAATTCTGTGTATTATTTGATAATTAGATAATTGCCTTACTATTCGATAATTAGATAAGTTGTTAATTTCCCTTTTAGGGACAGTTCCTAAGAAAACTACTTTCGGAATATCAAAAGTAATTTCTGCAAACTTGAAGCTAATAGACTAGCAAGAGTATCGATACGTTCGATAAATTTAAAGTCGGATACGATTGGAAACTTACCTCATGAATTTTTATAGATGACCTTTCGTGCAGTAACGGCTATTCGTTTTGCAGTCAGAACGGTCTGCAGCAAACTCTGGCACACGCACAGGCGCACTTAAAGTACGCGGAATTTTCATATTTTGATCGGTGACCATTTTTTTTCCGTAGAAATGCTGTCGGTACCTTTTTCTACTTCGCCGTTATTACCAAATACGTAAAAAATCTCGGCTTCTTTCGACAGTTACAAAACAGGTTTGATGAAAGTTGATTCACATTCACATAAATTGAAATAATTTTATGCCACCGGCATTATTGTAAAAAAAAAAACGTCAGTCTTAAATTTTTTACAGCATCTCAGACTTATCCAGAAATTCCTTATGTAAATTGTGAGAGATAAATGTTCGCAGTAGAGTGAGATTCGTTTTATTTTTTTGCTGATATACCACGCTAGCACCTTCCACTCAATCTGCTTTTCTTTATGATTAAATGTTAATGTGATGGTCGATTGTCAATATTAATTGACGAACTTTACGGATAATATCTTCAATGTATAAATTTGCATTTGTTGATAAAGGATCAAGGAAATTAAAAATTCCTTACCGAAATGCCATAATTTTATCAGAAACCTTTTCCTCTTTCTACCTTTACTTTTAAAGAAAGCGGTCAATTAAGACCTTAGGCGCTTCCTATAAAATAATCCGAAAATAAAATTGTTATTGCAAATTCATTTTCGAATTGAACTCACTAAACCTTTAGTGCTCTAATAAGTATAGTAAATAGTATAGATAAAAGTTAAAATTCTTTGAATAATTCTAAATATTTTATATTTTACACATAGTCAGAATTAGGGCTCTAAAAGTGATGGATAAATGAGTGTTTGAGTTTGAGTAAAGGAGTTTTGAGTACCCGAGTACTCTAGCATTTGAGAGGAAAACTATCCGAATACTCGAGTACTGGACTATTTGTGCACTCAATCAAGCAGCATTTGAGTATTAGCATTAGGGAGTATTCAAGTATATTAGTATTTGAGTCCTATGGCATAGATTGTTTAATTCTAATTTTTGCGCCTTTTAGAGGATTTCTAAACCTATAGGGATTCCTAAAAGGCTTTCCCAAAAGTGTTTCGTGCACATTTAATCCCACAGTTAAATAATATTTCATTAAAATTTAAAAAAGTATAAAATTAATTTAATGTTCTGTCGATCTAATTATGTTTAATCAAAGGCTTCAAGAAAGAAAAATCTTGATTATCATTTTTATTTTGTACACTTGATACTTGGAGTGACCTCGTTATATAGAGAATTTCATATTCGAGTCTGGAGGCTCTGTTGGTTGGTTTCCTTGCCATGCAATTTTTTGTTTATCACAATATCAGGTGTCGATGATAAAAAGAATAAAGTGGGTACGTCCTGTTTGATATTTCAAAATACATGGTCATGGGAAAAAATATTTTCTATCAGTAGCTTTCCAAGAGTATGTACAATTTATCTTCAGGGCTTTATTTCCGTGTATTTTATGACAATATTTTGTAAAAATTTCTTTTGCCTTTGTGTTATTCCCACGTTACATGTACCGTTTTTGGTATACGCTAATAAGCTTAATAACGTTACATAAAAATTGAGTTTGATGCACAAATGAACTTCTTTATGTATTGGAAATGGTGCACACGACAGATAACATGTGAACACTTTGAATTCGAATATTCGCTCTGAGATTGAGTTTTTGTTTATAAAAAATTTCCGAGTGCAAAGGGTTAATATTCTTCTAAAAATTATGATATACAATTATTGCTGTAAGTACAAAATTGGGCATTTATCTGCCAAAAATAATCCATAGGAGATGAATTACAAATAAGCAATTCCTCCATAAGAATGCAAAGAGAAAGCATCGGGCAGTTTGGCGACAGCTAAAATTGCTGGAGCAATAAAGAAATAAGATGAAATAAAAAAAACGTTTTCATCGGGATGCTTCCTTTAACTAATTGGATAATTATGTGTGCGCCGAAGGCAATCTACTGTTTTCAGCTTCGGGGCAATTTATATGTTTATTTCTAAGTAGATATAGCAAATCCCAAGGGAGGTATGTGCCATGTTGAGTGGGTTACAGCGCGAACACGAAACATTTTGAACTGAGGATGTAATTGACGCTAAAACGGAAGTTGTGGCAGCCTTAAATTATGTAGAATGGCGAGCAATTTTGCCAGCTACTTTTCCACATTTGGTGTTTAACTTCTGCAGATTTTAGTATATAGTTCTTTTCCATGCAGTGATATGCTAACAATTATATAAATTCAACTTTATTCTTTTCTTTTTTTTTTATAGATGTGTATGCGCTCCTGGGTATACTGGAAAAAATTGCGAGTCCAAGTATATTCCATGTTCGCCATCGCCGTGTCAAAACGGCGGAACTTGTCGGCAATCCAACGTCTTGTCGTACGAGTGCAAATGCCCTCCAGGTGAGTTTTGTAAAAGATATAATTAAGTCTCCTTTCAAGGTAATAAAAGAAAACAGTGTAGTAAAGTTCTGATGTTATAACATGTTTCATTCTATAAGTAAAATGTTCCAAGTTCTAAGGGAGGTTTCTTTATGTTAACTTCCAAAATAAGCTTAATTGACTATTGTATAGTGTGAAGTTTCATCGATCATGATACTTTGATTATTTTCTCAACACTAAAGTTTTTTTTAAAATTATTTTAGCAAAGCAGAAATGTATTTGATTTAATTTTACGAAAATATTTAAAAACATCGTATTAAAGTATTAAAAAAGAACCAAGTATTTTGAGGAACTCAAATATTAAAAAGAAAACACGACAGTCGCTGTGTTATTTGTAAGGGTTAAAATGAATAATTATCTTGTCAATATAAATTCGAATTCAATAGAAGAGTATTTATTAAAATTCATTTCAAGAAGTTATGCATAAACAACATTTATAAATTATTTCGTTAATAGCGGATGATAGAAGTAAAAAACGCAGTGCTTAATTCGAATTCCGGAAATACCTCCATATATAAAGAAATTTTTTTTCAACCCAAAAATATCAATAACTTAAGCAAGCTAAAGAATGGTAAAATGACACGTGCAAGGAATTTCCGCTGTGAAGAATTCTGAAGCGAAACCTCACCCACATCATATTTTGATAGTGACGAATTTCGCAAAGAGGAGATTTAAAATCCTTTCATTATGCAGAATCGCTATGTATAAATTCCAGATGAATTTTCTGGAGATGCTGGGAAAATCTTATGCGAGATTCCGTTTACGTTGTTGCTATGTTTAGTAGTTACGATACACCCTAAGGAGGTCATGCCTTAGAAATGATTGCTTCGACCAGCGTAATAGTTTGTGCATCACGATGGATTTTTTTAAAAATGAATTTATAGTGCAAAAAGAGACTTTAATGCTGAAGGCAATTGACAATAACCGAACAATTCGTTTTTGCAGACTTGCTCATATTTCAATATCTATTGACGTCACGCCTCTTTCCGATTTTCTTCTTTTAACGCTAGTTTCCTCGAAATAACTGCATCTATTTTTCTTTTGTCCATCTTAAGCAATCAGACCAAATTTTTACAGTGTTGACTCGCCTGTTTCCATTTCATTCACCGAAGTCGCTTCTGGAGTTTTTTTCTACTGGACATCTCTTTACTATACGGACTAGGGTGATTCGCGCATGTATGCTATATTAGCGCACTCTCCCGCTTTAGCGCGAGCGAATTCAAAGATTTCTTTCACCGTTCTTTTATGTGTAAACATTCAACACACAGAGTCGGTTTGGCGTGGCAGACTTCCTCTACCAACAGATACGAGACCGTGGGAAAGAACGCTTTCCATTGCCCTGTGGCTGTGATCATGCTTCGAACGGCGGAATTTATACCATACAACGGCGGAGGTATGGCGTTTTGCTAGTAAATGCAATCGGCGCACACTAGTTTCCAGCAAAGCATAGTTAGCCGAGGCAGGCTAAGGCTGCGGCTGCCGCTGAGGCTGAGGCTGAGACCGAGACCGGCAGAACCCAGTTGATTTGGATTTGAGACCGCATTATCACTTTCGTGCTATACAACTTGCAGGTTACACAAAGAAACGATCGATGGTTAGTCGGATGGGCTTGGTTGATCTCTGAAATCTACTTGGGGGCTCGGAGCTCGAAGCTCGGACTACTTAAGTTAGGATGGATGAGAAAGGCTTTTTACTTTGGACAGGGTACTGCTTAGCCATCGTCTGCGCCCAAGGCCAGTAAGCGAATAATGTTTTAATATTGGACACGATCTGAATTTCGCATTTTCACTTGATCTCATCTTTTAAATTGAACAAGGGTATGATAATTCCGAGCGATGATGCAATTAAAGGAGGAGACTAACCTGTTTAAAATTTGGCAGTAAGCTAAATAATTGTATTAATACGATCCTCCATAAAAATCAATAACCCTTTTTGTTTTCGTACTGCTGAATCGATAATCCTAAATTTAAAAACTTATTTTTTTCTTCAAATCTTAATTCCGTAATAGTTGTAAGGAGAGTTCATAGCTTGATTTCGCAGGTGTTCTTCAAGAGATTACTAGAAAAGGATAAAACTTATGAACTTATTACAATAATAGCAACACAGTGCTGAAATGCATGCTCCTATTTTTGATACATCGAACGCAGTTTAAACGTAGATTAAACCAACATCATTAGAGAACGTTTAACATTTTTTTAAATAAGAGAAATCGCTACTAGTTTGAGGTTTTTAATTCTTCTTGTGCAGCTCTAGGGTTAAAAAAAAACAAATCTTCGAAGAACTGAACTCAAAGAAATACAAATGAATCTGTTACCGGACAATTTTCCACTATTAAAACATTAACACGATTAATTTAAATTTTTGTTAAGCGATCGCCTTACATCGTAGGATTTCTATTTTTGTGTAAGAAGCTTAAAATATCAGGATAAATAGTGTAAAATTGTATCAAAAAAGTATAAAATTTATTATATTTACGAAAATGTAGAAGCAATTTACCAGAAAGCATTCTAAATTCATTTAATAGGTTTTGCTGGTAAAAATTGTGACGAAAACGTTGACGATTGTCCTGGAAACCTGTGTCAGAATGGTGGAACCTGCATCGATGCAGTCAATTCATATCGCTGTAAATGTCCCCCGAATTTCACTGGAGAATTCTGCGAAAGTGACGTTGACGAATGTGCTTTGAGGTATTAAAACAACCGATATTAAATAAATTATAAACTAAATTATTCGGTATATGTAGACCTTCCGTTTGTCAAAATGGTGCAACATGCACGAACACTATGGGGAGTTATTCATGCATTTGCGTGAATGGATGGACGGGACCGGATTGCAGCGAAAACGTTGACGATTGCGTTGCAGCGGCTTGTTTCAATGGAGCGACATGCATCGATGGTGTGGGGAGTTTTCACTGTAGGTGCACACCTGGAAAGACAGGACTACTCTGCCATTTAGATGATGCATGCACCTCCAATCCATGCCATGCGGATGCTATTTGCGATACAAGTCCAATAAATGGGTCTTTTACATGCTCATGCGCTTCAGGATACAAAGGCATTGATTGCTCTGAAGACATAGATGAATGTGATCAAGGTATGATTGTTTTTTATTTGTAGAGTTAATGGTTTTGTTTAAATTTCAAACTTACGTAGGATCTCCTTGTGAGCACAATGGAATTTGTGTCAATACTCCTGGATCGTTTGCATGTAATTGTTCCCAAGGTTTCACGGGGCCTCGTTGTGAAACGAATGTTAACGAATGTGAATCGCATCCTTGCCAAAATGATGGCAGCTGCTTAGATGATCCTGGAACTTTTCGTTGCGTTTGCATGCCTGGTTTTACAGGCACTCAGTGTGAAACAGACATCGACGAGTGCTCACCTAATCCCTGTCTGAACGATGGCACATGCCATGATATGATAAACGGATTCAAATGTACATGCGCCCTTGGTTTTACAGGCTCACGATGTCAGATAAATATCGACGACTGCGCGTCTCAACCATGTAAAAATAATGGTATATGTCACGATTCTATAGCTGGATATACCTGCGAATGTCCACCAGGGTATACGGGTAGTTCCTGCGAAATAAATATTAACGATTGCCAATCGTCTCCGTGTCATCGTGGGAAGTGCATCGATGGGGACAACTCTTTTACGTGCCAGTGCGATCCTGGATATACTGGCTACTACTGCCAGACTCAAATCAATGAATGTGATTCGAATCCTTGTCAGTTTGGAGGTCACTGCGAAGATCTTGTCGGGGGCTATCGCTGCCGCTGCTCTCCAGGTACGTCTGGTCCTAATTGTGAAATCAACGTAAACGAATGCCACAGCAATCCTTGCAGGAACGGAGCTACATGCATAGATGGAATTAACAAGTAATTTAATTTTGTCATTATTTTCTTATAGCTTTGCAATTTTATTTATTTAGATACACCTGTAACTGTGTACCTGGATTTACTGGTACTCATTGTGAGATCAACATTAACGAGTGTGCATCTGATCCTTGTGCAAATGGTGGAGTTTGTATAGATTTAATTAACGGATTCAAGTGCGAATGTCCTCGTGGCTACTACGATGCACGCTGCCTCAGCGATGTCGATGAATGCGCTTCCAATCCTTGCATCAATGGTGGTCGATGCGAGGATGGAGTTAGTCAATTTATTTGCCATTGTCCACCTGGATATGGAGGCAAACGATGTGAACAAAATATTGATGAATGTGGATCAAATCCTTGTCAACATGGGGGAATTTGTAGAGATGGTCTGAATTCGTACACATGTCAATGTATGCCCGGATATACAGGACGAAATTGCGAAACGAATATCGATGACTGTGTCAACAATCCTTGCCTCAATGGAGGATCGTGCATTGATTTAGTAAACGGACATAAATGCGTTTGTCGAGTACCTTTTACTGGTGTAGATTGCGGATCTAAATTGGATCCTTGTGCAACTAATCGCTGCCACAATGGTGCTAAGTGTACACCTAGTCCAAACTTTTTAGACTTCTCTTGCACATGCACTTTAGGGTATACTGGAAGATACTGCGATGAAGATATAAATGAATGCGCTATATCGTCTCCCTGTCGAAATGGTGCTACCTGCCAAAATGTGCCAGGTTCCTACAGGTGTCTATGCGCGAAAGGTTACGAAGGTAGGGATTGCACTGTAAATACAGACGACTGCGCAACATTCCCTTGCCAAAACGGAGGGACATGTTTAGATGGAATTGGCGATTACACTTGCCTTTGTGTTGATGGTTTTGAAGGGAAGCACTGTGAGGTTGATATCAACGAGTGCCTTAGTATTCCATGTCAAAATGGTGCTACCTGTAATCAGTACGTAAATTCATACACCTGTACTTGCCCGCTTGGATTTTCTGGAATAAATTGCCAAACAAATGATGAGGATTGCACTGAAAGCTCTTGCATGAATGGTGGTACTTGCATTGATGGAATTAATAGCTACAACTGCTCTTGCCTACCAGGATTTACTGGATCAAATTGCCAGTACAAAATTAATAAATGCGATTCCCAACCTTGCCAAAATGGAGCTACTTGCCACGAGAATGGTAGCGAATATACTTGCCATTGTTCTTATGGTTACACCGGAAAGCAATGCACAGAATACGTAGATTGGTGCCCTCAAAATCCTTGCGAAAACGGGGCGACTTGCATTCAACGTATGAATGTGTATCAATGCATATGTGCAGCGGGATGGACTGGAAAGTTATGCGATGTTCAAATGGTATCTTGCAAAGATGCTGCCATTCGAAAGTCAGTAAATGTTAAACAACTTTGCAATAATGGAACATGTGAAGACTTTGGGAACTCCCATCGATGCCACTGCCAGCAAGGGTATACAGGATCTTATTGTCAAAAGGAAATTAACGAATGTGAATCGCAACCTTGCCAAAATGGGGGAACTTGTCGCGATTTAATTGGCGCCTACAAATGCATTTGTAGAGAAGGTTTTCAGGGTCAAAATTGTGAGCTTAATATTGACGATTGTAAGCCAAACCCGTGTCAGAATGGTGGTACTTGTCATGATCAGGTTAGTAAATTCATTTGTTCATGCCCGCCAGGAACTCTAGGAATTCTATGCGAAATAAATCAAGATGATTGCGTGCCCGGGGCTTGCCATAATAATGGAACTTGCATAGATAAAGTTGGTGGATTTGAATGTGCGTGCCCATTAGGATTTGTAGGGTCGCGTTGTGAGGGTGATATAAATGAATGTTTGTCCAACCCTTGTTCCAACGCTGGAACCCTTGATTGCGTTCAGTTGGTCAACGAATATCACTGTAATTGTAAACCAGGATATATGGGTAGACATTGTGAAAACAAAGTAGACTTTTGTGCAACTTCGCCATGCCAAAATGGAGGTATTTGCTCGACAAGGCAGACAGGACATCATTGTGTCTGTTCAGAAGGTTTCTTTGGTAAAAATTGTGAATTCTCTGGGCATGACTGCGACTCAAATCCTTGTAAAGCTGGTATTTGTCGAATAGATGATGCTGGTGGATACAGATGCGAATGTGTTAGGGGTACAACAGGAATAAATTGTGAAACAGACATTTTAGATGAATGCCAGCCTAATCCATGTAAAAGGGGAGCAGCTTGCGAAGATAAACTTGGAACTTTTGAATGTTTTTGCCCTGAAAAATGGTCGGGTAAAACGTGCGACACTTATGATCCGAATTATGGAGGATGGTTCGTCCATAATCGGGGGGGATTGGATATTTACACAAAAGATCTTGAATATCAAAGAGAACAATGTATTAAAAAAGGGTGCCAGCAAAAGAAAGGCAATCTCCAGTGTGACGAAGAATGTAACACGTATGCTTGTAACTTTGATGGTAATGACTGTTCATTAGGTATTAATCCGTGGGGCAATTGTACTGCATCAATTAATTGCTGGAAAGTGTTTATGGATGGTTTCTGCAATGAGGAATGTAATAATCGACAATGTCTGTTTGATGGACGAGACTGCGAAAAAAAGCTTCAACCCTGCAATCCCACGTATGATGCATATTGTCAAAAACATTATGCCAATGGGAAATGTGACTATGGATGTAACAACGCGGAATGTAACTGGGATGGTTTGGATTGTGAAAACGAAGAGGAACCCCCAGTTCTTGCAGATGGAGTTATATCCGTAATAGTACTTATGGATATCTCTCAGTTCAAAGAAAAACTTGTGCCCTTCCTCCGAGACATGGGACATCAACTGAGAACGACCCTTAGAGTTAAGAAAGATAAGCAAGGTGTTGATATGATATACCCCTGGAAGGGTAGTTCTCAAATCAGTGGAATACAGGATACTCCCTTTGGTAAAAAGCACCATGTTGCTTTTACAGAGCGAATTGGAGAGTCGGGTGTACAAGCGTACTTAGAAATCGATAACAGAAAATGTGAAGAATGCTTTAATACAGCCGCAGAAGCAGCAGAATTTCTGGCAGCTACAGCTTCGAAACGGACAGTTTCTAGTTCATTCCCAATTTACAGGGTAAAAGGACTCAACAATCATGGAGACGATAGTGAGTACGACAATTCGGTCAATTTAAAGTATGTCATTCTGGGAGTATTCATTGTGCTTCTTTCCTGTCTTCTGTTTGGTGTTCTGGTTACTGCCCAAAGAAAACGAGCTCATGGAATAACTTGGTTTCCAGAAGGTTTCTTTACCCCATCTACAGGTCCTAGAAGGCATTCTAGGCGAAGAGGTCCGGATGGTCAAGAGATGCGCAATTTGAACAAGAATCCATCTCTTGCTTGCATGGATGCTGATATGACCTCTGCTCATATGGGTCACTCTCAACATTGGTCTGATGATGAATCGGAAATGCCGCAACCAAAACGACAACGTATCTGTGATCAAGGGTACTCTAGTGATCATACAGTCGTCACTGATTACGAAGAGGCTGACCCTAGGGTGTGGTCCCAGCAGCATTTAGAAGTTGCTGAAGTTCGATCGTCAATTATGACTCCGCCTGCTCATCAAGACGGTAAGCATGACGTTGATGTTAGAGGACCCTGCGGAATGACACCATTAATGGTCGCAGCTGTGCGGGGTGGTGGTGTTGAAACAGGTGAGGATATTGAGGCAACTGATGATTCAACTGGCCAAGTGATATCTGATCTTTTAGCACAAGGTGCTGAACTTAATGCCAAAATGGATAAAACTGGAGAAACTCCTTTACATTTGGCTGCACGATACGCTAGATCAGATACAGCAAAAAAACTTTTAGACGCTGGAGCTGATGCTAATTGTCAGGACAACACAGGAAGGACTCCACTTCATGCAGCGGTCGCTGCAGACGCCATGGGAGTATTTCAGATATTGCTAAGAAATCGTGTAACGAACTTAAATGCCCGAATGCATGACGGAACAACACCTCTAATTCTAGCTGCAAGATTAGCAATTGAAGGTATGGTGGAAGACCTGATTACAGCGGATGCAGATATTAATGCTGCGGATAATTCGGGCAAAACAGCATTACATTGGGCGGCAGCTGTTAATAATGTAGACGCTGTTAATATTTTATTAATGCATCACGCGAATCGGGATGCTCAAGACGATAAGGATGAAACACCCCTGTTTTTGGCAGCAAGAGAAGGATCATACGAAGCGTGTAAGGTGCTTCTTGATAATTTCGCCAATAGAGAAATTACTGATCATATGGATCGGCTACCACGAGATGTAGCGAGCGAGAGGCTACATCATGATATCGTTCGATTACTCGACGAACATGTTCCTAGGAGTCCCCAAATGATGCCGGTAACCCCGAATACAATGATTGGGTCACCGACAGCACAACCACAAATGATTACTCAGCCGACTGTAATAGCGTCTGGTAAACAGTCGAAAAGTAAGAAAAAACAAAAACTCGGCTCAACACTGCCCAATAGCCCCGAAACAGAGGGTAGCTTAAGGAGGAAACCTAGTGTTAAGAAAGCGTCGACCAAAAAGGGTCAGTTGCTTACAGACGTTCCGCTATTAGATGGAGTATTAAGTTCGGCTGAGTCACCAGTGACTAGCTTGCCAAGTCCTTACGATACAGCTAGTCTGTATTCAAATGCGATGGCTGCACACCACATTGACTTATTTGGAAGTAAAAAACCTCCCAGTTACGAGGACTGCGTTAAGGTAGGATTCATAGCATAAAAGTTGCATTTTCGAATCTCTTAAGTTTATAAAATTTCAGAATGCACAATCGCAGTCACTTAATCTGCAAAACATTAATTTAGAGAATTATGCTTACTCAATGGGGTCGCCGTACCAGGATATGCTGAATGCACATCGAGCGAACGCGCAAAGTGTACAAATTGGGGAACAAGGTTTAAGTCCACCTTATTCAAATCAGTCCCCACCTCATTCTGTGCAAAGTAATTTAGCACTTTCACCTCAGGGTTATATAGGTAATGTTTTTAAATTTAGATTATTTTTGAGTGTTTTCTGAATTTTATGTTTTCTCCCATTTAGGGTCACCATCTCCTGCGAAATTGAGACCGAGTTTGCCCACATCACCGACACATATACAGGCGATGAGACATGCTACACATCAGAAACATGGGTCACAGCAGAATAGCAATGACCCTAGCAGTAATTCCTCGAGTTTTCAATCGTCCAATATGTCACAGCAAAATTCTCCAATAAATGGAGGCTTAACATCGCCTTCTGGAGTTCTTTCTTCCGGCCAGCAGCAGCAAAACACTAACAGTGCAATATTGCCTTCCATGCAGATGAACTTTGAGTTCGGGTCGGCTGGATTGGACTTAAATGGGTTTTGTGGGTCACCAGGTAAGTTAAATATTATTATTAGTTGACATTAAAAGTACTTTAATAGCTGCAATAAAATTAAGATCTTGTCTTTAACCGTAACCACATATTTCGAGTTTATATTAATCCTTCAAAGCCAGACATAAAAAAAGATTAGCATCACTAGGTTTCGCAAAATTGGCTACTACTTTTCTATAAAATGCAACTGATTTAAAGTTGTTTAATTTTTTTCAAACATTTAACTTGAAAAAAATAATCGAAATATAATGATTTCTTCCAAAAAAATGACCATTTTGAGAAACGAGCAGTTGGAACATTCCTATAATTTTTTTTGAAATGTATGCTATTTATTAAATGTAATTAAATTTTAACCTTTCTTTCTCAATGTTGTTCAAAAATTTGTGTACCCTTTTAAAGAATATTAAGATCACGCATTAATGCATTGAACAAATTATTTTCGGTCAAACTAATAAAGGAATATATTCAAAAAATTGTAATTTAGAAAGTGACGCAATGATTAAAGAAAGTGCAAAATACTTACCACAATAAAGCAAATCCGTAAATTAAGTCAATGGAAAATTTCAATGAAGATTGGTTTAATTAAAGATGAATTCATTTCTGCAAATATTGGCAGACTCTGCTTAAAATTAGCCATTAAACTTCTTCAAAGATATCAAGATAAGAAAGTCCTTGATAACGATCTAAAGTGCAACACACAAATGTTAAATCTAATGGTACCTTAAATTTTATGAGTAATTTCGGAAAAAAAAAGATTGTGAAATTTTCTTATCTTCGCTGTGAATTTAATAAAACTCCATTGAGCCCAAATATCGCAGTTCAGTGAAGCCTGTCGGAGGAATTGGAAATCGAAACCTTAATTTTTGAAAAATGATATTTGGCGGTGAGCAAGTGAAATTCTTTGAAAATTATAGAGATTGAAAAATTTTGTTACAGTTATAAAAACATTTTTATGCGTTATATTATTCAGTGCATGTTGCACTGCTAATTTTAATCATAATGGAAGGCCTGGGTGCCACACCACCGAAGAAATAAACATTAAAATATATAAAAATAATTGGGATCCTACTCGATTTTGGGTATGTTTCGAGCAAAATATTGCTGGAAAAGAGGTCAGATGTCCTAATGGATTAGCGTTTGACGATACTACAAAAACCTGCGTAACCTGGGTTAAATGGAAATGGACACCATCACAAACACCACCAAGTTTACCCACATTGCAATTTTAATAATAATTATCATTTTGCCCGCGATTTCAACTATTAATTGTGCTTATTATTTGGTAAAATGCAATACATATTTCTAGAAAAATACTTTTAAACCTGCATTATCTTACCTATTTTACTTTGGGAGGAGTTTACCATTTCTGTTATGAAATTTTCTCTAAAAACCTTTTTTTTTAATATAAGATAATAAATGTATTTAATCCAATAATATAGTGTTTTACAATTCTTCATCAGAAGGGTCTATTGGTTGTCTCGCAGAGTTCAAATAACTTGAAAGCGCCTATAGATATTAAAAAAGTGTTGATGACTGTTTTATTGATAGGAATGTTGAAATTTTAAAATATGGATTTATATCTGGCATCGAAGGGTTACAATTTGAGATTAATAGAAACTAAAAATTGTTAATAGTAAATGTTTAATAAATATATTTTTATTTTCAGATTCATTTTCAGGCCAAATGAATCCGCCATCAACTCAAAGTTCGAACCCATCACAAACGCCTTCAAACTCGTCACCTTCATCTCAAAATGTGCAGTCATCATTTTATCAGTACCTTACACCACCGAGTCAGCATTCTGGCGGCCAAACACCTCAGCATTTAGTGCAGACCTTAGACAGCTATCCGACACCGTCACCGGAATCACCAGGACATTGGTCAAGTTCATCACCACATTCCAATTCCGATTGGTCTGAAGGAGTCCAATCTCCTGGCAATAACTTGTATATAACAGGTGGACATCAAGGTAATAAGAGTTCCGGTGGGATATATATATAACAATTAAGAAAAAAATAATTGTTGAAGAACGTGCCTGTTTCTGGGTGGTGATATTTTTTCCAATGTAAAAGAAAAATAATTGACACTAAGTTACACGCGGTGATTATTACAAGTAAACAGTGTTTGGAAAATAATCCCACTCAGAGCCTATCCAGCGACTGATAATTTGACTATAAATTGTAGAGTTGAGGTAAAATATTTTATAATTTGTTTTTATTGACTATCGCTCGAATGGTACTGATAATTGTAATTTTAACGTGTGTAGAAATTATGTTGTGCTATAGAGAATGCTTTATTTTAGGACTATACTATCATCATTTTCATAAATTGTTCGTGAATTTAAGCTGTGAAAACCTGACGACATTTTATAATCTTATTGATATTTTAAAGTGTCTAAATTTCCAGCTGTCTTCAAAAAGCTACGTTTCTTTATTATGGCATTTTAAAACATCGGAAACATCGTTATATTTCATATTATTTAAGGTTTAGATGAATATCGGTCGCGCTCAATTATTAAAAAATCCAAAACACTGCACATAGTGCTAATTTAATTCAAGAGGTTAGTAATAAAAATCTCATTTATAATTGTTAGTTATTTGAAAAAAAACCCGAACATATAAAGCAAAATAGTTTTGCAGTAGGTTATGGGTGTTTTTCAATCGTACAGTAGGCTATTTTTGATAGTCTAAATAATGCGCTTAAACTGTTTATTTTGCCTATCGTTTGGAAAATTTATTTATTTATTCGATTCCAAAAATACTGTTGCACGCATATGTTTTGCGATCCAGCATATAATGTAAAAAATGCGAGTTGTGTGTCCAAAGTTAGTAGCGTCAGTAATGGGAACAATCAAAGAGCCGGCATATTTGTTTTAGTTTTGCTTTGTTTCGATTTAAATCCTATACTCACTCAAAAACTGATCCGTAAAGTCGGAAAGACGGATCTTAAACAGAATTTGTTTCATTTTCGAATTTACCTTCTTTGTTGGTACGTTTTCCAGGTGAATACTTGAGAACAAATATTCGTGTAATTTTACGCTTTAGACCGACATGAGCAGATGGGAAATATTATTATTATCTATTAAACCGCAGCTTTTTTGTACGTTCGTAATTTAACTAGAGAATAGGTTATAATTTCGGAAAAAAGAGTCGTTTTCAAAATCACATAATTTTATTTCATTTGAAATTTTTTCACATTCACTATATTAATAGTTGTATGCAAAGTGAAGAACGGGCTAATAAATATATATGGTAAAAATAAATACTTTATGTTTTAAGAAAGTAAAGAAATAATTCAGCGAAGGATTTGGGGCGATTGGAAAGAAATATCGAGATAAGGGTATTTTATGATTTTTACGCTTAATCTTATATGACCTAAAATTAACTAACGGAATTTTGATTTTGCCGCTGGTTATGTTTTAAAAATCTCTATCTGAATTGTTTTCTTGTAGGAATAATGGAAAAGAAAATATTCCTGACAAATTTTTACATACTCATCCCATTAGTGGAGTAAAATATCATACAAAATGTATTAAATTGTGCTATAAATGACAGATTAACTGCACCTATTTATTTTTTCAAAAGGGATACTTCTTGATCAGCCCTATACTTTGGGGACAGAAAAAGTCTTTTCCAAAAATTACTATTTATTGGTATAAACTCCAAAACTTCCTCAGTTTTTTCAGAACTCTCTTGCTTTTCCTTACGACATTTTTGCCCTTACCGAAACTAATTTAACTCCCAACATTTATAGTAATGAATTATTTCCCGCAGATATTTCTGTTTTTCGTGCTGATGCTTGTGACGACGCTAATCGCGGCGTATTTCTCGCTGTGGCTAATCGTTTCGGTGCTAGTCTTCACACAACCTCTAATTCCTCATGCTGTAACTTTGTCTGCGCCAAAATCACACTAACCAGCAAATTCCTATATATACTCTGTGTATACATTCTCCCCTTCCTCTTCGCGATTTAGGTCATTTGTGATGACCTCTCTTTATTACCTTCGTCAGGCCTCTCCTTGAATATGCTTGCCAAGTGTGGTCACCATTTCAATTCAATCGAATCAATAGGATTGAGGCTGTCCAGCGTAGGTTCCTTTGCTTCGCTTTACGTGACCTTCCCTGGTCTGACCATCAAAACCTTCCCATCTACGAAAACCGTCTCTTACTGATCAACTTGCAGCCCCTGTGGAAGCGAAGGGGCCCTTGCCGATATTACCTTCATTCATCAGCTGCTTACGGGTGAGATTGACTGTCCTTTTTTGTTAATTAGTTTTAAATTTATTGTAGCTTGTAATAAGCGATAAATAAATAAATAAGTATAAGTTCGAGAATCATAAATTACCCTTTATCTTAGAAACTTTTGAATTATTCAAGTTCCTGGATATACACAAATACCAGGTCTTTGTATTCCTGCTTTTCCTCGTCCCTTTGATGGCTTCGAGCGTACGGTTCGGTAATATTGCCAGCAACTCCTTATTCATGAACCACGAATTGCACTGCTTTATCAGTTCAGCCTCCTTCCTAGCCAATAATCTAGGTTCTTCACTTCTCCAGCGTTCCTTGACAGCGGGTCTGGTTCTGGCCTGGTTAAATTCATCGGGATGGGCTCGGTGCTTATGTACTCCAAGTCCTGTCGATGATGAGAATGTCCGATCACAAAAGTCGCAGGCGAAGGATGGGAGGTTTGGTTGGGGAGGTGGGAGGTTTTGTTGGGTCGCGTGTTCGTTCGCTTCACCCATCCTCCGATGTTGGCTTCCAAGAAGAAGTTACTTCATCAAACATTACAATGAACTCCTCACTGTTCATGATGTTGGAGGAATTTTCCTGTCCACCAACGTCTTCTATTTTTCTGTCCAACTATGTCGAAGGCTTTTCCCCTTTTTTAATTACATTATTGGTAAAACCAACACACATTTTAAACATTTTGCCGAGGCCCTATGAACACATTCGTCATTTTGCATACATTGATTTCTATACTGTTTTGCAGTAAATATTATAATTCCTGTATTAAAATGGAAATTAATACGGAAATCTACCTTTTACTGTTACTAAAAAAAATTAAATTAAATTACTTCTTTGTAGCAATGCTTTACAATTAACCTTTAGTTGGTCGTGTATAAGAATTTCTGTAAATATTAAATTCGGTGAAATAAACGAAACAAAATTTAGATTGTTTTTAAAAAACTATCAAAAATAACAAGCTACCCAGATTCGCTAACTTTTAAATTTTTACTTGAACAACGTGGGATTTCAGTGACCTCGTATGATTAACTAACGGTTAAAAGTAAATCAATTTCATTGATTGATTAATTTCCTAGTCATTGCTTCCAAATAAAATAAAAAAAATATTCTAAACTTGTAGACTAACAGATATACCTAAGTAAAGTACAATGAAATAAGTATTATATATTTATTTTGGTATTAAAAGTATCAAACTTGAATATGTAAAACGCGTTGATACTACTGAAACGAGATCTCATCTGAATCCTCTGGTTCTGACTTAATTTCCATTTTAATAAAGGAAAACTCCTCGGGTGAACTTTGTGTGGCGTGAACCTGATTTGTGGAAATTATGTTGTACGCGTTGGTTTTTTCTGTGTTAATAGTGTCTTCATTAACTAATGGGATTCTATCAGTAATATGTGTTGATAATGTTGAAGAATCATCCCAGCAACTGCCCACTTCCACAGATGAATTTTCTGATAAACGCTTTCTTCTGGCATAGAACATTACATCCGAAATAAGTTTTTCTGCAATTATACGCTGCTCAAACTCTAGACTCCGCAATTGAAAGCCTATTCTCCGGCCAGCAATATCCCATTCATCGCGTTCATTATTATTTTGTGGCTTGTTGATTGGTTCGATTACTGTATATTTTGGTGACTCTTTTGTTAGTTGAATTTTATATCTGGTTGGTGGTGCTCGCGGTGAAACAGTTTCAGTCCGAGAATTTGGGGGTCCCTAAAATGAAAGATAATAAACAAAAATATAGAACTATTTAATTAATTTTCTTACCCTACGAGATGTACTACCACCTGTAGGTCGATCGCCGAAAACTTCTTCTAACAAATCATGAAACGCAGAAAATGTGTTTGGATTGTTAGATCTAGAAGGGAATTTCTTTGCTGTTCTATAAGCTCTTAGTAAATTTTTTATTTTATTTTCGACCATTAGTGGAGTAACAGGTTGATGCTTAAAAACAAAAATACTTATTAGCTGTTTCGTTAAAAATCCACAATATCTGTATCGCAGCTGATGCACCGCGAACTGAGATCTCCCAAATATAAAGATATAAAAGTATTTACCAAAATATTGGCAGCGGCTAGATCCCTACACATATGGTGGTAGACAAGTTTTTTTTTCCGCGAATGTTGAAATTCTTCCCTTCTAGCTCTGTAACTTTTTAGAAGTACCCTCGTTTCCTCGTAGGTCCACATACGGCGACTATTAATCAGTTTAAATTTAATTTAGAAGAAATATTAAATTATAGTTACATACTTGTCTCCTTCCATTTGTAATTTTTTCGGCGTTTTGTATGTAGTTTAAAACTATAGCATCAATTTTACTTGTAAAGTGTGTCAGATTTCCTGAAATAATTAGTTATCTTTAAAAAATAGTTTCTGTTAGTTTTCAATAGAAAAAAGGCTTTTATTCCTATAAAATGTTCCATTTTAGATTTAATCTTTCATTTATTTTCTGTATATTCGATCAATTTTTAATACACAACTTGGCAGAGTCGATTTTATCGTAAATTTCTATACATATATATATTTTTTTAAATTTCCTTATGTAGTAATAATTTTTTTTTTTAAAAATAATTTGTTATAAAAATTATTGGGCCAGTGCCAATTCAAAAACATCAACTATAGAATTTTATAAGATGCGAGGTACGTTCAGATTAGTAGCCCACTTAATGTAAAATACCGTGCTGTTGTAGGCAAATTTATTTTTCAAGGATAAGTTATTTATGGTGCCCTTTTGTCTTATTCTTCAGGCTATCACTCCACTCTGGAGGTAGTTGGTATCAATTTTTGTCATTTGCTATAAACTAAATTTCTAATGTCTATGTCCCCTGTCTCTTCTTTCCCTTTTTGTAGTTTTCTTTAATTTTTGAAGATTCCTTCAATTTTTGAAGATTATCTTTTGAAAACTAAACACTATTTTTTGTTATCTAAAAAGTTAATAAATAGTTCAAGTAGTTAGGATCCGCTTACTAAACTCATTGTGTTGAAAAGGAGTTACCGAAAATATGAAGTAGTTTTTGGGGTAGCAACTTATAAATTTTGACGTAACATTATTCCTTGTTTTATAAAATTATTGTTAAATCGCGAAAAGTATCAGAAGAATGTGATAAATCTTTAAGATATATTGAAATTTTATAAACAAACTCTTAAAAGTCAAAACATCTTGAAGGAAGTGATAATTTTAGGCTGAAAACTAAACAAACAATGACAACTATAGAAATATTTCACATACTCGATAAAATCTCGGTCAAGCCACAAGATAAATAAGATGTTATATGCCTAAAGAATGCGATTTAATTACACGAACTGCTGGGATGAATGTAATTTTTTGATTATAATTGAAAAACACTAAAATCTAACACTTTAAAATGCGATAATGAACCAGCCTTGTACACAATAACAGTTCTGAAGTTTGTTGTACTCTGTTAAACGTCAAAAGATACTTTTCATCGTTTACACGCAGAAATAAAAATCGACTGAAGTTCATTTTTTGTTCGTACGGGAGAGAAAATTTGAAAGTGTGCTCAAAACTGAAAGGGTGACTAGAACGTGGTGGTGCCTAGGGGGAAATAAATGCCTTCGAAATTTAATCGAGGGGTGAGAAATTTGTAAAGGCTTTAAAACATTTGCCGGCTCTGCTTGCAGCTTATTTGTGCAAATAAAAGAAATGAAATTTGTTTTATGAAAGCATAAATAGTTTTGCAGCTCCAAATAAAAATTATATTTAATTACTCCAAAGTAGGAAAATATTAAAATTTCTTCAGATGAATCAGATTAATTTAGCATCAGCGAATTATATATTAGAATAACGTTACAAATACACCGTTTTAGTTACTATTTTTAAATTATATCATTAGTTGGAAATTATTTTTAAATTACTATTCCATTATCATGTGATAAAATCACATTGCCATTAGATAGTACATCTAACTTAATCCATTCCCACTGCCACTTTTGCTAATTATTAATAAGTAATTAATTACTAAATTGCGTTCTAATGTAACGTTATTATAAATTATTAATTTCATTAGCTTAAGTTTACATTAAAGAAAAGTCATGGATTTCGATCAAATTTTGCAGGAATCTTCCATTTGCCTCAAAGATTATCCAATAACAAGATGTGATGCTCTCTGTACAAGCTCAAACTCTAACTCATATGCAGTTTATAAAACCCCGTGGGGAAAATGTTCCCATTAGATAAAGACAACAAAGAAATACTGCTTCCCATGCTTTATCTAAATTCCAATAAGAACGAAAGAGATAACAATAGCACTTACAGTGAAGAGAATATTGTGCAGCGTTTTTTTTCTACGCATTTTTAAAAGCGCGATAAAATCTCTGCTACATTGTGGTATTAGTGCCGTCCTTACGCAATGTTCAGGCATAGGAAATTCTGAATCGATTTCCTACAAAATTTTGTTCTTTCTCTTTCCCTCAAGTTTATGTACGTTGCGTTGTGATGAATTTTACACGTTTGGCTATAAAACAAGTTTTTGCTTATGAAAATGTAAATGCGCTTCTTAATGCTGCCAGTAACTATATTCTGCTTAAAATGGAAATTTAGAACTCCAAATTGCAGAAAATCAATTTGAAACTTTGCCATTTAAGTTAACAACTATTAAAATCGTAAAATTCGAGCACCCAGTAAAATCTTAGCCACTTGTTTCTTATGGAGTATCGAAAAAAGTTTGTGCACATCAAACAGGTCTTATTTTCTAATCTTAACCTAATTTGTCCTATCCTTGCAATGCGAAAAAATTAAACAACAATTAGTTGTTGATCAAATGCATCTCCTCCTCTCGTCTATCTCAGGCAGTAGGTAGACAAATTGGCGGATGCTTACGGCAGGAGATTGAGCGGTCCTTTATGTGTGCCTGAAACGAACGGATCTGAAGGATATACTTTTTGCTGTATATGATATCATTAAAAATACTTTATTTTGCACTTTTATTATATTGTTCACATTGAAAAATCTAAAAATTGGAAAAAAAACAATGTAAAAAGAAAAATACAAATTCTTTTACTATGAATAACACATCATTTCATTTGATTTTAAGACTTCCCCAAATATTAAAAAATTCGGATATATCACACGAATGCGTGATTGTCCTGTATACGAAAATAACAGACGATTTATCATTAAACATTGCTTTTCTCCAAATTTGTATGCTTCATAATTGAGAATAATAAGTTAAAACTGTAGAATAAAGTATTTTTTTTATTTTACGAATTTGTATAATGTTTTTTTTTTTTTTATTTAACGGTGGAAAACACAACTTTTAATTTTGATAGTTTATTCTATGGGCGACTGACAAAAATTTCTTCAGATCTTTCTGTTTCAGGTTAAATGGTTCCTGCAATATTTTATTGATATTCATTACTTTTACTTAAAGTAAATTTGTTCCATTCCATTTTTTAAACTCGTTTAAAAATATAAGAAGGATATGCCTTCAGCACGCAAAACAATAATTAAAATTTTCAAGATTAAATTTTAAAAAAAATTGAAATTTAAACCGATAACTTGATTCAAGGTCATAGGTAGGTTGAACGCGAACGAATTTATACAAACATGCGAAACTAATTGTTTTTTAAATCTTTTCAACAAGCATTAAATTCACGCCCCAAGTGCAAAGAGGGAATGCTTGTTATTATCTTGTATTACCTGTTAATCCAGAAGATATGTTTGTGTATTGCACATATAGATTAAAAAAAAGGTAGACATTCATTAAACAGGTAGTCAGCTGTAAAAACAGCTGAAAGGTAAGCGCATTGAACTTGAATTAAGTGAAATAGAATAACTTGAACTACTTCTGCGCGATAGACTTGTATCGGGCAAACATTCCTCTCTGGGTTCATTAAATGTGATTTGGTTTCATCCCAAGCTCGCAGAAAAATTGTGAATATAAATGAATGTAAATTACGCCGTACCTGCGTCAGGTAGCAAGGAGATAGAATAGCATCTGAGGGCGGCACAGGACCATTTCCTTTTCTTGTCCTTTTTAAATTAGCTCAGTCTAGATGTTGAATATTCAGTTTATATGGTATATAAGTTTTTTTTTTTTTTTTAGTAAAGTACACAGAAAAAGTTTTACATTTATTAGAAACCGCCAATACTTGTCTTTAAATATTTTGGTGCCATAACGAACCATGGTTTCGAATGAATTAAAGCCTTTGAACGTTGTTTACAAAAACAAACCTAATAATTTTACACATGCATATATATTTATAAATGTATAAATTATTTGCATTTGTAAAATTATTGGGTTTGCCTTTGCAATCGACTTCCAAAGGCTTTAATTCGTTCTCAACCCATCTCCAATGTTTTAAAATGCCATGAAAAACGCCATTCCATTTTTCACATGCAAAGTTACGCTTTTTGAATGAATCTCTCTCTATCTCTCGACCCTTGATATTTAGTATAGGGCAATTATGCACATAGTGCTTTTTCGAAACATAAAATAAATGCATGTCAAGTTGATGACGTTTTGTGATTACTTGAATTACTATGTAAATTTTATTATTTTTATTCCGCCCGCACTCTGCTGGGTAGATGTCTACATTCGCTCTTAATTAGTGCATAAATAAAAATGAAAACATTCTGTAAAATTTGGAAGCGTATTGTTCCGCAGCCGAGGAGGATGTGGAAAAACCATATCATTCCTTAATAAAAAAAAAAGAAAAAGTAAACCGAAAAAGACACAAAAGTGATAACTTCGAAATTTTTCGTTAAGTAGGATAAAAGTAAATAATTGTATATTTTTCTAGGACATAAGATGAAAGTAGCAGAAAAAAGTAAATAAATAAATAAATAAAAGTAAATAATAAAATAAACGGACTTTAAATATGTATCACGAATTTTACATGTTGGCGGTTCAAAGCGTCTTCTGAATGTCGGAAAATCAAATCTCCTGTATAAAGTAGAATAAAATCTAATTTTAAGTAATCGCTACAGTAATTTCTAAGATAAGTCTTAGGTAGAGCGAGTTGTCTTATTTTATATATTATATATATTATTTTTATTATTATTATATATTCCTAGCTTTAGGACTGTAAACTATTATTTTATAGGGTTAATTATTTTAAGCATTTTATAATTCGAACAAATGAAATTTATTGTATTTTTTAAGAAAAGATTGTTTTATTTCACCTTATAGCAAATTAGTTGTATTTATTTAATTTATTCAATTAAGTGACATGACCTGACCTTACGAAATTATAAAATATATAAAATATAATCGATTGGGCTATAAATTTCATAATATATTCTATGATAATAAATAATAATAAAAAGATGTTTTCTAAGATTCATTATAGGTACAATAATGATCAACATTGACAAAAATTTAGGGGAGTTCTCTGATAAATTTTAATCAATTTCAGTCCAGGTCCTTAGTATAGTCCACTTTAAACAAAGGGGATACTTCCAATATACAGCAGATCAAGTCACAGTTAGTCACACGACGACAAAACATTTATTCATATTAAAATAGAGATGATTACGGTCAACACCAATCTACAAAATGATCCAAATCATTATCTTGCAGTAAAATCCAGTCATCCAAACACGAAATCTCTTTAAATATTTTTACATCGTCGGCATAAATGTGGATTGCAAAGTTATTTTTTTCGTTTCGTTTCGTTTTTCTCACGACTTATTATTTATATTAATTTTATTTATTTAAAATTCCCTGCTTGGTGTTTATTTTATGTTATAAACTAATTCCTTAGTTTCTTTCTTACCGTATAAGTAATCTTTTGGAATACTGAAGCATGGAAGTAAACTACGTAACCATCTCGATTTCTTTGAGTTTTTACTATTTAATTTTTAGTAGGTCGGTTTTTTTACTATTTTCTGTTACTTTAGTATTAAACGAAACCGAGAAATAGTTCAGTAGACGTTAATACTTTTTATATAAGTTCTACACATAAATACAAAGATGATGTATTTTGAAATTTGGTATAACATGGTATTTGGGGTCACTGATTATGATCCCGACTTAAGATTTTGAAGAAAGTATTGGGTATTTCGGGTCGCTAATTAAGATTCCTACTTTAGATTTAGATTATTATAGAATTATACATGCTAAATCAGTTCTCAAAGCAATTCAAAAATTTTTCGAATATTTCTACGTCATACTGGATCAGCCATTTTGAATTTGGAAATTTAATAGATTCGTAATCGACAATTTCAAAAACCGCTGTATATGAAAATCCATCAAGTACAAAAATATGCGCCTCAAAGGGTACAAGTCACCAGAGTAAATCAATTAAAAAAAATGATTGAATTTTTTAGGTAGGTATTCAATGTTTTTTTTTATTAAATTTGGAGTGCATATAAAGACATGCCATACATATGTACAACGATTTTATAAGTTACGTGAAAATATTTTTTTCTCAATGATTAGTGAATATTATCCCTGGTTTAAGAAAAATACGTTTATTTTTTAATTCGTCAAAGTTCTTAGATAAAACAGGAAAATTATCTTTTGGATTTGCCAAACTGCTGAGTCAGACGAACGAGTGTAAAGTAAGGGCTCTAGAAAATATCAGTTTTGTTTAAGATTAGAGACCCTGGATGAATGTAGAGCCTACCTGCTTAATTCTCATAAAAAATTACTTGAGAAATATAAATACTCTGCCTAAGAATTAAGAATTAAATGCTAGGAATAAGCCATTTATTTATAATTCACAGAGATATCTATGAAAACCCTTTAACCTGTATAAAAATGATTTTTTACAAGAGTTAAGAGGTTAAGTGCACTTAACCTTTATATAGAGTCAGAGAAGAATTCTTCAAATACAGTGATTTAGCTAAAATTACATTTAACACAAACAAATTCGTTTTACTCACTTTATTTCCTTACGAAATTAGATTTTCTCGCTGATATTTCAATTAACCAGCAATGATAAGCAACCAACACGTAATCGGCGTAGAATCAACTAATCGGACCGGGCGATCGTTGCCGGTCGAGAAATGTGATAGATACTTTGGAAAGGGTACTTTGGAAAGATAACTTCGACCCAAATCGAGCAATTGTACAAAAACTTCTAAAAAAACGTTTACTTGCTCGCAGTGGTTCTTTGCTACTGAAAACCCAGAAACTCGGCTCACACTGAGCTCGTTTCGCTCTCTGAGATTATTCTGACCTGATCCAAAAGAACTTAAAGAGAAAGACCAGATCACCGCTGATCGCTCGATTCACACTAAAATAAAGATCAGATCAATCTTAATTTGGTATATTGTAGAATTTGTTTTTAGATTAGATCAACTGTGATCTTGATCTTATAAATCCCCGGAGTCGACAAACTGTGACTCAAATTGAATTTCTACCAGGCAGAAACTTTTTGATGATTTCTTATGGCTCGGGAATTTATTTGCATGCCTGCAGCGTAGCAATAAAAATTTATATCTATAAATAATTTTATTGAGAACAGATATCCTTAGATTTACTTAGATTGCGAACAATCCGCATTTTCACTCTTGCACAAAATTCGCATCATAGCTCGAGGTGAGTGGTAAATACGAGTTCATACGTATTCATGCTTATATCCGTCTTCCCAATACTACCCGTATTTTATGTTTTATGTTTTCCTTGTGACGATTTCATTCGAAGTTCGGGTTCGAGGAGATTGGGAGGAATCGCAGCGGCTGCTGTACCTTCGCCACCAAACACTTAATGTTTTCAAAGCCCTTTTTCTATGGTCTTGCCTTCGTCTTAAGGACAGAATCGTATCGTATTTAACGACTCTGTGTATCTACTCGACAAAGTTGTTTTTTTTCTTGTATGAACCTTCCACGAACACCTTTGTATAGTTTTGCTTTGCCCGATAAGTTTTAGGGTAAATCATGGTGGTTTCAGCCCAAAGATCATGAATTACTAGATGTGACACTCGTGACGCAGTCCCTTATCTTTTTTCGACCTTGGTCCCCTTAGCCCACCAACCTTGCAGATTTTTCTAAAAGTAGATAGTAATGAAGGGCTTACGCGTCATAGAAAGACAAAAATTTAGGGGGAGGCGGTGCGAAAATTAATATCACGTTTCACCACCCAGAGCAGCGTACACGTTCGAATACGTTTGGCTCGCCTTTAAAAATGCACAATGAAAAAATGTAAACAGAATTTCCCTATGCTGGAACATTGCCTGGGACGGCACTAATACAGCCCAACAGATTGGCCCGCCTTTAAAAATGCATGATAAAAAAACGCTGCATTTCATTGCCTACACTGTAAGTGCTGCAGATGAGAGTTTTTAGCTGCCTATTCTTATCTCTTTTATTCTTATTGGTATTTAGATAAGGCATAGGAAGCAGTAGTTCTTTGCTGCTTTCTCTAATGCGAAAATTTTCCCAGGCAGTTTTAGGACTTACATATGGTTTAGAGCTTTGGGATTGTGTAGAGAGTATCACATCTAGGATTTTATGATCTTTGGTTTCAGCCATTGCGCTAATCCCGTTTTACTTAGCAGAGGGTTTAGTTCTGTAGGTAGTAATTTTAAATTAGGGTTACGAATTAGGCCATATTTCAGTGAATTTTCTAAGAGACAGAAATTTAAAGTATAAGAATAACAAGTAATAAGTTGTATGTGAATGTATCTATATTTTTTTTAAGTTTTTGTTTTTTAAGGGGTTTAAAGAATGCACAATAAAGCCACATTTTGGGCATTTTGAAAATTTGTGAAGAAATAACAATGTAAAAATAGCTCGTCACTCAAATTTATTTATTATGTACATATGTAGATACGTAAAGCAATTGTAATCTTTCTTTAGTACACTAAGCATCCTGGGAAATATGATTTTCATGAAATTGCAATAATTATATATCTTAAATATTATTTAGTTAAAACTTCGCAAATGCTCAAATTTAATATTTCGCCCAGTTTAGGAGTACCACTAAAATCTGTGGATATGTTTGTTTCAAACTAATTTCGCTAACCCAACTAAAGGGGTTTTTGCCTCTTCTTTACTTATGCGCTTTAATTGTTAAGTGTTAAGGAAATATTTTGTTTTACTATCAAAATTCGTGAATAGCTGTCGCAATATATTTTCAGTAATCATTTTCATTGAAATCTTTTCATGGTTGCAATATTGGATCTGCTATCTTGAATTTACAAATTTTTATGGTAGACAAGAATAGATTAATTTTTATTAGATCGGCCATTTTATATTTCGAAAGCGGATTCGCCATCAGCATCTTAAAAAACCCTCAAATACCAATTCTCCTGAAGTTAACAATTGCTGGCCGCCAAATTGAAAGCCCTACATTTTATAAGTACAAAAAAAGAGTTCCGAAAATTGCGGTCGGCATCTTGGATTGTGAATGGTGTCACCTCTATACTAACTGACTCAATTAAAAGGGTTTTAGATTTTAATTCTTCAAAAATCAATTGCCATATGAATTTCCAAATTTTGATAGTAGATGCGAAATTTGTGGCTTCTTAGTAGTACTTTTCACTTAAATTAGCTGAATTCCCGAAAATATATTGGTTGGCATATTGAGCCTCTCATCATGAGTTTCTAAATTTCGGATGTGGTTTTGAAATCAGGATTTCCATAAATCTACAAATACCAATTTTCATGGCTATTCTTTGAAATTAACAATTGGCCACTATCTTAGATTCGCCATTTTAAAGCTTTCGAAAAAATAAAAAGTATTATATGTGTTATTGTAGGATATACTCTACCTTTGAGCCAAACTTCGTTACAATTCGTTGAGCCGTTTTGGCGTGTTTGAGTGAAAAACATGCCTAAACGAAATTATGATCTTTAAATGAGAATTCAGTATATGTAAGGCAAAAATTCTAAATTAAGAAAGACATTTATTTTTGCTATCCTCAAAAAATATTTCTCTTCATGCGCTATACTTTAATAATTGCTTTCCCAATATTTTCTCCTTCCAGCATTTTAATAAAAGCCTTAGGCATATTTTCGAATCCTTTTGTGATCGTTTCTCGGTATTTCAGCTTTCCCTCCTTTATAAGCGTCTTCATGGCTAAAATACCTTCAATTTTGCGATCTGCCCAACGTCTGGAAAGAAATCCTTCCATTTTTAGCTGCTTAAAAATGAACGCCGGCTGTAGAATTGATGCTGAAATTGATATTTTTATCGTAAATAAAAAGTCGCTAAATTACGTTTCAAATTCAACCTTTTGGCAGCGCATTCAAATCATCGTTGTAAGATGCAATCGATCCGCATACAGCAATACGCCCGAACATGTTCATTTGGCTTATTATTGTAGAGCTGGTTTGTCCTCCAACCTGCAATGTATTTTTTATTTATTGTAAATAAATCAGTGCGTGCGGATCGTTACGTTGTCGAAGTAGCAATCTACGCCGTTGGGCGCGGCTTTCATGATAGCTTCACCGATGTCAATCGTTTTGTAGTTAATTACTTCGTCGAAGCCGAGCTCGTTCTTCAACCAGGAGCACTTTTCTTCTGATCCCGCCAGTCCGATTGTTCTGCATCCTTTAATCTTGGCTAATTGCCCAACGAGACTCCCGACTGCTCCTGCTGCTGCTGTAACTACCACAGTTTCTCCAGGTTTTGGTTTGCAAAGTTCCAGAAATCCGAAATAGGCCGTTAGCCTGAAAAATATATATGTAATGTAAATTAGTAAATCTATTTGAACACAAGTATCAATTCACTGGTCTGCAAAAAATCTTGTTTATGTTTTTACAAGTGCTTTCGATTTTATTGTGGGTGCTAAATATGATTCTAAATAGAAACAGTTTTCATCACACAGGCATTTGGAGAAAAGTAGTCTCAAAAATACTGAAATAAAAACGTTTGAGGCAGATGCAGAGAGAGAGAGCACATCGTTCGGAACTCAGTATTTGCCCATTTAAAAGTGGAAAATTTGAAATTAATTCACGAAAATATGCATAAAGTATAGAGGAGCATTTTTCAACATAAGTTAGCTTTAGCAAATTACGTGCCTGTTTCGCCCCGTGGAATTGAGCAAAACGCGGTCAACGGAAACAGGCCAACAGAACTGGCCTGTGGAAGGAGTGCTTATGCTGAAAAGGACTTGTATGCGTCCTAATTGCAGCATAATGCGCCTCGGCTGTCCTGCCTCGAGACTGATGGGAGCGTTTCAAGCCAGCAAACAAAACCCTCTAAAAGGATGAATGCAACATTGTTTATAATTGCAAATGCAAATTTCATCTCTAGCACAAATTTCGCATAGGTCTAAAAAAGAATTTTTATTCTGCTATAGATTTTGGAATCTTTAAAAGGGCATTCTTAAGTTTTTAGACAAAAAACTAAGAAATGTTCTATTTTATTATATTTACTAACATGTACTACCCGTTGTTGACCAGACTATGAGCCCTATCATTGAAAACGATGCAATCGAATCGAATGGAGTTTACAAAAACCGTTTTTTGGATAAAAATTCCTTCATAAGTTCATTTTAGTATCCTTTGACTTCAATTAATCCTTGCGTTCAAAGTCTTTTTTAAGGAATCCTTTTAAACATTTTCCGTTAACAATTTTTAATTTTTCGGGACACTTTTAATGTATATAAGAACTTTTAGCTGAAACAAATTCTTAACAAACTTTTTAATACCAAGATGTATAAAATTTTTAAAACCTTGGGTATCTACACAAACCTCTACATTGATCCAAGAAGCTCAAAAGAATGAACTATTACATTTATTTTTAACTATTATTGAAATTGCTTTATAATTTACAATTGGTCCTAAAAGAGTTTTTCGCATTAGGTTTTATACAATTGATTTAAAACATCTATAATACAAATTTTGAGCAAGATTAGACATAACATAAACTTCGAATTTGTTCGTTGAGTAAGAAAACGTAAATATCAAAGGTAAAAATAAGAAAAAGAGATACATATAATCGCTTATTTTGAAATAATAATACCGATTGTATAATAACGCGATCATTCATTATAGTAGGGTGGGGGCTAGTTGAACATAGGGGCAAGTTTGGCAATTGAAATATCTTGAAATCTAAGCAGCGCACCATGAAATTGTTAATACCGCAAAAAAGGGTATTAGGGAGGGGAATACATCGCGCGATCAACAGTTGTCGTCCGGCGAATAAGTGACGTGAGCATACGCTTTGATTATTATCAGAATTATTATTATTATCAAAAAGTAAAAAATAAGATAATGGTTACTTTTCGCCTGGGATTTTCCAAAAAGTGTTTTTTTTTTTTGATTTTATTTAATTGGAGAAGTAGTAAATTTTATTTTTGTTTAATAAATTAGCAGTGAACCATTAACTATGGTATAAATTGCAATTTAATTTCAGACTTCTATTATTCCCATAAAACTATTGAACTAATTGCTTCCGTTGCTTAACTTACCCTATACCTTTGCCCTCCCATGAGGTAAGTTGAGCAACACGAAATGGTCTAGAGTTTCTGACAATAGCATCTAAATTATATCTAAAATAGTATTTATATCTAGAGACGTTTTTAGCAGGATAAATGATAATTCTATTCAAGTAAATTGCAAACAATGTTTAAAAGATACGATAGACTAAGTAAAAAATTGTTCTACTAGCCCCGCCCTACAATGCTTGGAATAATGATTATTTTAAATAGTTACTCGAATTGATAAGTTCTAAAACAAGTTTTTGGTACTACTTTTACTTTTACTAGACCTTTAAAATCGGCATAAAAACCTGACTGAATTTATTTCAGTATTCAGTAATGAAAAAATGTAACAGTTTATCTTGATTATTTAGTATTGGATTAATATCAGTTAGATTTTCATGTCAACTTTAAATATCTTGTAAAATCTCAGAATTCAATGTTGAAAGTAATATCAGACGATTTTTAAGCGAAATTGTGCATACATTTTAGTGGTTGAGAGTTCAAATGAACGACGTTTTTTTGTTGTTAAAATCCTCATTAATGCCGCCAGTTTAGTTTTAATTTTGCATTTTCAGAATAGGGCGTTTTAGCCTTTTCAACACTATTTTAATTTATTTATCTAAACCTCTAAATGGTAATATACTATCAAATTACATTACCATTAATTGTTTAATTTCATTAGCAGTAAACCATTTAGTGGTAGTAGGGTTTTTTTTTACCTAGGAAGTAATAGTAATGAAAAATAGCAATTAATGCACTTCCCCTCCTCTCTAATTTTTAATGCATTTTTGAAGGTTTTAAAAAACAAAAACGAACAAAAAATATTTAACATCTGTAAAATTATGCTACTTTTTAACAAATTTTCAACAATTATGGTTTAAGGTATAAGTTTTAGTTTTTAACTCTAGATTTCTCGCAAATGTGACGTCATAGAACATTTTAGTTTTATAATTTGTATTTATTACCCTAATACTAAGGTATATAACCAAAGTAGTAATTTTTTACACTACAAATGTGCATATCGATTGAAATTTAAGCAGAGGTTGCTTCCTTCCAGTGAAGTTTTCATAAATTCCTGGCACTGTGGGGTATCCAAATGCCCCTTTTTCATTTCACTTTAAATTTTTAAAAGTAGTGTTATGGTGTGACTCATTTCATTAGTTAGGAGGATAACCTTCGAGTAGTTTTCATTTTGATTGATTTTTGGGAAATCAATCGACCAGTTATAACTAAAGAGTCTTTTTTAAAGGTATGCGAATTTAAAATGAAATGAAACATGTAAAAATAATGTTAATGGCCATGGTGTTTAAATAGCTTTATTTAAAAGATATTTTTAGACCATTAGTGTTTAAAACTAGTATTTCAACCAGTTTTGAAAGAAATCAACTGCGTTTCAGTTAGTCTTTGCGTAACCACGCTACTGATTACAATTATTCTTCACCGATTTTGGTGCTTCTTATTTTTATCGGATTGGTAAACAATTAGAGTAGAACGTTATTGATTTTTACTAATATTCATGATATACTTCAATTTCAAATTTTATGACCAATTTTCTATAAAAATCTCTCTATTGGCATGCTTGGCGACTGTTCTCGGGGCGCAATAGGGAAGATTACTCACAAGGTATTCCTTTCTGTGTTCATAAAACTATTAAATTTTTAGTTTCTTATAAAAAAAAGGAGCTTTAAGTTTTTACAAATTTTTTAAGTAATATTTAAGAAATATTTGTTAAATAAAGGCGTCGGCTTTAACATTTTTAAGTTTTTCTAAAACTAAATTTTAAAATCGGAAGCAGAGACGTCTTTAAAATTAAGTCCGATATCAGTAATTGCGATTTTCGTTTGCGGCGCATTCAATTAATTTGGAATTATATGCGTAAATAAACTTTTTCTTTAAAAAAAAACCTTTAAATTAATGTTGTTTTGCTTAGATAATTACCAACATTGCATGCATCCACTGATGATAGATACACAGAGTACTAATTACCTAGGTGAAGTCAATAACAACGATTAATTATTCATCTTACCCGGGCATTCCAAGTGCTCCTAAACCCAATGAAAGTGGCAGACCTTCAAAGTCAGGAAGTAAGTACGATTCCCTCCCGCTTTCCTCTATTTCAGCCGTATTAAATTTTGTCCAAGTTCTCCAACCAAAGTGGCCATAGACGTATTTTCCCACAGGAAAGTTTGGATTTTTGCTTTCAACAATTCTGAAAGTATTGCGCTGCGCAAAATGAATTTTTTTTTAAAAATCATTTCAAAACAAATACCTTGCAATTTGACCCCCGATTAAAGTTGATCCCACCGGGAGCTTGTAATGTGATGGAAAAGCTCGCATATAGGGATCAATGCTCAAAAAGATCGCTTCGCATAATATTTCTAAAATTTATATTATAATAATAAATATGAAAAATCCAATTATTTGCTAATATCTACCTCCATCTTGCAACTCTTCCAGATTTTCTTCTTCCAATCTAAAATTGCTTACATTTGGAGCACCTTTAAAGGGCTTTGCGTACACAAATTTCTTGCATTTCACCATTATAAATTTTCCAAACTATACTGGCCGATTAAAAGAAATGAATCAAAGAAACTAAGTGAATAAATGAATTAACCAACCTCTTCGTTCGACAGTGCGACAACGACTGATATCCACTTACCTGCTAATCATGCACTTACTCTCCTCCACAGTGCGAGAATAATTCATTGCAAATTACCAGAAAAACACTTCTCTGAGGTATGCAACTCCAGTGTCATTATCGACGTATTAAAAGGTTTCCATCCTGTTTTTTAAGTGAATAAGGGAATACTAAACTCTAGTTACGAACTCTTGCTTGCGATATCTGCAAGACACGAAAATCTTTGATTTTGGTATGAGTAAGAGATAAAATCTTTACTATGGCCAAATTGATGGAGGGCGTTACTAAAGAAATGGGTTTTTCTGATGATAAGCAATTTTAAAATTAATTTAGTATTCTTTTTAATAGGAAAAAATTTAGTAATTAAATCCATGTTTATTTTTGTTTTTAAACAACACATAGCAGATCTAAATGGGCATGATCTTTCTGCTTCCATTATTTATTCGTTGAAGTTCAATTATCATATCTGAAAAAGAACTCATAAAAGATATGATTATCACAGCAATGACCGATAAGATTTATTTCTTACCCATTTAAGATAATAAAATTTCTTAAATTAAAATAAATATAAATTTTAATAATACTGATTTGTGATATATTCCTATTTTCTACAGTTTCAAGTAAAAACAAATCAAATTAAAAAATCTGCTGTATACCAAATTTCTAATTTCTGGTACCTTAGTAATAAAATAACACTTGAAAAACTATAACTTTTGGTGTTGCGTTCGTCCAATGAAGAAATTGAAATCCTTATAGAATCACTTGTATGTCTGTCTGTTTGTCCGTCTCTCACAGCCAATTTGCTCTAAATACACTGAACTGATAAATAAAAATTTAGTTGAAATTTGGTACACATACACACATAAATAAATAAATGAATTTACTTATGGATAGGAAAACCTACAAGAAGTCTATGGCCTTAAAATAACATGGTAAATCTCTCAATGTACGTACGAACTTACATTTGTATCGCAAGTTCAATTCGCACTTGTCCGGCTTTTTCTTTAAATAATTTTCTACTGTTGTTATCTGAGTTATCCGAGATAATTATTTGATTTGGTATGTCGTGGTATTTAGGGTAGCTGATTAGAATTAAGAGAAATGATATAATTTTTCAGAACAATTAAACAATTTTTCGAATGTTACCCTACATTTTGAATTTTAATTTTCTAACAGCGGGAAGGATTTAGACGTTTCAATAAACATCGATGTAAGACTAAAGTTATTTTTGAGAGCCTTACTTTAAAAGACATAGCTCTTCAGTCCCAAGAGAAAACTCATCTGTAAATTTCGGTCTTTTTAGGTATATCATTCGTAATGCAAAATAATTCATTATTTTTGTCTCGGGTTTTTATGTTTCTGATTCAGGACCCTACTCAGGAGTCCTGCCCTTCCGGGAGTTTGGTTAGTCGGGTTAAAATTTTTAAAGGTATTAGAAGGAGGAACAGGCTCGTTAAAAAAAAAACCAAAGTTATACTCATACTCTGGAAGTGATACAGTGAACATTCTCTGTGGGGTTAGCGTAACCCTAAATAGTCCTGAAAACAATTCTAGGTCAATACAATAGAAAGATACGGGCTTTCAAAGGGTATTTTCATACTGACTAACTCCCTGACTAATGCATTAGAATTTAAATATAAGTAAAGAGAAAATTCGAAAATCGAAAATCTGCTAATTACAATATATGTATGTATAAATTAAAATGATACGACATAAAATATATTTTTAAAACATTTATTTACACTTTTTCCCTTATGCCAGAAAAAATGAAAACTGCGAAAAATGGCAAACTTTATTCCTTGTGAAATTATTGAAGCACTTCGAGTCTTTTGCTTGTTTAGGCTTGGTCCGTATCGCCTTTTTCAAGATTCAACCAAAAATTGTCCAAAATACGCTTACAACAAATTGCATGAATTTTGTTTTTAGTTTTAATGGGAAATGGTAAAATTAGTTTTCTTATTTTGTTTAATCGCACTTTTTACGGTGAAATATAAATGTTAAGTACTTTTCACAAATCCCATTCCATTCTTTAGACTTTTAGCATTCGAATTAAAAAAATAAAATCAATTAACAGCATTAATTTAAAGTTCTGGGATGCGCACAACCATTGTGTAGGTTATTTGTTTTATACAGTGTAAGGCCCTAGGATTAAGATGTGTTTTTAAAGTTTAAATTTAAAACAAACGACTCTCAGTCATTTCATACAGCCAAATTTTCAAAACACAAAACTGATTCATTTTTATGTGTATGGTTAAAAGACCCTCCAGGTCCTAAGTGTATCATTCAAATTCTAAAGAACCAGAAAATTGCGGGCATAATTTCTGAATCGAAAAAATTAAACGAGTTAAAGAAAACTAACAATTATTAACATTTTTTTGTAAAAGAGATCGGTTGCCTATTCTGAGATAAGTGCTGCACAATTCAATTGATATTGAATAAATAGAAAGGGGCGAACAACTTGCCTCATTCCTCCAAAGCGAAAATGTGATTTGAAATTTATTTAAAAAAATATATCTTATATAACAGTTTTATTAATACTTATCCAAACAGGTATTTTGCATTAAAAGATAAAAATCTACGTTTTCTCCACACGGGTGTTTTCTCCCTTGGATTTCCTCTTGAACAGATGTTTTCTATCCCCAAATTTTGGTCTCCTCGAAGGTTTCTTATCGTACTCCATTTCTAGTAATTTTTTCTCCGATGAAAATTTTTGTTTTTCAATTTTCCTTTCGTTGTGAGACACTGTAGCTTTTAAGGTTTTGCTGAGAAAACGTTTATTTGTCTTTTTAAGCGGACAATCCAACCATCCCGAAGGCCCAAATTCCTTGGCACGGACAGACTTAATTGCAATTTCTCTAAATATTTCGTCTACTGCTCTCCTAAAATTGTAATATATAAATACCTTAATACGTATTAAGTTTAATAAACAACTTTTCAAGCTCCTTTTCATCGACTTTACTTGTACTATCAGCTTTTTTCTTATATGAGTCTTCTTTTTCTTTCATTGTTTATTTTGACGAAGTGACAAGAGAAATGACAGCACCTTCTTCATGTTCTAAAATGGTAATTTGCTCAAGTTAGTTTTTCTTTTCATGAAAATGATACAGTCATACATATAAAATGCCCAGTTCAATCTCCTGTCTCAAGCGTCCGCCAATTTGATAATCTACTGCCCGAGATAGACGAGAGAAGATATATAGAAATTTATATAGCACTGTCTATTTTTATCGCATTGCATAGATGGGTCGACTCCGCAGATCTTTTGACTACGAAATTGCTGAATGCTAAAAAAAAATATTTGAATTTAAATATTTTTGGAACAAACAAAATTCAATGGATGTTTACAAAAATTTTATATTATAATACTTTAGCTTGATATAGCTGTCTATTTAATAAATGTGATTGATTCAACAATTATTGTGTTTTAATTAAACAATTTCGATGTAAAGGGAAACTTTTAAATTTAGGATGGCACAGTGCCAAATTTGTATAAGTAGCCCATCAAATTTAAAAGCTTGGAATTGTTTATTTACTTGATTGAAAGCGAAGAACCAAATCTTTAATATTTTAAAGCAAATTGTTTTGCGATTGAGTTAATTTGTTATTTGTTTTAAAGTCACCGTTATTTTTTATTATAGCTATACATCTATTGTTCATATTTTCAACTAATTTTCCAACATATTCTAGTGGGTAGATCCTTCCAGGCTTCCTTTACCGATGATTTAAGTTGTTGTAAAGTGCTTGCTGCACCTTTGACTGCATAAGGGCCCACACATTCTCAATTGGATTAGCATCAGTACTTTGTGAGAGCCACTCCATGTCATTAATATCCTCTTGATCTTTCCATTCCGGTACAAAGCCGACTTCTGTGTTTTGGGTCGTTGTCTTCTTGCAAGACCTACGATTGGTTACCTGTTCCAAACCAAGAATCTGTAGACTTTAATAACCCGGTTTTGGAAATATGCAGCATTGTTTCTGCATTCAGATTTCCAGTAAACACAATAAATTTTCCAAATCCTTGCGAACAGAGGCATCCCCACGCATAAACTTTTATTGGGTGTTTTACGGTACGTATGATGTAATGCCGTCCTTCTTTTAACTATACTCATTTAGGTCCTTGATATGCCCAAAATGGTGATTCGTCAGCGGTTCAAATTTTCATTAGCATATTTCAAACGGTTTTCGATGAGCTTTTCGGATAAATGTGATTGCGGTGTTTGATGGAATTTTCCCTTATTCTTCGGCGTATGGTATAGAGAGATCCCCTCTACTTCAAATATTTCTGTCTTTTTCTCTTTCTTTTTGAGAAATCGTCGATACGCTCTTACCAAACAGACTGTATATATAAAAACGATACAAGATTGCCGTGGAAATCGACACTAGGGGCTTTTTGGGGATTCTGATTTTGAATTCGCCATTAAAATTTGTAAATTCAAAATGACGACCGCAATTTCAAGCCATTTGAATGAAAATTAATATCTAGAAGTCTTTTGGGATATAAAATTTAAATATACCAAAATTCAAGATGGCAAAATGTATAAAAGAAATTTAAACTTTAAGGGATTGTCATGAAATTCAATACTAAGGGGTTTTGGCAGATGCTGTCTTCGAATATGCTACAAAAATTCCCAAATTCAAAACGGCACCCTATGCGACCTATAACTTTACAGTAAGTTATATAAATATACTCAAAGGCACTTTTTTATTAATTAATTTGCATCGATGATAGGAACAATTTTGTTTGCCCAATATGTACTGGTACTGGTAGTGCCAATATTTTTTCAGTTGCCTATATAGGTACTGGTACTAGTAAGGCACTGTAGTACATTTTATTGGCTAAATTCCCAAATCTGTCCAATGTTCATATACCACAATTCCAAAGTACATATATCCAAATGTCCACCTAATGTCTTCTTAGGGGCGAAAGGACACATGCTTAATACGATTTCCGGTGGATTTCACCATACCTACATATGTATATTGAAAAATGTTTACTAAAAATATAGCCTCTGATCGTGGGTCAGTCTTACTCTGAGATTAGAACAGGACTAAGCTTAAAATCTTAGGATACACGTTTTTACGTTTATAAAGAACTTTTACGTTAAATTGAGTATTATCACAGCTGGAAAGTTTTTTTAGGTGATTTAATGAAGCAACTTTAGCCATCACGTGGCAATTCATTCTTTGAAGTGAAGATCAATGAAAAAACCATGCAAAAGTGTTATGCCAGACCACAAATAATAATTCTTTCAAAAGTAAACACGCATCCAACGATATATTAGTTGTTAATATCTGTTAAAAGGCTTTTAGTTACTTAATTTCATATTTTCAAATTTACCAAAAATTGTTAAAGGGATTTAGAAAGGTCAAGTGTTGGAACAAATGTTGATCAGGACATTTCAAAGAATCGATTGCCAAAAGCAATACCACAATTACAAGAAGAAATACTAATGCCAAGACTATTGTAGTTTTGTTTATTTGATTTTGATTATGGAGTATTAAGGTAAATTTAAAATGAGGCTATATCACATATTACCAAGACCGAATAACTTAATATTAATAATTCAAAAACAACCCTATATCTATAAATAAATAAAACATAATAAACTAAATATAATAACCTGACAAAGCAATTATACTACATTTAATTAAAATATCATAGAAATTAGATAACTCAAACTAAAACGACTAAAGCAAATATATAATAAAACCTTTTCCAAAAAATCTCAAGCACTAAACTATTGAATACCTTTCACTTAAAAACTCTTTGATCAAACTTTAAACTTTTAAATGTAAAGTTTTACTAGATATTAGGTGGTGCTAGAAAATAATCAGGTTAAACTAAATGTCTTTATTATTGAGTGTTGGATTAACTTCAAAGATTTTGTAAAATTTTAGAATTAAAGGTTGAAAGTTGTACCTAAGAATTTTTAATTGAAACTATTTAATATTCTTAGTACCTAAAATTTGTTGGAGTCAGTTCTATCATCGCGTTATAAGAAAGTTGGCTGTCCTATCCACAGTGATTAACTATGATTTATTGACCTAGCGATACCGTAAAATTCATAGACATGTATAAAATTCATTGAATACCTGCTATTGGAGGGTTTTCTGGCATGATCTCTATTATTTAAAAACGTAGATACATTCCTTTACTTTGTCTAATTGTCCTCTTTCCAATGCTTTTTCAACTAATTTCTAATTTCTACTTGATATTGTGGGAAAAGTACATATATTAAATGAAACATTTGAGTTTGTGTACCTAGGAGATATCCTTCTAATTATAATAAAATTATATCTAACAAATATACTTTTTATTTTAAAATGCTTAACTATATTTACTACAAAATAACACACAATATGGCCCTCTTCTGATGATTTTATATACTCGAAAATAGTTTTTAAACAGTTTCCATAAAATAAATGAATATATTCTGTAACTTTACGCACTGTAAAATTAATTAACGTCCTGGAAATTCAAATCAATTTTGGTTGTTATTTTATCTTATAATTATAAATATAGCCAGTAAGTTGAATGGGTTTGCAAAATATTCCAAAAATTCATAATAAACTACATAATTAAATACATTACTAATGCGAAAATGCAAAAAATTAATTATTTTTTAATTAATAACAATAACAATATTATTTATTAAGATGGGGAGTGAACAGAAGTTATTACCTCAGAAAGGATTAAAATCATAGAGCCCATGAAAAAGAGAACTTTATGCACAAGCAATTTAATATCGAATATAACCTATTTTAAAAATAATTACACTTTGATTACCTGTGCGCTTTATCAAATAATATTAGCACCAGAAAGTGATAAAATATGTATGTAGTAATAGTCAGAGCTAGTCCCTTTCTATAACTGAAAAGTCCGCAAAGTTTGATTTTATCACCTTCACATGAGAGATGAAAAATGTAGGTGTCGATCTAAAATTAAAACATAATTGATAAAATTTATTTTAATTTTATATTGTTTTATTTCCCAACTTACAATTCTTTCAATTCCCTTTTCCATTGGAATAAATAAAATTCGCCGACGGAAAGCTCCACTCACAGTTCCTTCGGCAAATTCACTTGTAACGAAAATAAGTAGAAAGATGTCTAGGAAATAGGCCGAAATAAAAAATATATAGAAGATGTAGACAAAATCAAGATAGTTGCCAACTGAGACCATGTACATGTAGTAGCTTTGGCTGCATCCTTGAAAGACGGCGTGAAGCAAGAAGGTGAGTATTTGCAGTTGAAAGTAATTGTTTAAATTGATGCATAACTTTCGCGTTTGAAGACCAGTGCTAATTATGTCCTCGAATGTTTGATGTAAATTCATTATAATTTTCATCTTCGCTAAATTTGTTCGTCCAACGTTTTTATATTGCACGAATTCGTTTAAGACGTAAAGAAGTTCTTCGCAGAGATCAATGTAGCATCTTCGCAAAAGAAGATATTTAACGTAAAATATATTAACTGTGGATTGTAGTACAAATGTAAAGCAAAACTTTACAAATATCGCATAGTGCCAAGGTAGACCGTTTATCACAGAAGCATCAACTGCTATCACTACATTGGACAGTGCGAAGTGCAAAAGATTGGTTGAGTACTTTAGACCGACGCAGAAGCAAAATAGTTTATCTAACTTCCGGCTATTTTCCACTGTGCGTTTCCTTGAAATTTCAAGAAATAAATTGAATGCTTCGATTAGTCTGCTTCTATAGTATATTTGGATGCTATAGCATCCCACGATGAAAACGTAGAACATACAGTACACAAGATGCGATATAAAAATAACTATAAGCGGTTGGAATTCTCGGTTGATGCCCAAAACGTATGCTATGGCGTGAGGAAGGTAAATTGCTGTGAACAATAACCAGCAAATGGAGTAGAGGAGCCATAGTCCAGATTCCTCAAATTGGCCACTCTTCTCATTATATCTGAATGGAATTAGACCAATAAATTGCGGAATTTTCAATGTAATAAAGTAAATCGCTAATTCCCTGCTGAGACCCTTAGACATTTTATCCTTTTAATGAAGTAGGCACTATCCCATGGACTAAATACAACTGAATCAAATTCTATTTCATGCAGCTCTATAAACGACCCATTAGTTAATTTCTTTATTGTTACATAACAAATAAGGAAATAAGGAAAGACATGTCTTCGTGGTCAATTTAACATTTAGTTTTATCGCATACTCGTGTTGGGTTTAAAGATCTAATTACATGAATCAAGCCTAAATCACTGGACCCTGGCTAGCAATTATACTTAAAAGACTAACTGCGGCAGTTAACACATTCTAGATGCATTAATCAAACATCAAAGACTATTTGGGAAGTTAATCTGCAAGTAAACTTTTTTGATAATATTTTCAGACACTTTTAAATGAAAAGATAAAGGACTTGTTTGCAAACATGCCATCGATTTTATAAAATAAGTGTAAATAAAATTCGGACAATGTAATAATTAATTTTATTAGCCCCTCTAATTCTGTTTAGTAAGTAGCAGGAACATTTAACAATTTTATTTTATTTGAGTTGCTTTTATGTTCTAAAATGCCTTCCACATAAAATTATGAACTTATTTAAGCTCAAAGTAGTGCAGTGTTTGTACTCTGGTTCAATTTGTAGATTTTACGTAAATATCCTTTTTCGAAAATCTAATATTCTTCCCAAAAAAAAATTAAGCTCAATACTATTGAGGACAAGAGCCAAAAAAGATTTGTGTCCTTCGGTTTGAGCATTAAACTCAACTCCTTCACAAGTATCTGAAACTTAATCCAAAACCGAACTTATTTCAAATCCACTGAACCGTTTGGTTGAAATTTAATTATGCAACATCCCAATCCAAAATTCATTTATATTTATTAAGTAAAATGTTCTTTGCATGGTTGCTGTGTTTGGTCCGAACGAGTATTTTACTGGTTTTAATTTAAATTTTATGCTTTATTACAAAGATTCTAACGTTTAAATTTTCTTGGCTGCCGTTTAACTATTTCATAATTTATTTATCGTTTTCGTTATCAAATAAGAGTTAACAATTAACGCTTTTAATTCTGATTTCTAATAAAAGTTATTATTCCTCCTTTTTTTAATTGGGCTATAAGCTAACCCTTAAAATTTATTTTGCAATAATTATATGATTTGAAGAATACATACCAACCAAATTTTTGAATTTTTCTCCCCTGCTTTAAAATGAAATTCTATACCATTTGCTTTCCCCCCATTGTATATTTTGTTGAATATTTTGATTTTTCGTTTGATTCCCCAATTTACAATATAATATTCAAAATTTATCTTTTGATTGTTTTGTTAAAGGATGGTATTTTTGGGAATGTCTGCTTAAGGGGGAGAATCACTGTTCCGCGCCCAAGAAAGGTCCCATTTTTAGTTATATTATTTATTTAGCATTTGATAAAAAAATTATACAGCATCCAATTACGCTATCGCATTTTGCAAATAGTTGATGTAAAAAATTCAAGTTCATCTTATGAATTTCACAGAGAGGTTGAGAGGAAGGTTGGGTTGATGTGGCTACCTAGAGGTGCACACTTAGACCAGTTTTGGCCCATTGTGTTACCACGTAGCGCAGGAGACCATGGTTATATGTGGGATTCGAACTCACAGCCTCTGGGAAGGTAGGACAGTGCTCTAAGAACTGAACTACTAGAGGCCTCAAGGTTGAGAGGAAAGTCGCTTTCAGAAAAATTACATTGAAAGGCTTTTCTTGTAAAAGACTCCGCAAATTTTTAAAAATATGCATTTAAAAAAATCCGAAAAAATGGAAGATTGTTTATAAATTTAGTGAAACTTTAATAGCTAATAAAGATTTCTCTATTTTAACAAAAAATATAAACATAGATTGGGCCGATATTAAATACATCCTTACATTTGCTGTGAGAAATTAATAGGGATAAATATAAGCTTTCCATTTAAATATAATAACTCTGAGAATAGGAAGCTAAAATGACTATATAGAGTAAAAACTAATTTTCTAAATTTTGCTAGAGCACTAAACTAATTTTCTGTAATTAAAGTTGTAGCCGTAGAGTAAATTCTATGTTTAAGGTTGAAGACGGTTCGATTTTAGAAATAAAATTTACACTTGTTCGATACCACTCTATTTTTCATTAAATAACTGCTGTTGGATATTAAAGGAACTTAAGTCGATTTACCCCAATAATGAAATGATGGATAGTAAACGCAATTTATCAATAATTCCTGGTCACTGGGGCTATCCATTCATTCATCATTGATTTTCTTTCAATCAAGCAGCAGAAATGAGAAACCCAGAAGGACTGAAATTGAACGTTCGACAGAAAATTGTGCCTTCACATTAATTCCTCTTTGAAAATCCTTCCGATGTGATTTACAAGGAAGGCGTTCCTTTTTTCAATATAGAAAAACAGAAGAAACTCACACATCCGTGAAAAAGAATTCCATTCACGTACTATGCCGGAATTGGATCTTTATGACCCTCAAAAGCTCCTAATCGGAAAAAATTTAATAGATCTCCTTTAATAACGCTGTGAAATGCGGTGACCATAATCAGGACTTATTCTGACATTTATATATAAAACTAGGAAATTCTTTTAGCTAAAATCACTGCTCAAGCAGGCTGGAATTTATGCTGATGCGTATAGACTTTATGACTTAATTCGGTTATCAGAAATGTTCTGCTATAAAATATGATTAAAGGGCGACATCTGCTTTTTCTTTAGTTGGAGGCATGCATTTCATGATTTAAATTTTCATCGAAAACGTGATATATACTAGAAACATTGGATTATGGATTCGTATTTATCATCCTAAAAAATACATTAAACTATTGTTTAATTCAAACTAAAAAGGTGTTTTATTAGCTAAATTTCGCAGTCTACAATCGGATGAGGAAAGCAAAGTGAAGCAGAAGGAAAAAAATGTAACCCTTTAATTGGTGGACTTGAAAATAGATTCTGTGCTAAAACTGGTAAGATACACTTCAATAAAAACATGATGATCAAGGGTTTTTGGAGGCGTAGATTCTGCTTTTAAGGGTTCCTATAACCATATGACACAAGGGGGTATATTTATATAAATAAAGTGTAAGTTGATCGCGTTGGAGACTATTTACTACCCCTATTTTTATTCCCTCGCAAATCTGACGTGATATGAATCCCGAAAATAAAATCAGCGACCCCAGAAACAATTAGAAACCAATTCTCAGCACGTGAATTTCATTTTTGGTTCATATTTCAAATATCAACTTCTTTGAATCTCTGAATCCCCACTGATGTGTTATATGTAGTGTTGCAGTGTTGATCGTTTTTTTCAAATTTTATATGAATAGAATGGAAAAAAAACGAGTTACTTTGAAAATATGCCGAAAAATACAGGAATTTTTTACTCAATTGCAAGAAATTCAAATTTGGTTTTGCTATGATACTTTACTTTCATCACTCGTTATACATATAAGATAAATTCGTGCATACTAGAAATATATTTAAAGCAAGTTTTTGAATTCTTAAAACTGGGACACTTTGTGTAATACTTTCAAAACAATTTGATTTTCAGACACTATAATCTTTGATCGATATTAAAAATAAACCTCACGACAGCAGCTAAACTAAAATTGGATTAAAGGCACTAAAAAACAAAGTAAAATATACAAGGAAGAACATCCGTCAATCACTTGGTTAGTGCCCCAATTTTCAAATATATTATAATTTTGACCCAATGAATTGTATTCGCAAAAATTGATGTAAATAATCGTAGATTAAGAAATATGAAAGTCATCGTGCCCATAAATACTTCCACTTCTTTGGATTTCATAACTTGAGTGAGATGTTGGCCTTATAAATAGTAAATAAAGTTTGATCAAAATCTTCTTTTTTCCAGAGTTATTTTATATTTGCCTTTTTATGACCTCTTTGAAATTTAACTCTTCCACCTGCTTACCGCCGAAAGGTTTTCTTTTTATTGTACAACTACATAAAGTTATTTTTCATTTAAATTGAAAATATACAAAAACTTGTTAAGTATGGATTACTTGTTAAGTTTTCATAGGGAATGCCTCGAGGAAGGGAAAATAATTTTACAAAAACTTGTTTGAAATTTCCAGGTTTTTATACCTCTTCTACCTTAATTGTAATTTTGTGAAGGAAGGAAGGGTTTGTAAACTATGAAAAATGTAAACAACGATTGATTATGTTTCGTAGTAACTTTTAAAATTTATAACTTTTAGGGATTAAAAGGAATTTCTTAAAAGCCACTTGCAGATAAAACTTTAGCAACATTTTTAAGCAAAAGTCAACTTTAATACGGAAAATTTCTTATTGCGGAAGTTAGGTTCACTGTGTTTCCCCGGAGCTCTTTAAATAGTTTCTCCGTGTTTTATAACGAAAAGTTGTTCGTTTGATGGTGCAACATCAGGTTTATATTTGCAAGTGTATTTCTTCCGCTAAAAGTTTTGTTACAGTAAACATCCTGCTGATTTCATTTTGCGAACATAACACCCGACTTTCTTTCGATCTAACAAGCTACAATGCCCGTTTATGCGTATGCTGCCCTTGAATTTGGGCTTATCACAGGGGAATCGAAAAAGTAAATTGACTTTTCTTTTACCGAAAATCAGTTCAGCTCTGATATCAAGTTGCTCGTTATCTCATCAAATTCCAATCAAGGAGTCTAGGAGTCTTTCTAGTCCTATCTTTGTCAGGTATTTTTCGATGATAACAACCCTTCAAAATTTTGTAAATCTCGTTATGAAACAGCATACAATCGATTTTCGATTTGTGACATTCTGCACCTAATTGGACAATTTTGCTTGGATAAATTATTAAGCGATGATGTTCCGGATTATTTTTATATGCGGTTCCTTTCTTGTTAAACAGAAAAATTAATATTAAAAAAAAATAAATACTGTAACAAAGAAAATAGAAGAGAACAAATAATAATTTTAAAATAACTATCCAGAATTATATAACAATAACAAAAAAAAATATATTATTGAAATAAAACTGGAATGGAGTAGTTGAGATTTTGAAAAAAAGGAAATGGAAAAAATGGAAAAAATAAATTAAAAATTACCAGACAAAATCAATTGAAAAGTTAATGCAAACCATGCTTTCTAAGATCTGAACTGGAATTGCTTATTTTGCTAAAATCCAAAATTGATTCAATTGAATTTTTACAATCCTCACTATTTTTTTCGGCAGTAACGATTATAGATTATGATAGTTCCGCTGAAAGCGTTAATAATTTTAATAGGACATCTTTCATAGATTGCGATACGCACTCAAGGAATACTGCATTTTAAAATCATATACAAACATTTTTGATTTATGGTATATGAACGAAAAATTGCCATTCTTTCAAAATGGTAACATGTTAATGTGAAAAAGCTTCTATATATAAATAATGTTTTTTGTATCTTAAAGCAAATTGAAATTTTTAAATAATAACGACAAACTTTTGAAACAAAATCAACTGTACACTAGGTAGATGTTCCTTATTCTATTTCTTATTGAAATTTGTTATTAATTCCCCCAGTTTGAATCGGCACAAATCATTGCAATTTGATGAATTTTTGTATACATCAAAGGCTTATTCAATAGGTAAAGTAAAAAATTCGTTTAGAGTAAAGTTTCAATTCGATGCAAAATTTGAGATCAGTTCATATTGATTGATATTGATTTAAAAGTTTTCAAGTTAAAGCTAAAAATAAAATAAAAATGCTAATATCGAAATAATATAATAACATCATTTTAAATATGTTTTTATCAAATTAAGCTGGTTGTTTTTTAAATACATTTCAAAATTATTCATTATTATATCAAAGCGTGATGCCAAATCATATTTGGTTTTCTTAGAGTTCCACACGATCGAATGAAAAAACGGAACCTTTCTAGAATCACCCGTGCATTTGTCTGCCCTTTATTTACAGAAAAGTTTTCCAAATCTTAGGGGACTGATTAAGTTACATAAATGAATTTCTATGACCCATAGACGGAAGTGCAATGATAATAACGATTTTTAAATTTGGGGCCAAATTAGAAGGTTGTGATTGTCTCAAATATATATTATTTTTTATAATTTTAAAATAAATAGTTCTAAGGTTATTTAAGAAAATAGATGAACATTGACACACACACACCCCTCCGTATCTTCAAAGCTACTGGGCTTAAAATTTTGAAAAAAATACAGAAAATAATTCTTTACTTATAGATTACAGGAAAATCTATAAGAAGTCTGTGGTGTTAAAATAACATGGTACATTTCTCAATATTGAAGAACATGATTTTCAACTATAATGCTAAATTTGTTCTCGGGATGATTTAATTTAGTTACCAAAAACAAATTTTAATCAGATATAAAAAAAAACATCATCAAGATACCTGTTAAAATCATTCAACCAGCCACTGGAGCCTCAACATATCAAGTTTTACGGAATTATTAACTTTTTATTTTGACTATACTATTTAAGTTTCCATTTACGATGCGCTATACATTTTTATAAGGTTTCGGTAATTTTTAAATCATTTTCAAAAATGTACCAAAAATGCATTTATGCACTTTTTGATCCCATATTTTTTTCTTGTGTTGTAGCATTTTCGTTACCAGATTGGATCGGCAGGAGAAAGGATCAAATGTATAAATTTGGTCATTGAAATTCTCATTGTGAAATTTTAACGCTACATTCATTGCTTTTTTTTTAAAGGTCGGTAATAGCATCCTTATCATCCTGATCATCTTCAGATCAGCAAAATCCTAGGGTATCTCTCAAAGGATTTATAAAGTGTTATTTGCGTTCACTTCGTCCGTGAAATTGAAATTTTCGATTGCAATTTTAGGGTGGAAGGATCGATTTTTCGGGCAGAGGATAATCGCACAAACGTTGATCAGGAGATTGGTTCCCCCGTTCAGACCTTAGCTCAATACCTTGCATATTGTACTAGTTACAAATTTTGACTGTTTGATTAAATATTATATTTAACATTTGGTTTGATTTAGAAATTCGTAGAATTTAGCAACACGATGATAGACTTTTGTTTTTTGAGTTCGTTTGTTTTTTAAATGATTTTTCAGTATAGAATATTGTTTTAAATTTGGTTCGGTCTTTCTTTTATATAAATTGCAAGGTTACTGATCATGCATGCCTTAATGTTAGTTTCTATAAACTATATTCGATGAAATAACAGGCGTGTTATGTGGATCCTTCATTAGGACTTACGAGTACATTTAAATAAAGTATTGAAAAATTTAATCAAATTTTTATTTGCGAAAAGCATTTTCGCTTACCAGGGGTTTAGTTATGTCTCCACGCCCTCATGATCTAGTCATAAATAAGTTAATTGGATTTAATTTAGTTACTTATGATTTTGCTATTATTATTTATCTTTGTAGCTTGTGTTAAGCGAAATAAATAAATAAATAGTGCCAGTTTCCTTTATCTTAAGATTCCATTTTTTTTCAAATGTACGGAATATAATTATGACCCATCCATTTTCATGTAAGTTCAGTTTAAGCACAAGGGTACTACATAATTTTCCCATTCATTATGTGCTTTGGTTTCTATGGAAAGTTAAAATAACTAGATCAAGGACAGAATTACGGAAATAAGAACTGTAATATTTAGTCAATTACAATTATAGTTTAACACTTTGCACTCCAAGCTTTTTTTCCATGGAGTAGCCAGCATTTCCTTTTATCACATCTGTACAGATTCCAATTAGATCACATCATTAATGTAAATAATACACAGTAAGTAATAACCAAGGTTAGAATTAATGTAAATTGATAATGCAAATTAAGATAGTGAGTAAGACTTACCGTTGGAGTTGATGCAAAGAATAGCGTGGTGAGTGAGACTCACCGTTTGGAGTGCAAAGGGTTAATATAGTCTGTACATTTACCAAAAAGCAAACTTAAACACACTGCGGAAATAGCATCCACCTTCTTTTAAAAGAGTATTCTTTTTTATATCTCGTACCGCTGAGTCCGGATGTTTGAGTTTAAGATAGGTGGAAGGTTTACTTAAATGAGGTTTGCTTCTATATAGAAAAAGGTTCATGTATTTGGTTAGTTTTGTTGTCCCAAAGTTGTTCCGTTTTATTCAATCGAAAATACCGTAGAAGCTCCAAATTTGAGATTATTATTAATATTTTTAATACTAATTATTTTGTTTAATTATTAGATGCATAAAAATTTGAAAGATGATAAGTGTAAATTTTGTTAAAATATAAAAAGATAAAAATTTAAACTTGAAATGAGAAACGAGCTAAGCAAAAACGCAAAAATAAACTGAAACAATACCATAATCAACTCTACTTTTTTTAAACTAAGATAAAGTGTCTAAAATACGTCCAAATATAAAATAAAAACTTAGCTTTAATACTTAAACGATTATTTTAAAAATCGTGTTTTCTGTTTTATAAATTTTTGTAAGCAGTTGATTTATAAAATTATTTCTTTAGTTCGACGATAACTCTATTTAGGAACTCTTAAAAAATAAATGTTTGTGCTTTTTAGTAATTTAAGATTTAACATATATTTTATTGTTATACATTATGACGGCGATTTTAGTTCTGTATTGAGTGATATTTACAATAATTTAAAAAAAGTAATTCTAAATAAAGAGCATATGTAATTAAACATAAGACATAAGTCTAAAAGAAATCGGAATTTTAATCAATAGTTTCATAATTTATATTTTAGACATCGAAACTCGAATGATGTAGGGTCTAGGGTTTTCTATCTTGCCATCTTCTGGACCTATTAGATAAAATAAAATATATGTTTCCGTGTTTGAACTAATGTAATTTGGACTAGACACACACTAACTTTTTTCTCACTAGAATACAGTGAATGTAAACTAGAGTTGATTTGTTAGATATACAGTTAAAAATCTAGTGAAATCGAATAGTATTCTATTGGAATTATTTCAAGCATTTCTATTATAGCTTACTTTATTGATTTTCTAGGAAATATAATTAGAAAAATAGAAAAATATTGTCTATTTTTTCCAGTAAAGTTCTTCAGAAATCTAAAAAAAATATACCGAAGTACCTACTTAATTTGTTCTTCTAAACACTTTTTTTTTTGTGCCGGATTCCCCAGCAAAAGCTAGGCCTACCGGCTAAAACCCCGCTCCCATCCCCCAGGAACTCCACCCAGGAACCGTCTGTGAAACATTACTTCGGGGTGGAGTCCTATATACCCCCCCCCACAACAGGGCCCCCTACCCTAACAGGATCCCCTTCACGAAAAGGGCGATTCTTCGCCAGAAGTCCCTCCCCTGCAGCATAACCCCAACTACGTTATCAGCGAGCACATTCAAAGAATGTGTGGAGAGCGGAGTCCGACGGGGACTAGGGGGCTCGGTACCTTCCCTATGCAGTAAAGGAAGGCCCGAAAGTGCCCGTGTGGGTGAGGTAGTAGTAGAGAGCGGAGTCATTTAGCAAAATCTGAAAAGGTCGGTTGGTTAATAGGACTAAGATCAAAAAAGTGTAAAGGAAAACGTCATGAGTATAACATCTTTATATTGATAGTCTTAGATGTACAGACATAATTATCAACGCAAAAAAGAAAATATTTCGCGAATTGGATTGATATAGCCCGCAGAATTACAAAAATTCCCGTTCCTTTTTGATCGCATCTCGTTTTTATGTAAAGTGATCAATTTAACTTGCACTGCTGCCTGCCGGACAAAGCCAGATTGTCTTACTTCTTCAGTATCTTCCAGAATGTTAGCGCATTTGCTCGTTTAATGTTTTCATCTGTGCTTCAATTAAAATGTGGTTTGTTGTGTTTGCTGTCACGATATTCTCGGCTCTGTTCATATCTTTATGGTGTTCTACATTCTTCAAATTTAAACGTCTTTTGGATTTTTCAAAAACTCTCCCGGGACCAAGCATTAAGGAGGTGTTATCAAATACAAGACAAGAACGTAAGTACTATTGAAATAATTTAAAGTTAAGAAAATTTTACGTAAAATGTGGAATGGGTTTGAATGTAGTTTGTTAAGGCGGTTTATACCACAGTAATAATATGGTTTTATGTCATAAATTAACTTTTATAATGGTAATAAATATTTGTTTGCCTTCACATCATAAGAGATCATTATTTATTTATTTATTTACTTATCGCTTATTACAAGCTACAATGAATTTAAAACTAATTAACAAAAAGATTAACATTAAAGTAAAAAATAATAAATTAAAATTAGAGTGCGGGAATGATAATGGTACATGATAAAATAGGAAAAAAAAAAGAAAACAGGCAGCATTAGGAGGAATTAAGGGCATTCCTGAGAGAAGATTTACTCAGGTGAAAGTCAAAAAAGGGGTAGGAGTTGGCTTTCCGAAGCATACGGGTGAGAAGCTCAGAAAGTCCATAGTTGGTACGATAATAAGCAGGGTGAAAGAGAGGTGCCGAACGGAGGTTACAAGGATTGGTGTAAACGGAGATCCGCTGGAGTACGGAAAGACAGTCAATCTCACCGGTAAGCAGCTGATGAATGAAGGTAATATCGGCAAGGTCCCGTCGCTTCCACAGGGGCTGTAAGTTGGTCAGTAAGAGACGGTTTTCGTAGGGGGGAATGTTTTGATGGTTAGATCAGGGAAGGTCACGTAAAGCGAAGCGAAGGAAGCCTCAATCCGATTGGATTCGATTGGATTGAAATGGCGACCACACTTGGCAAGCATATTCAAGGAGAGGCCTGACGAAGGTAATAAAGAGGGGTTTGGCTACGTAGGGATCAAGGAACTCCTTGGACCAACGTTTCATAAAGACAAGCACGGAGTTGGCTCTAGCAATCATGCTGTCAATGTGTTCACGAAAGTTAATTTCGGTATCATAAATGACGCCTAAATCGCAAAGAGAGGAAATTTAATAACATTAATAACGCTTTTCATTTTTGCATTTGTGCATTTCTTCAGTTAAAAATTTAAATATCAAAGAAATAAGTTTTTGGAATCCAAAATTGTCAAGTGTTTTTTGGAGTCATTGTTTTTAGATTTAGTCGGAGTGCAAAACTAACAAAATATTTTTGGGTAGTTAATAAAATAAACACAAATCAATGACAATTATTTGATAATTTATCGGCTTATTACTAAAAATTAATTTAACACGTGCCGTACTGGACAATAAAATAGACGTGACAGACTTACATGAAAAAATGTGTTTGGTAAGAGAGAGATTTCATTAGTGAACCGTTTTCGGTTCACACGGCATAAAACATATTAAGTCAAAAATTTGATTGTTTAGATTATACCAGGATTTGAACTTAGCTTAAAGCTTAAACCATCCCAGCTTTTTCTGAGGCCTAGAATCAGAGCCAGAAGAGACAATTGGATCAGGGCTGAATCGGGAAACCAAGGGGGCAATTATATTTTTATCATTATTTTTATATTGTTATTAGCATGTAATATGTATTATTATTATAATATCTTAATAAATATTATAATAATGTTAATTTTGCAATAATACATTGTTTTTTTAGAAAGTTGCATTTACTGAGAAAAATCATTGTTTCGAGAAAATAACTCATTAAACTTACTTACCTATTCGAGATTTGAATTAATTTAAAATGGTATTTTAGAGTCCTTAAAAGTGAAAAATTAATAATTATTTATAATTATAATTTATTAATTGCAAATATTTGAAAGTCCTCTAAATATAATGGGAATTTTAATGCAAGTTACTATGAGGTCATAATATCAGGGCCAGATAAGGTTAAATGGGTCATTTTGTAAAACGGTTGGGATAGAGCATCGACGTTGAGACCGGATCAGTTCAATAAAGGTTTGGCGTAATAAGGCCAGGTGTGAAATACCCTATTAGAGTTTGCCTTAGCCCACACTAATACGACCTGGATCATATCAGGGTTTGTCTGAACAAAGTGCTGTTTTGGTATAATCGAGATCACCGTGAAATCGACTTTTGTCTACACACAATAGGTTGATATATCGTCAATTTTTGTATACAATAGGTTGCGTTCCAGCTACATATTTGAAATTAGTTTTCGATTCTTATTTAAAATAACGCGTCCGAATTTCCACTTATCATAGATCTATTGCTAATGTCTAAAACCCAAGAAGATATTTAAAACAGGTAACTTTTTACAGATTTAATAAGTTTACCTTTCTTTTTTGCCATAATTTAGTTGTTTATCTTGGAGTAAAGCGAGTTCATTTAAAAAAATAAATAAATTTAATGATGATGTTATATAAAACCTAATATGACATTTTAATTTTTAAGTAAAAACTTGCCATTTTCGAAATCTTACTTTGTGGAAGATTGAAAGATGCTAGAATATTTATGGGCAAATCGTATTTACCTTATTTAAAAGAAGACCATAGAGAATAATTAAATTATTATTGACTTATTGAAACTAAATTTGAATACATTATTATTTAATTGCGAATAATATAAAAAGAAGCATTGCGATTAATAAAAGTTGAATACTTTGTGAATTATACCAGTGACATAGTTATTAAGATGTGGGGGTATAATAAAATTTCAACTTTTTTATTTATAGTCGTTAATTAATTCAATTCAGAAAATTATATTAAGTAGGCAGTATGCGTTTCTATAAACTCAATATGAAAAAATTTGAGAAAGAGACGACAGATAACAAAAAACAAATCTTAAGAAATTGATCTCCTTGTCCCGTGGTAAGAAAGCTTCGGATTTTTGTTATCTTTTCAAGAGATTACCAACGTGAAATTCGCGAAGCACACAAGGTCATAAAGAGTGAATTTCTAAACAAAAACGTCTTAAGTTAATTATTAAAAAACAACTTTTTGAAATGTCTTGCTATTATTGCAACTATTTTATAATAATTGAATGAAAAATTTAAAATAAATAGAGAAAGAGGCAGAAAGTACATGGAACGTAAATAAAAATGTTCATAGTCATTTTCCTGCACACTCTGCCCCTTTGATTCATCTAAAAGATATAAATAAATGTTGTTTTTATGTCGTGTCATAAAATGCGCTACTCGTGTCTGTCTCTGATAAGTATTTTATGCAAGATAAGTTTTAAGCAGTAAAAAAAATTTGCTTGATCCTAGGCATGGTTCATTTCGATTGGATTTTATTTTGTCTTAAAGACAACAAAACATCGATGAAAGTACATTTTTATATTTGTATTTATTCTTCTATTTGGTAATTTATTTATATAGACTTTAGATTAATGAAAATCAAGATAACCAAATAAAAGATATCATAATTGACTTTAACGTAGATTAATTTAATCTCAATTATAATTGCATAAGGTCTTTTCAGAATTTACAAAAGAAACGAATTATACTGTCGTGCATAAAAAATTAAGACCACTTTCACATTACCATGCATCTCTTACTTTTAATGGCTCTAGCTTTTAAAGTACTTGTCGGATTTAAAAAGTTAACTACTCCACAGTATATTTAACTATCGTATAAGTTGTAATCAAAATACAACAAAACGTTTCTTTAGGACAATTAAAAAAATTACAAAACTCCTGCGTAAAATATTAAAACCATTTAAAAAAAAAAAATTTAAAAACTACTCGACGCATTTAAATGAAATTTATACAACATATTCTAGATATTAAACACTAGTGCTTAATCCAAGGATTTTGTTTATCAAAACTTTGCCAGTTTTTGAAATTCTTTCTAATTTCAGGTATGCTTTTATTTTTATCGGAACTCACAGAAAGGTATGGGCAAATTTTTCGCATCTGGCTTGGGAAAGATTTATTTGTGATTATTTCGGATCCTGAACTTGTAAAAGTAGCATTAAGTAGCAATCAGTTGCTCTTCAAGTCACAAAATCTCTCCTTCTTAAACGAATGGCTTGGACAAGGTCTTCTAACAAGTGGTGGTGCAGCTTGGCATCGAAGGCGTAAAATGCTGACACCAGCATTTCACTTTAAAATTCTTAGTGCTTTTCAACAGCCTATGGAGGAAAACTGCAAGATTTTAATAGAAAAATTAAAAGCTGTTTCAGGTCAAGATGCTGTCAATATTTATCCTTTTATTACACTTTTTACCCTCGACGTGATATGCGAAACGGCAATGGGAATTAAAAAGCATGCACAAGTTAATTCTGATTCTGAATATGTACGAGCACTTAAAACGTAAAATGTTTTACTTATTTTAATATTACAAAAATTTGTACATATCTATTATTAGGCTTTGTGAGGCATTACAAACACGAATTTTCGGCTTCTGGAGTCGTTTCCCTTTGATTTATAAGCATTCTCATATAGCGAAAAAATCAAAGGCAGCCTTGGATATTCTGCATGGTGAAACCAGGAGAGTAATTAATCTTAGAAGGAAGTTGTTGGAAGAAGACATATATACTCCGGCGAATGATACAGGTTTGTTTTTAATAGGTCTTCTTTTTAGTTAATTTAATATTACTGTCTCATAGAACAAAATAAGACCAGAGTGCCGTCTTTATCGATTATGGGGCCCGAAGCTTATACATTTGGGTACCCCTCAAATAGTCACATAAAATGTACATAGCTTAAAATGTAAACACAGTAAACCTACATAACCCAGGGGGCAGGCATTTTTCAATTAAAAATAAAAAAACATAAATATATTTATTTATATCCGCATAATCAAGAAGACACAGGTGCATGCACTGGTCGAAACATAATTCGTATATCGCACAATTAAAAATCTTCCAAGAGAGAAGTCTTTCGTCAATGTAACAACTTTTAAAATATTCGTTTCAATTCGAATCTTTTTCATATTATAAAATATTAAAGAGAATTTTTTTAAAAGTAAATAAGTTTTATAATTTTTTACAACACTAAAAGTAATGAGCAAGTAAAAAGAAAACAAGTTAAGAATTTTTAATTTTAAATCGATTGCCAAAAATTAAAGTTAAAAAAACAATTGCGAATTATCAATGCGTGAGCCAGACAAACAGGTTTTAATGTTTTTTGTTTTTAGCTCGCAGCAAACTGAAGTGATGTGTAACAGTGATCATATCATCATCATATCATAAGTAATGTCATGATTTTAAATTCTAATTCACCATGTATCCGCATGAAGAGGAAACATTAATAATTAAATGTATTTATCCTAGCAGCGCAGGTCTTCATTTTACTATTATTTGTTTATTCAACAAAATATTTCAATGTAATCCAAAAATGTGTTTTTTTCAAAATATTTCTTTATCAAATTTTTAGGTTTATGCCTAAAGACAGTGCCGTCTTAGACTTGTACTAAGTCCAAGACTATAATAGTATTGGTATTGATCTTGATTCTTGCATCAATACACTTATTTTTAGTCTTGGTCTTGGTCTCACTTGCAAGACTCTTGCAGTCTTTTGCATTTTTATACTCAAATATTTTGGATAGTTTCTTTACTCGTATTGGATACAACTTAATTAAAATCAGCAAATGCCTTTCAGCGACTTTACTTCGTTTAAGTAGTAAACAATAACAAAATAAATAAAAATAGAGGAAAATGATGAATTTTTTTTGGACTGAACTATGTAAATAGCTATTGAAGTAATATTTTTATTTCTTTGTTTTCTTAAGCACTTATTGTCGAATTTTGTCGTAATTGTTTATCAATTTTATCTGAAAATCTTAGAGTTGATCAGAAGATTTTGGCACTTTTAGATTCAGAGCAACAATTCCATAAAATCATTTCTTTTGATTTGGATCAGCAAATTACATAGAAATAGAAAAGTTTCTGAAATTTAATTTAATTTAATCCATTGGTGTATAATACAATAATAAAATTTTTTGGTGTAATTAAAAACGTTTCTAACTTCAAAAATTTACCTTAAATGTAGAAGATCGCTTTGGATGGAACAGGGCCGATCTTTTACAACTGATACTTGTTTTAAATATGTATAAGAGACGTCGTACATTTTTGTATTTTCATATTTCAATGTTTTGGTAAGAGTAATTTAAAGGGTCTTTTTGTTCTCGTACAAATCTCGCATCGTCTTAATCTTGTAAATTGAGTCTTCGCTTTGATCTCGGTATTGCAAGTCGAGATTTGGTTTTGGTGGTTTGCTACGGGAAACTAGGGAATCTCAATTCAATTATAAGTTTAAAAAATGTTGTTTCACTTTAATATCGACTTTCGTTTCAACTATGTACCTTACAAATACATTTAAGTTTCTGTTATAATTTTATAATTTTGTAAGAGTTTATTTTGCTTTCAGATAAAACTGTTGGTATTAAAAGACATCTTGCATTTCTTGATATGCTACTGATTGCTCAAAAAGAAGGTGTTGAAATTACTGATACAGAAATTCGGGAGGAAGTGGACACTTTCATGTTTGAGGTATTCTACCAAATAAATCAAATAATTGTTATTCTAAACAATTAGTCTTTTAGGGACATGATACTACGAGTTCAGCTATAGCTTTTTCTGTTTATCTTTTATCTCACCATCCCGAAGTTCAGGAGAAAGCTTATCTGGAAATTATTGAGAGTGGAGACCAGGGAAAAGATAGTTTAAAATATTTAGAAGCAGTCATAAAAGAGAGCTTGCGAATCTATCCATCAGTTCCATCCTTCAGTAGAACCACTCAAATTGATTTTCAATTGGGAAGATATAATCTTCCAGCAGGAACATCAATTGGCATTTTTCCGTATATGGTTCACAGAGACCCAAAACAATTTGAAGATCCTGAAAAATTTATACCTGAGCGATTTTTAGATAGTACAAAAGAGTACCACCCTTACTCTTATATTCCATTTAGTGCAGGACCTAGAAATTGTATCGGTAATTTACTAGATTTATATGCTAAAAATAACAAATAATATTAATGTTTATTTTGAATTTTAGGCCAAAAATTTGCTATGATGGAACTAAAGTGCACAATGTTTAATTTGATAAAGAATTTTAAATTTTCATCAACAGAGATAAAAGTCGCACCAACAATTCAACTTATACTGAAAAGTCCCAGTGGAGTGCCCGTTAGAATAGAGCAAAGAAGCACAATGTTTACATCGATATAAATAAATGCACATTTTCTTATCTACCATTCCTAAACAGTGGAAGGTTGAAAGAGCAAAAGTACTCTAGTGACTTGTAAAAAAATTGATTAAAAATATCTGCAGTCGCTGTAATAAGTAAATAGTGCAACCAATTAGTGTCGTAGCATTACGGTCAATGGCTAAATACATACCCCGAAAATTGGCACAAAAGGCCGGTTTTATTTCTACTACCTGTTAATCTCGTGTTTTATCAAAAAAGGTTTGCATCTGCTTCTTCACATCGAAGTTTATATCAAGTCATCCGTATAAGCAAATCTGACTTGTATCTCTGTATTGCAAAGTTGTATAAAAGCTAAAGATCACTGTCTTCTACAACGACTTTTGCATTAGGGGCATCATCTACGGTCCACAAGTTCAGTCTTCCCTCATATAAGCTATCTCATTGTTTTCTATGCAGTACATTATGTAATTGTTTTATGTTTTTAGCAATCGATGCGATTTGCTCAACCAGATGAGGCTGATCGTTTGAAGTAATGCTACAGTAGTCAATTGAGTGCCGGCGCGGTTACTTGATTTACCTTCTTTGTGCTATTTCGTTAAAAATGTGGTTTTTTGTGGTTGCAGTCAATACTTTGATTGTTTTAATTTTAGCTTTATACCTAAGATGTGGGTCTGCATTCTTTAAATTTAAGCGTCTTTTGGATTTTTCGAAAACTATTCCAGGACCCAGTTTTCAGGAAGTTTTAAGGAATATGAAACCGCAACGTATGTATTTTGCAATATGTATTCGTTTTATTGGCGAAACCATAAATAATAAAATTTTGTTATTGTTCGCGACTAAATTGGTTAATGGGTGTTTATGACGAGGGGTGTATTTTTAGTTTTAGTCTAGTTACGTTGAAGAAAGTGCGCGCAATCTTTTGGGAAAGAAGATATCTATCTATTGAAATAGTGTGCAATGTGTAATTAAATGAATATTTTAATTTTTGATACTTATACAGGGTGTCACGAAAATTCAATGACCAAAACTAAATTTGTTGTCATAACACTGAAAACATTGACCTTGAAGTAACGAATTTTGGATAATTGTTTAAAGCCTCAACTACTATATTCCACCCTAATTTTTAAACACAATAGTAGCACATGAAGTAAACAGTAACTTTTAAAATTGTTAAATTGGTATCAGTCTAATTAGATTGTGTTTCCTAAATTGATGGTGTATAAGTCAAAAAAAGAAATATCTACAATTACAATAGGTAAATAGCCCTAAACCCGGCACACAGATTTGTTTATCTATTTAAGCTAAATATGACAAACCCATTTCAGGTGTGGCAAGAAATAATATGAAAGTGCTTAAGATTAAATTATTAAATAAAATCGCAGAAAGTGTATAGTTATCTAATTTCTAAGATTAGAATGGACTTTATATAGGTCAATGGGCAAGATCAATATTTTTTATTTACCTTAGTACTTATTATATGCAGCAAAAATAAAATGTGTTTTGTTTTATTTCATTTGAATTTTTCGTCGGCTAGTGTATTTTTGCAACATTACTTTGGTTATTTTGAAGGGTTCATTTAGTCGTTTCTATTCGTTTACTCTATGCAAAATGAAAACGTAATACGAACAATTCAGTTAGTAAAATTTTATTGTAAATGATGTAAAATAGCACTTGAAGATATTAAAATTTAATTTAAATGTTCGGCTATAAAATGTTTCATGGCAAATTACAAACTATTGATTGATTATGAGGTATGTCGAAGAATTTTCTGTTTTTCTAGTTCAAATTGAATAATTATGGCATGTTTTATTAAAGAAAAATTATATAAATAAATAAGTAAAAAAAACATATATACCTCTTAAAATCCTTGGCATCTAACCAACAATTCGGATACCTTATATTGACTAAATTATAATTTTCGGTAAAGTTGCGTAAACCTTTATAAAATTTAATTAATATCCAGTTTTATATTTACTAAATAACAATGTCGTTCTCGTGGTCGTTAACGAGAAACAAAATTATTTATTCAACGTAATATGATTTTTACCTCTAGATTTACTAAGCGGGGCATTTTTAGTTTATTTTAAATTTATTCTCTCCAAGAAAGTTCGTGCCATGTCTTCTTTATAGACATTTATGGTACTTTCGTAATATACGTGATGGATTTTCTTGGAGAGAACAAATTTATTTTAAAATGAAAATGTACAAAATAACTCCTTGGTATTTCTAGTATTATTTTCTAGTGTTATTTTGTTAGATTAATGAAAACTAAACCTACACATTTTTCCAATTTCAACTCATTGTTTTATTGAATCAAGAATATCCTTTTACTTTATAAAAAAAAATAGCAACATTCAACGAACGTTGGTTCTAAATTCAAAGAAATGTTGTCATAGTAAGGATAACGAATTCAATTGAACTGCATATACATACAGTGTATTTGGTAAGAGCGTATTGCTCAGAATTCAATTCAAAAATTAACAAAATATTACTTTTTTCTTATTACTTACTTTACTTTCTTTTACGCAATACATATATTATTTGGTGAAGTTACCGTTATTTTATATTATAGTTATACGAGTACATCTACTGTGTACTCTACTCAGGACTTTGTGAGGGCCCCTCCATGACATTGACATCATCTTGATTTTTCCATTCGGTACAAAGACGACTTCTGTATTTTGGATCGTTATCTTCTTGCAAGACCCACGATTGGTTTCCTGTTCCAAACTAAGAATCTGTAGATTTTAATAACCGTTTTTGTAAAATTGCAGCATCCTTTCTGCATTCCGATTCCCAGTAAAACCAATCAATTTTCCGAATCCTTGCATCTCCACAAATGAACTTGTATTAGGTTTTTTACAGTACGTGTGATGTAATGCCGTCCTTTTTTTAACCATAATGATGATTCGTCAGTGAGCACGACGTTTGTCCAATTGCGGTTCAAATTTTCATTAGCCCATTTCAAACGGTTTTCGAATAAAAGTGATTTGGTTGTAGTACTGCAGTGTTTGATGGAATATTCCCTTATTCTTTGGCGTATACCTTTTTCCGCTAATTTGCTTCTAGCTTGCCTCAGCGTCATTTGTGGATACATTTAAAAAAGATTTTAATTAGCGATGTCTTCTTTTTTAGATGTTTTTCTTGTTTTACCCCTTCCTGGTAAGTCGTCGACGTTTTATTTCCTCAGACAACTTCTTACACCACTTCTTTACAAAATATGCATCCTTTTAAATATATCTCGCTGCCTGGGCATAAGTCCATTTAGGTCCTTTCGGATGAAGGCAGGCATATAGGTAATACTCATCTCCTCCACTTTAAATATTTCTGTCTCTTTCTTTCTGAGAAATCGTCGATACGCTCTTACCAAACAGGTTATACTATATGTAAGCTATAAGGTAATAATTGTATAAAAGAAATATATGTATTAGGCTGTTGCGCATGAAATGTCTGATTTTTCAGTCAATATACATACCTTGCTAATTTCAGAAAAGTGTCGTATTATTCTTGTATGGTAGACTTTCATTTTTATAACAAGTTCTCTTGAAGATAAAGTTGGATTCGTTTCGACCAATGCTTTCAGAACATCATTACAGACTTTTTGGGTCTCCCACATGGTTCATATTGTAGGGAAAAATCATAATACGGAAATTTTTCGAAACAACGTCGCACTTTTCGTTTGTTCACAGTATTCTCCTTAAACGCCTGGCGTATATTAACATACGTGTAGCTTCTGGTAATAATGTTGCCAAGTTTATAGTAATATAAAAAAGTTACACGAATATCGGTTGGATAACATTCGTACAAAATTCAAAATAAATTACAAAAGGGCACAGCTTTGAACAAATCTTTTTTGTTAAAATATGACTCTTGTTATGGACAGTACTATTGTAAAAAAGTTTATGCGAAAAACAAAAGCATACCTATAGCAGGGAGGCAAACACTCACTTCTAAAGAAAATTCGATATTTCATACACAACAATCTAATACATTATTTTCTGAAATATATACGTATATATCTATTCATCTATACCAAAAAGACCTATCTTCATTTGAAGGAAAGTACGAAAAACCAATACAGCGTTTTTATATAAACACATTAAACAAACAGGCATTAGCTTTGTAAATTTTATAAATAAAACCAACAAAATTATAAGGACCAAAAACCAGTGTTATTGTTTTAGTCAAACACCAGTCATTAGAAAACAAATCCTCAGAAACTTTTATTATTTTTATGCCAGTCATAATAAAGTTCATAAAACAATAAACATAAATTTTTGATGGGATTAAAAAAATAGCTATTTTAATTAGCTCTTTCCGAGATTGCGAAGCGAAATTTAAAATTACAGCATGATTGGCAAAAATGTTTAAATAAAACACACAGCGTTTGATAACAGTAGATCATTTAAAATTATTTTTATTTAATAGCTAAAGACGCAGAAAGCGCATACATTGCAAAATTTTAAGCAAAATGTTCATAGTCATTTTCATATGGACTTTGCCCCGATTAAAAGTAATAAAATAATGTAGGCCATATGTGTGACCACCGCGTGAGTGAATTAAGATAACCATGTATAAAAATAGTTTTTGAGAAGTCATTATTTATAAAACAAGAAAAATTGTTCTGTCATGATATGCCTCACTTGAATTTACTTTCATTAAGATAGCACCGTATCAATTTTTTCTTTTTTTCTTTTAATTTCTTCCTTAGTATATAAATTTTATTCAGTTCAGTAAATTATTCGATAACTTATTTAGCCTCTTTATTTTAATAAAAGTTTATTATAGAACAAAAAAGTAATTAAATAAGATTAACCCTTTAAATATTAGAAATATCGAGGGAAAGTCGAAAAAAAAACACTGTCCATTATCACATTAATTAATTAATTAATTAATATCTCGTTTATTTTCCGAGCCACGCCTGTTCCCGTTCTCTTAATTGCATATCTCATGTTAATAATTTTGCATAATATTCTGTTTGAGAAATAAATTCAGTGCACATATTACACTGACCTTCTTTATCTATGAAAATGTTTAGAGAGGTTAGAGGTTTTGTATTACTTTTTCTTTATACCCAAAAGCGGAATGGCATTGATATTATTTAATTGATTGTTAAATTTTACATTTTACAGGATGTTTACCAATAGCACCGGAAAGTACCTAAACATCTGGTCTTGCATATTTTAATGGTATATTTAATTGAATATATTTGTTCTTTTACGCACACCCAATTTCTTATTAATTCACTTGCATTCTTAAGAGTGTGCTTTTTTTATTATTCAATGCATGCGTCTTCAAGTCTAATTAGCTGGTTTGACATCGCGATTATTTGTATTCAAAGGGGTATTCCATACGTGGACTTCATGCCAATATTTATTTTATTCAGTGCGTAGAAGATAGTTAAAATTAACTAATTTATTGTTGTTATTATGAAAAATAGTTTTTTCTATGCTACTATTAAAGTGGCTTCGTTGTTACTTAATTGAGTTAATTATAAGGTTACGCGATCCCGGGGTTGTCTGGGGGGATATATATTATAATAAATTATTTATTATTATTGTATTATTACTTTTATTAATATTTACATATATTTAATTTGAACAATAAGCCAGTAACCCGGACAGAACCTGAAGTAGAAAAGGCTCACGGCTGCTTCTTTTCTGTTCATTTAATATCAATGAAACTCATAGCAATCCGAAATTTAGGGAATATATACAGTGTTATGGAGAACTAAAGCAACCACTTCAATAAAAATATAAATCTATAATTTCCTCTCTATTTCCATGAACATACACTAAAAAAATTAATGTAGTATTTTACACTAATCAAGCATGAACAAATGCATGTACCTTACAAAAATCAAAAATGTGATTATACCAAAATATCGATATTAGTATACTTCGTACACTACACGAATTATTTATTTATGGCACGTAATAAATATCCCAAAATTTTCATATCAAAAATAATTCAAGAATATTGTAATGGTTCTTCCGAATTGGTATTGCTAAAAAATACCATATAAATAAATCAATAATTTCATGTCTAATAAAAAAGTTAAAAATAGACGGAAACATTGATACAGTACATTTGAGCGGTAGACTACGTAAAATAACAATACAAACTGAAATACAAAAATAAATAGGACCTGTTTGTAACCTCAAATGAAATTTTTAAAAATCTAAATTTAAGTCCAAATGCTAGTAGAGTCCGGAGGCGCTACTGAAAAAAAATTTAAAATGTTATAAACCGGGAAGAAAGGCGATACTAACAAGACTTTTATTTAAGACAAACATTATTAAGATAAATTTTTAGGTTGGATTTTGCAATAAAACCTTTATATTGTCCTACAAATAAATGTAAAACGATATTGTTATTGTTCAGTCACGAGTCTAACTTTAATTTGATTAATTCCGATGGGATGACTACTGTGAGTAGGCGAAAAGGTGATCAACTCTTCTTTCACAATTGCAAGGTATCAGCAAAACATTGGGGGTAGTTCGGTAATGGTTTGGACGTTCTTTCTTGGTAACGGGGTAGGCCCTTTCTACGAAATAACAAAAAAATAATGGATCGTTTCAAATACAAAGAGAGTTTAGAAACGGTTATGATGTCCCATGCAGAGTGGGAAATCCCACTTCGAAGGGGATTTCAACACGACAATGATCCGACAGACACATCGAAGCTGGTTAAGGACTACGGATTAACAAGAATGGGATTCAAATACTTGATTGGCCGGCCCAATCTCCGGATTTGAATCCTTTTGAGAATCTTTTACGGCATTTTGAAACATCGTGTTGTAGGTCAACGCTTTCGAAATAACGCAGTTATTTAAAATATTAGAGAATGAATGGCAACACATATCGCAGAGAATACTTACCAATTTATAGGATTAATGCCACGAAGATGCTCTGCGGTGATAGAAATATAAAGGCCACTATACAAAATTTTGAACGTTTTATAGACGGTTTCTTTTGTATAACTGAAGTACACATAATCTTTGTTATTTTACTAGTAAATAAGAATATTTTATTATTTGAGTGGACCATTATTGAAATTTCTGGAAAAATATAAACTTATATTACGATCGAAATGGTATATTTTCCATGAGTTAGAAAATCGTTTTTGTTCTAATCTAATTTGATTTGATCTAAATATGACTTTGACTTCGTAGAATTATTACTTTATAAAAAAGACTTTTTATGATAAGTTGCATTATTTTTATAAGCCATACATATAACATATTATAACATATTAATAAGAATTAATTTTTATAATATTTACAAACAGTTTTTCGGTATATAAACCTTCGTCTAAAATCACCCAAAGGAAAAGTTGAGGAAAGTAAATAAAGATTCTATTCGAACATTTAATTATTATATTTTATATTTCTTTCGGTTTTAGAATGGAAATTGTATTTACAAAATTATAATACCAAACTGTACCCTACCATTAGAAGTAATCCAGTTTACCCCTTAGGTGGGGCAAAATAAGTTGATGTGCCATGTTCAATATTTTAGTTATTTGTTCTCAAACTATTTTAGCAATTAATAAAAAGGCTGATAATCAAAGATTTGATCTAAGAAGTATTAGTTTCGTAAATATTAAACAATAAAGTTCTATTAACAATGAAACCTTAAGTAACCCCACCATCCCCTAAAGCTTAATTTTTTTGAGCTCATCTTAATTTGACTTCAACCAAGCATAGGCCAAGCTGAGTATAAATTTGTTAAACCTATGTCAAGCTCTTTTTATTTTATACTCTAAAATGACGATATAACTTTTAAGTTTTAAACTATCTATAGTTTAAAATAAATATAAATATTTAAAAAACTACCTTTTAAATTCAATTTTAGGCATGCTCCCATGGCTAACAGAACTTAGAGAAAAATATGGACCGATTTTTCGTATCTGGCTTGGAAGGGATTTATTTATAATTATTTCGGATCCTGAACTCGTAAAAGCAGCATTAAGTAGCAATCAGTTGCTATACAAGTCACGAAACTACAAATTAGTAGAATCATGGCTAGGACAGGGTCTTCTAACAAGTGGAGGAGAAGCCTGGCATCGTAGAAGGAAGATGCTAACGCCAGCATTTCATTTTAAGATTCTCAGTGCTTTCCAACAGCCGATGGAAGACAATTGCAATATTTTAATAGAAAAATTAAAAGCAGCTGCAGGTCAGGATGCCGTCAATATTTATCCTTTTATTACACTTTTCACCCTTGATGTGATATGCGAAACGGCCATGGGAACTAAAAAACATGCACAAGTTAATTCTGATTCTGAATATGTACGAGCTGTTCAGACGTAAAAACACTACAGTCAAATGCTTTTAAATTCATTAAATTAAATCCTCATATTTTTAGGATGTGTGAACTTTTACAAACTCGCATTTTTAGCTTCTGGGATCGTTTTCCTATCATTTATAAGTACACCGATGGAGCAAAGAAGACCAAAGCAGCTTTAGATATTCTGCACGGTGAAACCATGAGGATGATAAATCTCAGAAGAAAGGTATTGGAGGAAGAAGAGAATTTGTTGGTGGAAGATGCAGGTTTGTATGTGATTCATTGTTCTTAAATAAAAATTAAAATTTAAAAATGTTAGATAATACGCTTGGGATCAAAAGACGTCTCGCTTTTCTTGATATGCTACTGATTGCTCAAAAAAAAGGTGTTGGAATTACTGATACAGAAATTCGAGAGGAAGTGGACACTTTCATGTTTGAAGTATAAATACGAATATTTAAAATAATCATATGTTAATATACATCATAATTTTTTAAGGGACACGATACAACGAGTTCAGCAATAGCTTTTTCTGTTTATCTTTTATCTCATCACCTCGATGCTCAGGAGAAAGCTTATAATGAAATAATTGAGAATGAAGATGAAGGAAAAGATAATTTAAAATATTTGGAAGCAGTAATTAAGGAGAGTTTACGATTGTATCCATCAGTTCCATCGTTCAGTCGTACTACTCAGACCGATTTCCAGTTGGGAAAATATACTCTTCCAGAAGGAACAACAGTGGCTAATTTTGTGTATATGGCCCATCGAGATCCGAAAGAATTTGAAAATCCTGATAAATTTATACCGGAACGATTTTTGGATGGTATCAAAGAATATCATCCGTATTCGTATGTTCCATTTAGTGCAGGGCCTCGAAATTGCATCGGTAATTATTTTATATTATTGAAAAAAAAAACAATAGTTCATTACATAATTTAACTTTATAATTTCAGGTCAAAAGTTTGCTATGATGGAACTAAAGTGCACAATGTTCAATTTGATTAAGAATTTTAAATTTTTACCAGCTGAACGTAAAGTCACACCAACAATTCAGCTTATACTCAAAAGCCCCAGTGGTGTTTACGTTAAAATAAAGCCAAGAAATATTGGGTGAATACAAGAAATAAAATTTATTTCGTATTTTATATTAAAAATTGTATCAACTAAATATAATGAATAGTTTCAAAAATTTCCAAAAACTATTGGTGTGAGAGGTGAGGTTGAAACTTTTTAAAATAACAAACATTTAATGTATTACTGGATTGTGTTAAAGCAACATTCTGTAAAACTATAGAGATAGCCATTACTCAAAACGATGTATGAACAGTCTTCAAGCAGGGGCCCACTGTGTCCAGGCCCTGGTTCCTCGACGAACAGGGTTGATATCCAAAAACAATGAATTCTTCACGTCTGACTTCAGTGTATTTCGCGTTGACGGCGTCCTTATTGCAGTTCACAACCGTTTTAGTTTCACCCTGATAAATTCCTCTTCATCCCTCTTCGAGTGGGTCTGTGTTAAAACCTGCCTCAACCGCCGTTCCCATTTCATTCTATGCTGCTACATTCGCCCAGCCAGCTTCTTGAAGCCTAAAAACGCGTAACTGAAACAGTAAACACCTTGTCCGCTCTCATTCTTTCCCTCGACGATATTATAGCTTTTGGCGATTTTAGCCTTCCTTGTCTTCTTTGGTCCCCTTTTTCTTTGGTGGCGACCTGATGATGACGACTCCTCATATTTCTCTACTAATGTGTCCTCTGCCACTGAGTCATTAATTACTGACCATTTTTCTAACTCAGGCTTATACCAAATCAATGGCGTGAAAAACCATCTTGGTAGACAGCTTGAACTTGTTTTCTCTTCCAATCCACTTTACTCGGTCGTTACCGAAAGCCTCCACATACTTTCCAGTTTTGTTTTGCATCACCCTTCACTTTTTCTTTCTTTTTTTAATGAATCGTGAACCCATCTTACTAACTCTGCAACACCCTTTCATTATAACTTCCGCAAAGCCGATTTTATGATGCTCTTCCTAAATCATTCCCACGGCCTCACATTCTTATCAAACTTCTAGTTATCAATTAATATCAGCGTCACCTTATATTACTCTGAACTTTTCTGAAGCTGAACTGAGCTGCAAAGGAATTATCTAACCATAAACTCACCAAGTCTCTCTTCATTTTCTTTGTTAGACCACTTCTTGAGTATGTCTGTCAGGTTTGGTCACCCTCGCAATATACTCATTAACAGGATTGAATCTGTCCAGCGCAGATTCATTTGTTTTTTTCTGCGTGACCTCCCTTGGACAGAACACCATAATCTTCCCCCTTATGAAAACCGTCTAAAATTAATCAACTTTCAGACCCTCGCCCTACGTCGACATGTCTACCAAGTCCTTACCGGTTTCATTGATTGCTCTGATCTCCTTCGCAGCATATCCTACGCTATGTTAGATATTTCCCTACCTGTCGCCTTGAAAGTAATCATACTAACTATGGTCACTGCGAACCCTTTACCAGAATCCTGCGGATGGTGAACCACTTTACCGCCTTCGATTTCCATCTTATCAAAACCTCCCTTAAGCTTGCCCTATATGTATTTGCCCAACCCAATCCTCTAATGAACCATTCTGTCTCCACGCTCCCTGATTTAGTCATAATTACGTTAATTTAATATAATTTGTAATTAGTTTTTTTTTTCTATTATTATTTATCTTTGTAGCTTGTATTAAGCGAAATAAATAAATAAAACTTTAAACCCAAGCAATCCTAAACCCTTTTATCCCAAAATCTATGACAGGCCGAAAGCCTGTGATCTAAAAGACTTTAGTCATTTACTTGAAATTTACAACACCTGTCTTCGGTCTGTCGTATATTTGGAACTACGAGGTTATAAGACTGTGTTAAATTTTGGGGTGCTTATTACGATAAATTGGAATGAACGTTTTTCCAAAACACCCCAAGGAACCGATTGTTATAACATTATAGTTTTATTAGAAATGCTACATTTAAAATAAATTTATTTGATATTTCATCTTTACATAATTTCCTTAAAACGGCGCTGTGTATGAAAAATGAAACAGAATATAGTTTAGAATAAATAGGAATAGAATAAAACCCATAGAGGATCAATATAAAATTTATTAAGGTCAGATTTTACTTTAATCCACAATCGTAACTTGATAATTTGTTGTCTTGTTTTATTTCTTTTACTCGAATATTTAATCCGACACTTTGTTTATCCATACTTATACAAAAATAATGTCAATTTCTAACTAATTCATATACTTTTTACAATTTCAATAATATTAATGCACTAGAAACACTGATATTGCAATCAATTTCCAATCTTATTAGACATCTCTCAGTTTCGTTAGAATAACTACCTACTTCACTAGAATAAAGATATTTTTGTTTTTTTACATTAAAGCTCTGGAAAGGAATGATAGTGGGCCGCCGGTTGATACACGTAGGAATGCCAAGGATAATTTAAATTAAAGCTAAGCAACGAAACATTTTAGGTATTTATTTATTTTTTTCTACGAATCTGCCTCTAGTTTTAATCCGGAAATCTGCTTATCCGTCTCTCATTTATTGTCCAAAAAAAGGTAAGAAGATGGAGAGATTTCAGGGCGCAGGCTTAGGGCTTCAATCATCGAATAATTTACTAGGGCGATACTTGGTTTTTATTTTTCTAACTTTTATATGTATATCCTAAATATTTAATACATTCAAAATTGGAATCTTTTAAACGTTTTCTTTATAAATACCATCAAAATTGTGCACATGTTTGTCTTATGTTTACTGTATTTTTTTTTTCTTTCTTTTGCTTTTAATGACAGTCATTTCCATCAATGCCCTAAATTTACGAATTCTTTTATTATACTACAAAAAAGAAAAACGAATTAACTAAATATCTTAACGTTTCCTCAATGGCAAAATCTTCCATTTAAAACAGTTAATAAATTAAAATATACTCGTATTACCACAATTTTTAACCACATTGAATGAATATTTTTATAAAATATTCGTACATCTAATTGTTGTTTCTATTTCACATACTTGACAAATATTATTACATATTTTGCAAAAATATACTAGAACGCCAATATTCTATTTACGCCAATTAGTAAATAAATTAATTAACACGAATTAAACAAGACCCCTGATCGAAATATCGTTACTTTTTTATAGTGATCATTTATTTAGTCGGGTATAGTAACAAATTTTTGCAAATTTATTTTGTCTTTCAATAAGTAGTACTTTTCCTTATATTTGTTCTATCATTGCGGCTACTGAACAGTATTTTTTTCTTTAATTTAAAATGTTCCCTTCTTTGTTTCTTACTATTAGTCGTCTTCCGAAATTAGACATAGTTACATCCATACATTCATGTATAATAAATAAAAATCCAATGAATAATTGAATTGGATTGGATAGAAAAGTTAATAAAATTAAACAGTGGAGAAGAGTATAGACAAATGGAAAAAATCGCCGATATGAAAATTGTTTGTAAGATAGTACAAAATTGTGTTTATTCAATGCCAGTAGTATTTACCAGATATTAAACCAAAAAAATTTGAAACTCAAGTTAGGAGAGAATTAAATTAAACAAAAATTTTCTAAGGAACAATAGAAAATTCTAATGAATGCTTCAACAGTTTAGACAATAATAAAGAATAAACTAGAAATATTTATATACTATACATATAACTTTCTTGGAGTCAATTTTTTACGAGTTATTGAATCAAACATCCATTCGGTTTCAGTTTCGGTTTGAGTAAAAGATTTTAGTTTGAGAGTTTATGACCTCCGCGAATTTCTATTAAAATATAGTTGAAAACTAGAAATTTGGAAAAAGAATTGGTATGCAAAATGTAGTGAACGCAATAAATTGAATAGTAACGATCTTTAGAGATGAGAATGTTATCTCATTTCTTTCCCTGAGTTCCTAAATTTATCTAAGTTTTCCGTTTGGGAAAAAATATGACTATTAAAAATGATCACTAAGCCAGGGGCCATACATACTTCATAAAATACACAAAAAAAATCAACTTCCATACATAAATTAATATGAATTTCTTCATCATGTGTACAAAACACCTAATATGAAATTATTGCGTTGATCTGTTAACTGACGCTTCTTTTTTTTAGCCCAGTAAAATTCCAAGTAGGATTATTGTAGATCCTTTAATTTTAATGTTCTGATGAAATCCTGAAAGTACCCTTCTTTTCTTTTTAGGGACTAAATTTTATTGTTTTTATTGTGTTTAACGTTTTGAAAAAAAAAACAATTATTAGTGATTCTTTTAGCTCAAACAATTTTCTATTCTGAAAAAGTACGAAAAATTTAATTTTTCATTCCTCATTTGAACAATTCTTAACGCTTCCTTCTAGATAAATACGTAATAAAGTAAACCCTAATAGCGATATTTTGAGGGTGGTGAACTTATTACCGTAGCTAGAATGTAACTGTAAGTTTTTAATATCATAAAATTATTTTTATTTATTTCCGCGGTATTTCTACAAAATTTTAACAAAAGCTTGCACTAAACATTAATCAGTAAACTTGTTTACCTTCTCAATTATAACTTTAAAATCACTAAAAAAATATTTATAATTAGATTTTCTTCCTATAAGTCACAAAACACAACTAAATACTTTTTTAAATTTAAAATTTCTTATTCAAATTTAAGAGCGAGTTTATTTTAGTGCAGTAATAGCAGATGCATATGAAAAATATCGAAAATGTTTAGTGTTAAAGAATATTACTTAACATTTTGTGCAACTAGCTCGCAAATTGGTATTTCAAACATGAATTCATGATTGTTTCCACCGAAAATACGAGAAAAGGACTTATTTATGTAGTTTTAAGGGGGAGCGACACCATGACGGCGCGTTTTGAGGCGGCTCGTTATTCATTTTATTACGACGAGAAAAAGTAGGAAAATGAAAATCTGATTTAAGGGTTTAATTAACAAGACTTTGAAGTATACAAAATAATTTTTTTTATAAAAAAAAAAATCTATAAATTCAGTGCAGAGGGCCCCAAAGTTGCCTCATTTTAATGACTTTGCTAGATCGGCGTGCAGGATATTAGCCGAACGGAGACACCTATAACAAAAATTCAAAAAGTTTTCAATTCTATAATGTTTAAACTTTGGAAATATCTATATGCGCGATATTGTAATTGTTAGTATTTTTGTTAAAACGAGTTTTTGTTAAATAAATTGTACTGAAAAATGGGACCTTTTTTTCAAATTCGTACAAAAACCACAAAAATTGATAATTTTTGGATCGTCAATAGATATTGTTATAGGTGTCTCCGTTCGGCTGATATCCTGCACGCCGATCTAGCAAAGTCATTAAAATGAGGCAACTTTGGGGCCCTCTACACTGAATTTATAGATATTTTTTTTATAAAAAAAAATTATTTTGTATACTTCAAAGTCTTGTTAATTAAACCCTTAAATCAGATTTTCATTTTCCTACTTTTTCTCGTCGTAATAAAATGAATAACGAGCCGCCTCAAAACGCCCCGTCATGGTGTCATTCCCCCTTAAGTAATTTGTTTTAGTAATATAAAACATAAATGCGTGCTGGTGTGCACGTAAAATATTATAGAAAAATTTATTTTATGCTTAATTTATTTTTGTATTATTTTTTCTTTTATTAATTTAAAACTTATTTTAAACTTTCAATGGTTTTTGAATGTATTTGTTGTTACTGAACTCGGCATAAAAGATAAAATGAGAAATTTCAATTGTAAAACGGTCACTTTTATTTTGTGAGTTAATAAGAAGAAAATCGGTGGTAGAAAATTCTTTGATGATATTTAAGGCAAAAGTTGTTTAATTATTCTTTGTGGAAATATAGTGGAAATAAATAAACATTTTGAATTTCTAAAAGTGAAATTTTAGAAATTTAAAGTTAAATTTTTCGAAAAGTATTCCTTTCCGGCAAAAAGGTTTATTGCATATATTCATTCGTTTCAAATCCAATTTAATGTTTTTACAATATTTAATCAAAATCTGGTAGGTAACCGGATTATACACTTGTTCCCGCGTGATTGCATTTGGCGCTGATGTTATGAGAATGTAAAGTCTTCCATTCTCAATCTCTATCTAATGTTTTCATGTTGATTAAGGCAATAAAGAAATTCGGATAGAATAGGGAACCAGTTCAGTGAACCAATGTTTACCGCTCGAGGTTACCCGCTTTTCAAACCCTAATAATGAAATAGTGAAAATTAGAAGGGTATCTTACCCCTAATTATAGCAAATAAAAAGATAAACATTATAAAAAATTATATATCTTTTCATATGTTGTGGGAAGGATTGAATTACATTTTTTAGTTATTTCTTACTTACACCCAAAAAACTCCTTTGTACTAAGCAACTAATATGAACTCCTTATTTTAACGAAATAGTGATTTTCTTAAAATTTAATCAATATTTACGGATCATCAAATTTAATCAACGTTCGATCAACGAACGTGAAGGAAGTCTTATAATGAAATAAGACTGCAATTAACAGAGAATATTTTAAATTGGAATATAATGAATTTTTCTAATTCAACATTAACAATAACAATGAAACTTTGATGACCTATGTGTGTTTCGTGCAGTCACTTTAGAAGGTTTTTGTAAATTCTGCAAAATGAGTATAAACAAATTATTTATATAATTATTTTTTACTCGGGCTCAATGGAGATGGAGATAAAGTAGAGTAGTAGTAGTAGTATCATTTCGGAAGTTCTAGAGAACATAGAATTTAGTTTTTTCGTATAAATTTTATATAGAAAGGTGAAGATAGAATAATTTTCCCTAAATTACAGCTAATTAATATACACCCTCTAATATCACCCGCTTCATATTATTTGCTACAATTAGGCTTGGATCTAAAAGAGACGCCTGTGAGCACTTTAAGCGCTGTTTGACTGTTCGTTATAATTTATAGTCTAGCTCCTTTCATTCCGTTTTCTAGAATTGTTCTGGCGCAGATTTCGATGGTTAAATATATAGAAAACCGTTGCAGTTTTTCCCAAGGCTATTAAGATCTGGTAGCGCCACAGAGCCCTTCTTTCCTGGATCCTGTATACCAGTCCAGAGATCCCAGTTAAGTCTTGGGACTATGTAATGTCCTCCCATTCTTAAAAATGTTAGAAATGAATATTTCCGAAAAATGGATAGATTTCGAGATATTTGGACATTCTTAAGGATTTCAGGATTTCGTTGGAACATAGTTAAACATATAAATGGATCCACAAAAATTCAACTTGCTTGGACAATTTTAGAAATTAAACTCTAGTTTTACTGGACTGATCTTATAAGAAATATTATTTGAAAAATATTTTTCTTTTTTATTTGCGCGATTCCCGCGAGAACCGAACTAACAACAGTTTCAATAAAGTCGCTAATTTTGAGCAAACTGAAAAGGCTAAAAACGCTTACAGCCACGGTAAGCAGTACGACGAGCAAACTTTATGCTCATCAGAAAACTCAAAAACGGACTGTCTTTGTCAGTGTTTCCTGTAAGGTGAGCCCCCTCCATTGCCGGTGTTAGAGGAGCCTCCATTTCTGCTGATGGAGGGTTGCCGCGAAATAGAGCTCCGACGCTGTGGAATGACAAAGGGCGGAGGAGGCTGCGGCGTAAATTGCGGTGGGATGGAATTTGTCGAGGTCTGTCTGACGAGTTGTCGAGGAGCCGAAGTTTGTCCGGAGGTGGGCACCTGAACTGACCCACACCGGGTAATGATTCCAGTCCGCGGAGGGATCGCCGGCGGAGGACCACGGCTCTTGCTGGTGTCCACGGACGTCTGGGAAGGAATCCGTGGCGGTAATTGGGGTGGTTTCTGCTGAGATTCGGGAGGTGATTGCTGGGTGCTAGCTCGAGATGGTAGATGTGGTGACCTCTGTTGAATTGGAGACGATAGTGGTTTTGTCGGAGGTTGAACTGTAGATGTAGTCACTATCGGTTTTTGGGGTTGAACCGTATGTTTCACGGTAACTGTTTGCAACTTGCTAACTGGCTGCTGAGGAAGCGGCTGCGAGACAGATTTTTGCGAATTTTGCTGGGTAGTACTTTTTGTTGAACTTTGCGATGTCTTCTGGGAGTGGTGCTGATGTTGACGGGATTGTTGCTGCTGCTGTTGGTTTTGTTGAACAGATACCGCAGGGGATTTCTTCTGATCCTGGCCAGCAGCTACGTAGGAGAAGACGCACAGCACCGAATAACAAATTTGATCAGCCTGTTTTACGGAATAGACAAGAGTAAATTTGGTTAGTTTTGAACACAAACCTTCGGAACCCACAAAACACTTACGTCAACTTAAAGGTAGAAACACAACAAATAAAGCCGATGGCAACCCTACAGAGTTAGGATACTTAGAAAAGGCTTTTTGCATGCAGTTGGAAAACAATAATTAGCTAACGTGTGTTTTAGTATAATAGGATTAGGGTTCATTCGTCTGGTGTATGTGGGCTGTCCATTAGTTTTCGTGCCAATCGTACTGAAAATAGCCTATGCAGGCAGAGGGCAGCTTGCGGCGCCTTTTTGTTCAAAAATAAACAAAATAATGTTTCAATTCAAAATAAGGAGGCCTTCTTTTCTTAAGGGTGGCAACAACGTGTTAATTTACACTCTCTCTAATTTTTATTTGCATGTTTTCATAATAAATACATAAAATTTGAATGAACTAACCAGAGTTATTTAAATGAGTATGATTAAATAATGTTTACAACTACATACTTAGCAATAAAAGCATTTACAAGAAATAAAAAACCAGTAATTTAATTTTCCTTTTACTCTACGTTATTTTTATTTTACTTTAGGGATCATATTCAGTAATTGTAGAGAAGTGGGATAAACCGGGGTTGATTGTTTCGAACGTAGCTTGTTACATTAAACTTAAAATTAGCTCCAAAAATAATACGGCACTACTACTTTCATCATTTGTTCAATGTATTCAGAGCAACCCTCTAGTGCAGTTGTTGTGCTAATTAGAAGCTAATTTCTCAAAAAATTGCATACTAAAAGTCATATTTGATTAAATTGGTAATTATTTTTAAACTAATGATTTGTTTATTTTTCAATGCGATATAAATGAAATGTTCTTTTTTCATTTTCACACTTTTATTACTTAAAACATGTCCAATGACCCGAAACCTTGAGGTGTGATTTTTACTCTATTACGGCAAACCCCAAAAGTAGAGCAATGTTTTTGGTTGATATGCATGTCTATCCGTTTCTACACACATATATTTCCCCGGAACTCGGGGTTGGATTTTATTAAATGAAATTTTAATCGATTCGTTATAATGGCATGGGCAATATCCACTGACGTCAGCATAAAATAAATGTGACAAACATTCTCAAAGACTTGCACCTTAAAAGTAAAAAAATAAACATATGTATCGTGTCTGGATTCAAATTAAAGATGTTAATGAATTGATGCATATAATATATAATAAGACTACGCGACTTCGTCTGTACTGAGTTCCGTTTATTCGTTTTATTCCGGTGTTTCCAATTTGTATTTATACCTGCCGCCACGCCTCCTCCAGTTATCAAAATCTAAGTTAGCCATTAGCATTATCTGCTGAGAATATCGCGGCTATGTCTGAAGATGTCGCAGAGGACCTCGGAGTATCGATCAGACGACGTGCAATTGGGCATCAATCAATTTTTACAGATTTTGTGAAAGACTTAAAGATGTTCCGTACAAAATGCAGACAGTGCATCAACTGTTAGCCGTTGACCGCCAAGCGCAACCTACTCTCAAATCATCCTGAATCTCACCCATGAGGAAGACAACTTTTCATCGAAAATCATCATGAGCGACGAGGCCCATTTACATCTCTGTGGATATGTGAAAAGGCAGAATTATTGCTTCCGGCACCGAAAATTCGCATATAACCCTCGAAGAACCATTCCACCCGCTCAAAGTTACTGCATGGTGTGCTGTTTACACTGGAGGCATCATCAGGCCTTATTTTTTCGAAAATCCGCGGGCCAAACGACTACTGTGTACGATGAGCGCTAAAGGAGCCCTGCCCAACGACTTTCTCCTTTCTCAATTGGATAAATTGGTACTGGAGAACGTGTGGTTCCAACAGGATGGAGCAACGGTGCATACTGCACGAGTCATAACCGAAATTCTGAGGGCTGCATGGTTGCTTAATCTCTCATTTTGGTGATTTGCACTTGCCGGCAAGATCGCCCGATTTTACCGTTCCAAACTTCTTCTTGTGAAGTTACGAGTCTAGGTCAACAAGCCTCAGACTCTTGAAGCTCTCAAAGAGAATATGCGTCAAGAATGCGAGAACCTATCGTTCGAAGTTCTGCCAAGAGTGATGGAAAATGCAATAAATGGGGTCCGTATAGTCATCAATTCTTGCGGCGGCTACTTGGCCGATATTATTTTATCGATTTAATGGAAAAAACAATTAAGGCATCAAATAAATCCAAAAGCAGAACCAAAGTTTTTCATTCATAAAATAAATTACAGCCAAAAACATCGTGTGACAACTTTTGTGTCACCTTGTACATATGTTTTTTGTGATGTTTAATTATAATTAGATATATTTTAAGTTTTATTATAATTTACACTATGGCTTTCATTCAGGTCAAAAATGAAAGAATCTACCCCGGTCTTTAATTTTCTTTAAAAAAGATAACCTGTAGATATTTAGAAAAGTCGTCCGACAAAATATTGTCGTTCAAATATTTTAGTTCAAAACGACGATAGCAATGAATAAAATTTCATATAAATCATTCTTCATTCTGATTTTAAATAAACCAAATGCATGCAAGAAGTTGGTATAGTTAACATGCAATAACTTTTATAATTTCAAATATTTCCACCAAGAAGTGATCTGGTAAACATGCAACAACTTTTATAATTTCAAATATTTCTTAATGAAATTTATGGTATAATTTAATTTGATAGCAATCTTTAAGATGACAAATTTTTTTTGACTACTCTTTACGGTTTAAAAAAAAAAAATTAATGTGTTGTTCTGCTACTGCAGTATAATCTACTGCTACTGAGTATGACCAGGGACCGAAAATAAGTCTATTTCGTTAATTGTAATTAAGAAGGATGTTTATACTCTTTCTCAAAAGATATTTTTGATTTATTTTTTTTATTATATTTATTTTCTTTCTTTTATTTTTTAAATGTTTTTTGTTTTCATTAGATAAATTTATATATATAATTACGTCGAATTATAATTTTGGTATATTTTTACTTTAAAAGACTTATAATCTCCTATCTGTGGCTAGGCATTATAGTTTTGATATAAAGCATAAAGCAAAATTTATTTCCCTTTTTGTTTTCGAAATAAAATTTAAATCAATTTCAATTATTATATGTATGTTTTGTTACTGCGAGAAAAACTTCTTTCGGCTCACGAAAACACATTAAATTACGTAATATCAAATTAAATTAACTCTTTAAAAGTAACTTCCTTACGAGCCAAAACACTTCTAAGCAAAATAGCAGTCAAAAATTAATTGAACGTTCAAAATAGCCAAGATTGTTAGCATAAGCGAGGGACATGAAAACCAACATAACGCCATAAAAAAATCGTAAATCGAATATACGTAGCCCACGGATAATCAAAATTTGCGATACTTTTTGAACAGACCTCGTAGCAGAAATTAATCCCCTTCAATTGGAAAAGGGGATTAAAAAGTACTATAAAAAATGTCGATTTGATCGAAAATGATCCATAAATTTAGCTCAAAACTCGTTTTACAGTAATTACTTTATTGCTGTGTGAAACTCACTAACTCAGAAGAATAGAGACAGAAAAGTTAAGTCTAGTGTAAAGTATAACACTATTAATACTTGAATTTATTAAAAGAATGAATATCATCAGACTCAATTAAATAGTTGAAACGCAAAGTTTTTGTTTCGTTTTAAGAAATGTGACGGTTATGAAAACATGCAAATAATCACATTTGTATAAGACACGCAATAATTAAGTTGTTTGTTCTCACCATCGTAGACTTATACTTCCTCTGAATGAGCTGCCTGGTCTTCGGATCTATAAAATTAGTTATGTTATAAAACAAGGAATTATTCTGATTTGAAATTATTTTCACTTACTATATTCTTCCAGCACGAATATCCCTCCTTTTTGAGTGAAGCACTTCCTAATGTGATCCAGTCTAACGAAGAACTAAAAAATAAAAATTATTTATGACATATTTATGATGAAGACGTTAAATATCTTAAATTGAATCAAATTTGTATGTATGGTACTGCTTCGAATGTGTGAAAAATATTTGCTACATGCATAAATGCGTGGCAGCGTGAGATCTAATTGATTAAGATTAGCTTTTTTAAAAATTATAAAATCCCTAAATGTTACTAATAAAAGAAGCTCTAAAGTTTCAAGCGATTTTAAAGCAAAGCGATTTGGAACTGCATTTTAAAAGCAAAAACATTCAATTTGTCAGCCAGCATTAAAGCAACTCTTCTCAACTATGGATTTTCTTTTCTTTTCTTTTTTTTTTTTTTTTTGTGAATCTATTAGAAATCAATGAGAAAACTAAACTAAAGGAAAATTTTAATAATATTTTAAATAAAAACGCAAAATTGAATAGCAGGCAACTGTAATTTCTAAATAGCACTTGTGAGATGGTCTTAATTCACATCAGTATTTCGCTTTAGTATTTTAAAACTTGTTATTGTTTTTTTTTTTAAGTGTTTTCGGAGGAGTCCAAAGTTTGTCTTCAATCGCTTCGTTCTTATGCATTGGAATAAACCAGGACGTTTTACTTGTCTTCTACTCATAAACCTGTGTGGCTAGAAATTTTACTTTCAAACATTAGAAGCAAATAATTCTAGGAGGTCATTAGAATTTATTCAACAGCATGCCAAATTCCCACCAGAGGTAATGTTAAAGAAAAACTCAAAAAAATATATATAATTTAATAAACTAAACGAATTGGCTTGTAACTACCAATTTAATGGAACAAATCAAAACTAAAGAGCGGAAATGATCATCTGAAATGTTATCGTGGCATTTGGGTGGGGAGATAACTAGTTAATTACTACATTCTACTTGCCGAAATCGCTACATGAACTCTACACAAGCAAACAACTTAAAAATTTCATGTGTTTCTTCTTAAAAGAAAAAAATAAATAAATGTCGACTAAATGCTTAAAGTAATAATCTCCTCGTATATCTTTCGATCTTTATTAGCACATGTTTCGAGATCGTTTCCTCTCGTGTGGATCACGTTCTGTACATGTGGATATAAAACACTAAACAGATATCGAAAGAAAATTTCAAACAATTTTAAACTTAAAAATTTCAAATGAAAACGTAACGTAAAAACTTTTGTTGCAAAACACTGAAGAAGTAAAACTTGTCGTGAGTTTTCTATATTTAAAATCAAAGCTAGAAAAACAAAACTAATAGTGTGTAAGTTTTGTGGCTAATATTCAATTTTAAAGCTCAAGTTAGTACCTCGAAATCCTTTTTTTTATATATGCAGTGCACACAGATACACATGGAGTGTTCAGAAGAAGACCAATCCAAAAGATGGCGGCAGCGATCCGCGAAAAAATATATTTATGATTTTGTTAGACTTCTCATATAAAATTTTTGGCGATCATTAAAGCAATATTTTTTGATACTGCACAGTTTAATTATGTTAACAATTTCCTTTTGAGACTTTATACACGCAAAATTCAAAATAAAGAAAAAATAAAACTAATAAAAATCAGATAAAAATATGAGAGAAATGCTTAAATAAATTTATAATTCAAAAATATCAAAATAAAGATAAATTATTAAAATTAAAACACAAAGTGACACTCACGCAACGCAAGATTACACTTAATTGACATAGCGAATGTACACAAGGACCATCTCAAAAGTTACCAATTTAGAAACGAGAGAACTTTTCTAGTTTTCTTTTAATAATTCCTTAAATTTTTTTTTTAATTTTCATAAAACGATATATGACTAGCCAATGGGTTTCATTTTAAATGGGATACAAATTCTTTTGGCTTTTCCCTCTTCTTATATTTTCAGCTCATTTGATTCCTCGCCATAGCGCAATTTTTTTTTTTTTTTTTTTAATTTATTTAGACAAATCGAAAGGCATTGCAATACCACTCACCGACATTCATAGAATTTTCATTAAATTTACTTTTACATTCAAAAATTTTATAAGGAACAAAACTGACTGTTGAAAAGAAAGCGCAAATATTTCAAACAGAAATAAATTCAAATCGAACTGAACGAAAATATTATACAGAGATAAGTAAATCATTGTAATAATTGTTATATATCATAAGTATAATAGAGTATTATTATATAAATATAGCATTCAGGACATTCACTAGCATAATATAGATATATGTCGATATATCACATATTCGAATATATTTAAAATAAGAAAAAAAAACGAATTCCGACCAACAATAATATTATCCCTTTCATTTCTTTTTGAAAAACTCCATTATTCAATAATTAATGTGAAATTATCAATATAAAATAAAGGACAAAATCAAATTACTGCGATACTTCCCCGACGTTTTAATACCAGCTACACTCAAAAAAGGTTAAAGGTTCAGAAAAAGAATTGCAAAAATATTAAAATTAGTTGATAAGTACCACACACACATGAACTCTTTCGCAATGTAAAAAATCCATCGACATAAATTTTCCAGTAAACATTTAACTTGAATTAAAGAAATATCGGCCGATGATACTCCACCAGAGAGATAAAAGTGTAATAAACTTTTTCATATACAAAATAACTAATTACCAAGAGAATTTTGTTTTTGTAAAAAAAATTACATTATAAATATCATTGGTAAATTTTAAATATTTTAAAACTTTATTTATTTTTATATTAGTTTTAAAACCTACTCGTATTGCGCATTTGCAGTCAAAATAAATCTTTTGTTCTAAAAGTTCGTACAACTTCATTTTGCTACAGTACGATAAGTTCCGTTATTTATATTTTTAAAACCATGTTTAAATTTACGAACGGAATAGTATATTACGATACAAGGGTGGAAAGGAGTCGATTCCATACCAAACCGAAATTGGGCACATCGCCTACCGTCCTAGTGTCGTGTACTATTTTATATTATAAGTACAGAAGACACAACCATTGTCTGCCTAAAAGCAGGTTACAAAAAGATTTTTTGAATAAGATTTTCGTCAAATACGTCCAAATTTAGGTTATTGCTTTTGATTTCCATTAGTTTTTCCACATAAATCGAAAAACCAACTCCAATTAAACTAGCCAAAGGTCCTTGTTTTATTTGGCATTTACCACAAAGAAAAGTGTGCGGTAAATTACTTACTATATATGCGTAATATAAGTTAAAAGATCACATTTTTCTTGATCGCAAGTATTTTTTGAATACAAAGCTTCATTCCATTGCTATTGTTAATTAATTTGTATGGAAAATAGTCCCACAAAAATATTTAAAAGTAATTTTAAATTGCTAATTTTAGCGATCATCTATAAAATACATTCGTAATTTATTTCTATTAGGAGCAGTATTAAGGCATACTCACAAGTCTTTTATAGTTTTTTATTAGTTATTTTGTGAAATCGTTGCCCACTTTGGGAAAAATACTCCAATAGAAAATAAACTTATATTTAACTTGTTTTGTCTATTATCTGGTTAAAGTATCTGTTTGGATAAATACCATACCGTATCCATTTGTTATATTTTATTATTTAATTCAGACCACTTTTATTGTACTCATGGTTGTGAAATAAAACTGTATCTTTGTAATTACTTATAAAATAAAGTGAATAACAATTAACATATCAAAAGAAAAGATCGTTTCGGGATATTTAAATTATCCTATGATGGTAACCATTAATTGGATTCGAAATAATTCGAAATCCAAAAGAAAATGTATACCGGAAATGGTAGTTATTTAATCAATAAAATCAGTAACCCGTATTTTACTTCCCCGAATAATACAATCAAAAGGTTTCCGGCATATTATGAACCAAGTACTTAGGGAAATATAATAACAAATTGTTATACTTATGTAAATAGCTTGGGCTAATTTAGAAAATGTATACTGGCTAAAATTAGGAAGAACTATCTCAGAAAACATCAAAAAACATCTATCAAAGAAGAATTGTAGTAAAATGTATTTAAATGCAAAATACCTTTAGATTGAAATTGATGACATCTAACAAAATTAAAAGTAGCACACTCTTAAATTTTACTTTTCCGGTTATAAGAGTCAATACTTTGGACTATTCCACGGTTTATGACAACTAACCAAGAAAATCAATATTAGAAATTGTATCTTTTTCCCATTTAACATTTATTTAAGTAACAATACACTATACATATTCAAAACCATCTCAAAACGAATTGTCTATTTTTCAAATTAACGAAATGTTATGGTGAGTGGCGTTCTGAAGTTTTAGTAAACATCTATGTAAGTATCTTGCTGCCTGTTTGTCACAATACGCTCTGAATGAATCAAACTGTTCAGTCTATCTTCCGAAAAGGTTTAGACATGTTTTATGAGAACCTGGTGAATCAAACTGTGTAAATAAAGGAAAAACTTCAGGTAAAAAATATTGCTTACGATTTGTTAGCACTCAATAAGCATTAAATCCTATTGTTGTAAAACAAAATTTTAAATAAAACGGCACATAGCGATTTTTCAGGGCGATATTGTGTTTAGTGTTTAGGCACTTAGGCACTGGCGACTCAGATTTTTTCAAATGTTAAAATAAATATGATTTTGCAAATCGGAAATAGTCTCCTAAATTAAATTTTTTTTTTTAAAAACAATCGCTTGAAATGGTACATTAACTTTCGGCGCAATAAATTTAAAAAATGTATAATATGCTATTTATTCACTATTAAAACTCAAAAATATAGATTGCTTATTGTTGGGAGGTCCAAAAAAAATATAATAATATATTTCGCTATTAACTATATAATTTTTATAGATATAATAATGAATTACAAATTTTTGAGTGATGGAATAAGAAAGTTTTAATTTCTACTAAAAACCGAAATTCGAATATGGCCCGAATTTTAATTTCATATCTTAAACTTTAAAGCAAATGAAGATATTGTGAATCTCATTTAAATTAATAATAGTTAAGAAATAAGCCAGCTACCTTTTGTGTTTTAGAAAGATAGATAATTAATTAGCAATAACATTTATATTCCGAAAATCGTCTGATCACTTACTGTAATAATAAAAAATGCTTAATTGAAAGACGAAAACAAAAAACACGATATGTTTATAGATTATCAGGGGAAGCATCGATGTAAGTCAATTCTAAAATAATTGAAAATTAATTTAAAATCGGAAAAAATTAAAGAACACGTTTCCGAAGTTATAAATGGAGTAGAATATTGAAAAATAATTGCAGCAAGATCAAACAAAAATTAAATAAACATGCAAATAAAAATGAATGGAATATATTATGCATTTACAATATAGAGATAAATACTTAATACATATGGTAATTTACTATAGAAGATTAAAACAATGTGTACAATACTGAAGTATTTATTAGTACGGTAAAACGGAAAAGACCCTACGCCGGTCTGATTGGTTAAGATATTTTTAGTAAGTAATATATGGCCACGTGAATTGCAGACGCTTTATTGCTTTTAATTTTATTCTTAATATGTTTCTTTTTTTTCATTAAATCATAAAACAGCAGAGTGGCTTGCAATAAAAATGAGATTACCAATAGTCGCCAAAGAAAGTAAAAAACAAGAGGTAAACAATTGAAAAAAGGTGTTAAAATCTATTGAGAAGGTCCTTGTTTTATTCTTGTCAACCGGTTTTAGTAATTTGTTTTATGTTATTGAATCGATCGTTGCATATTTGCGCATCTTGCCCATTCCAATTACAAACAGATTTAGAATCATAAAGATTTTAATCTGAAAGCGATTTTACGTAGCCATACGAATACACATTAGTTCTTGGAAGCACTAATGTATTTGCACGAGCAGCTGAAATACCTCGAATGTTTTATGTTTTTTAAAATAAGAGCTGCTGAGTTTCGAAAATGCTTGAGCGCAATACATTCGTGCTTAAATTTTTATTTTAAAATTTTGTACTAAAGTAGATCATTCATAGGTATATAAATGGAAAAGAACTTTCCTAAATTTTATTTATGCCTTAGCTCTCAGCTCTAACGAAAACTGATAATTTCATTTATCACGTTAACTTGAACACATAAAACTAAATCAATAATCAAGAGCTTAAAAATAAAATTGTGCAAAGTTAAGAGAAAATAATTCCTACCTTGCTGTTAGCAAACAACAAACCAACTCCTTCCAGGCACACCTGAAGAAGACCTCCTTCCCCAGTGTTCATGTCTTGAACTGGAAACTCGCCGCCTAATTCTGGAATGTTGGCTGGAACACCACCGCGCTCCATCGCTTCTTTTATGCAATTGTAGAGGTCCTTACACTGAAGTATATGCTAAATTAGTTCCTTTTACAACAAAATATATCTAGAAATCTTACTTTCCTGGTGTAGTATTTATGAAGCTGCGTCTGCCCCCCATTACGGCGCCAAAGGCAAAGAACCTTCGTCTTCGGGGAGTACGTCATATTTACAAGTCTTTCAAACCACCAACGTTCAACTATAGTCCCATTCACCGAGCGGAGGACCAGTCCATCGTCTCTAACTTCCATAAATCTTAAGGGTCCAGATGCATCAACACCATGATACACTGTAAAACTCTGACGATGGAGCAGGCGAGAAGCCAATGGTTTCAGGTCTATATCGTTGCCATTCTAAAAAAAAATATATATACATATAGAAAATTTAGAAATGGCTTAGGATTGTAATGATTTGTACTACTTACCAAATTGTTAATTTGATCTACAAGATGATGAACTTCCTGTGAGTACACAAGTCCAATATGGCTCTTACCCAACAGTCTTCTAATTTTCCTCTTAATTTCCTCTTTATTAACATTTAACATTACTAAAATAGCAGTCAAATTGTAGAGCATTGTAGAAAGTAGACGATCTTCATCGTGCTCAAGTCGCTTGCGTTCCGATTCGCTCAAAGCTTTGTACCGTTCCATCATTTCACCAGGACCCTATTCATTAAATATAATAAACATAAGTATTTAATAAAGCAAGTATTAATTTTTATGAATATTTTATAAAATGTAAAATTGGAGATTCGGCACGTCGTTTATAAATGTTTGTCAACATTCATAGAAAAACCGTCAAAACCCATTAAACACAATTTCTAACGAACATTCTGTAGAAAACATATTTTAAAAATAGTATTTTAACCTCTTCAAACCCTAGATAAAAGATAATCTCAGGATTATTTTTCATCATTCCGCACCCTTGAAATTATCCACTAATTTTCTATTTATATAGAAGAAACAATAAATTTTATTTTCATAGAAAAGGTGATTTGTTCATATACATGAGAATAACTCTGGATTGAGAGATCTCGAAAATCTTTCCGAAAAGGAGTTATCGTTTTGTTTGTATTTCGCGGTTCCATACAATTTCTAAAATATATCAACCTCCAGTTCTACCCATTTAAAAGTTATCTATATGTATACATACTGTAAATACAAAAAGCAGTAAATAAAGTGAAAATCCTTTTAGATGAAGGTTTTTTTCATTATTGGCTAAATTTCTTTAGAGTCCCAACAATATTGCAAGTGAAATGCAATAGTTTTAATAACTTGTTTCAGGTAAAATTAACAAAACAATAGCAAAAAATATCGTATTAACTAACTAACATGTTGGACTTAGTATTCAAAAGGCCTAAGTTTAATCCTTAAAACAAACCGAATATTTCTAAATGTGTTTTGTTTTTTTTTTTTATTTATTTGCTTTGATCAGCAAATCGATTGGTATAACGTTTGCTTCGTACAATCCGAACACATGCATATCAGGGAATATTGGCTTCAAAACTTTTCAGAACAAGTACGCATTTCCGAAGACCACAATATACTATAATATTTAGTTTCCATAAAAATTCCTATAAGGCATAAAATTTGACAAAGTGAATAAAATCAGTAAGGGGATTTGATAAACTCATTTACTATATCTCTTATTATAGTAGTCTAAGAAATGAAACTTAAAAAACTTACTTGATCCATTCCAATCATGTCCCTTTCCTGACTAACAGCGTCCAAAAAGGCGTCCTCCCAGAACTGCATTTGGTCCCACAAAATCAGTCTGTCTTTTCCAAGGAGTCCTTCGAACAGATAAACCCTTGGCGTGTCGGGTGATGGTGATGTGGATGTGTTGATCAAATGACCTCCAGTATATCGAAATCCGGCACTAAGTGTAGATTTCCCCGACCATAAGCTACCTGTTCTAGATTTTGAGTCTTTCGAAGCATTGGTCTAATCAGAGGAAGAAATAAAAATTTGTTTTTCGATATGAGAATAAATAACATCATGTACTGGTACACTACGGTAAACACACATTTTTTTCTCCACATAAAGCTGTTTTAAAACACTTAGCAGATTTCAAATATGCATTAAAAAGATATTTTCAATAGATTTGGTTTTTGTTTAAAGCCAATCTTGTGTACTTACATTTTCGTACTCAGTATCAGAAACTGTAGAACGACAACTTATAGAAGGTATAAGGGGGCCTCCGGGCTGAACTGGTAGCACATCACTGGCCACGGAAAGAGCCCCCGATGAGCCATGCACAGTACCCTAAACGGTTACACACAAACACATATACACAAATGCAAAAGACTTTTCTTGTTTGAATAAAATATAATTCTAAAATTAATGTAATCGTGTATTTCTTGTTTATGTTGTTCAGTTTTAAAGCGCCAATCACAGTCCTCTTTCTTTTAACATTTTCGTTAAAAAAATAATGTGATTGCAATTTTTAAAATTATTACATAAAATGTTCACGTTCTAATGAAAAGAAGATTTTAAAAATTTATAAATTCTCCTTATTTTTCTCAAAAACTAACGATAAATAAAAAAATTTAAGATATAGAAGAAAAGTTAATCTCCACCTTTATTAACAGAAATTAATGAATATGTTAAGCTTTAAGGATTTTGTTTTTAGTTTTTTCGATTATAGAGATATTTTGAATAGCTAAGTATCTTTGGATTTATACCAAGCTTTTGGATTTCGAATCTTGGGTTAGGACTGATGTTATATCCAATTCTCCAGATATTTGGGTAGTTTTAATATTCCGATAAGTTTAAAGTCAATAATTACAATCACAAATACTAGTTTGCAAAAAAAATCAATGCACCAAGTTTACAAAAAATCGATGCATAGTTTTTAGAAATAATATGTGGATAGCTTTATTTGTTATAACGAAACGAATTGACCTATTTGTTATAGGTAATAGTTTTAGTTATACACCAGTGTAAAAGAGTTAGGTCTTTCTATTTTGGGTAAATAAAACAATCACCTTCTTCTCTTAGTTTAAATCCAATTATGAGCATACTTAAAATTTGGCGTTTAAATTTACGAATTAATACAGACTAGTTTTTTATGTAGCATAATAGATAGTACTGAACTCATTTCTGTTAAAATATGTCTTTAAAATAAAACAGTCAATATCCAGAAAAGAATGCTATCTTTGTTATTATATGATTGCTGAACTTTTCTTTAACGAAACTCTTTTGAAATCGCTTCTTTAACAACATTAAATGATTTATTAGCTTAATTTGTAAAAAAAGTGAAGATTTCTAGACTTTGTTCTATATCCCTTAAGTGTCTTTATTCATTAATTTTTCATTTTTATTAACATTTTCTTTTATTTATCAAACTCTCCTATTAATGTGGTCACAATTTTGAGATGAAACTCGAAATAATAGAGTCAGAGAAAATGTTAAATAATAACCGGATTACCTTTTCTTTGATAACCAAGTTTTGTGTGAAAATGAGTATTTCAAAGTCAAAAGGATCGCTGACTTTGAATTTACTATTAGTTTTGCAATCGGATCCAATGAAAATTTCAATTTGAGCAAAAGATTCGTAGGTTTCGAACCTATTGAAATTTTAGAATATAATATTTCAAATTTACAATATTTACATGAAAGTGTATTCCGAAGAAAAGAGAATAGCCTATACAAGTATAATATAATTAATTACAATAATTTGAAGAGAAGATCACAACGTATATCATGTTTAAAATTATTATTTTTTTTTTCACATGTTCATTGAAGCAGCATTGTACCAAAAACATAGAAATTATCAATTTAAAAATTTATCGATATCGAAAATGTTGAAGAAAGTTCATAAATATGTAAATAAAATAACCATGATCAATATTTTGTAAAAGTGATAAAAGTACGCACGTCTAAGCAGGCTTTGTCTGATCTTTGTATGTACAAAAAAGTGTATTTAATCCAAGAATATTTAACATAAAGAACATTTATCTAACCTAAAATAAATCAGTTTCAATGAAATTTTTAGGATTTTTTAAATGAGAAGTGTTTTTAATAATCGGAAAGTCTCAACTACATACCGCATCTTTCCAACGTACTACATTATGTGGATATGGCACCCTCACACTTTCTAGGCTAAATATTATACTAAATATTCACAAAGTGTGGAAGTGCTAGGTATGTAGTGAAGATCGTATCTTTAGTATGTTAATTAAGACATCATTGAATATTATTATAAAAAAACTTTTTTTTTATTTTTTTTATATCTGCTCATCACTGTCAGCAAGCAAGTTCTTTATGTTAAATATTTTTTAGCTCGAAGTTTATTGAAATTCGCAAACAAGTACAAACCGAGACGAAACTTCTGTTGGACTACTTACATCTGAATCAAAGGATGTTAATTTGCTCAGTAGCATATTTCTTTTTTGCGTTAGCATATCCTTGAACATTTCAGTTGTTGAGTGGCTTTCTTGACCTTCAGTAGAGGATAGTCTTCTTTGAGTTGCTCGGTCAGTCTGTCCTGAACTCTTTCTTGAATTTTGTGCCGACGGCCAATCATTCCCACTTACCGGATCGTTGGGACTTTGAGGAGAACGAAGATTTTCTCTGCTGCCCATGGGACTAGCCGTTTGACTCGATAGAAGACTGGCTGCCATATCTCCACTTTCGGTTAATTCTCGACTCCAGAAATGAGTATGAGCAATTTCCATCATTTGGAACACTGAAGCCATTCCACCAAGTCCAAAATTTGAGTAAGTGTGATCAAGTCCATAAGCAGTGGCTTGCAGACACCGCAGCATACCTTTCCAAATAGCTTTCGAGACGCACTAAAATATTTTTTTTCATTTAAATTGCTTTTAAATAAATCTTGCAATCAGAACAATTAATAAACCATTCACAGAACTTTTCTTTGCAGATTTTGTAACTTGAAAAACAGAAAAATACGCAGAGTGTGAAATAATTAGATTTTCTTCGTACTCAATGCCCTGCATTTTATATATGGAAAACTCTGTTTCTGGAAAAAACAAATTTTCTAAGAACTTTTAAATTGTTCGTATTTTATTTCAAAATAAAGGCGTTATCAATTTGGCCCTGATACTAAATTTTATTGATTTGTTACAAAAATTGATACGGGAGAATTTCTTGAATTTGCTGTTTCGACTTATTAGGAAACATACTACGAACGTGTTAATAAAAACTTTTTTTTTTAAATATCCTGTAAGGATGTAAGGAGATACTATTAGAGGATTATAATTTTTCGAAAACGGTTGTATTTTTTAAAAAGAAAGTTTTAAACTATTAAAAACAGAAATAGATTTTTTGAGATTTATTTTAAGTTCTCAAATACGTGATATGGACTAACATTTTCGTTTGGAAGATTTGTAAACTTCGAAATAAATCCTTCAGGAATTACTTTTCGCTGTTCTGTGCAATTGGTCAATATAATAACTTTTAATGGTTAACTTACAATATCATCAATGTGATCATCAGGAGCAATCTTTCGGTCTAATGTTCTATTTAACTTGCCAAGCACCAACATTCGATACGATTCATCCTCCATTAATTTCCGAAGTCTATTAAGTTTTAACCATCCCACACCCTCTCCGGCAAGGACTTGGTTGATAACATCTTTAAGAAAGGCTTGGTTCTCCGAATTGCTGTGAGACCTCTCTTGATTTTGTTGTCTTTGAATTTCCTCCTGGGTCTGTCTCGGTCCAGAGTGTTTAATAAGTGGTGTTCTTTCCACCAATGCCTTTCGTCCTGGGAATGGGTCAAATGGTAAACTCATCTTTTGTTGCTGTTTTTGATGTTGTTGAGTCATTTGATGAGGACCTCTTTGCTGCTGTTTACCTGAGATGCAGATAAAAAACAAAACTCTTAAATAACTTAAAATTTTTAAAAGTTAAATTTCTGTACTTTTATTTCCAAATAAGTCCGAAAACATGTTTGAAGTAGAAGATGCTATACCATTGAGATCAGTGCCTATGGATGAAAAAAAGTCCCGACCTGTTCCTTGAATTAAGCCGCCTTGCTTTTGAGAGACCAAAGATGTTCCTGGTGAGGTACTGTTGGCCTGATCTCCATGCTTCATAAGACCCTTTTTGGTTGCAGCCTCTTTTGCGGTTTTCGTGAGGTCACCAAGCGTTGATTTTCCAACATAAGTAAGATCTTCAAAAGTATTTTTACTAACTCCAGCTGCTTGTTTAGAGACCTCCAGAGCTTGTTTTGAAGCTTCCTCGGCAGCCTTTTTAGCTTGGAGTGTAAGCTGAATAAAAGTTTAAGAGTTTTATTGTAACTGGTCTTATTGCAAGCATTTGAACTTTTTCACGAACAACAAATCATATGAAAGTGCTTCATTAAATGAAAAAAAATATTGCAAGTATGATTGAAATGAAGTTAACGTCAAAAGAAATCATTTTGGTATTAATACTTTGAATAATTTTCAGAACAGATAAACACCCTAAACAATTTCGACAGATACAAATAATAATTAGCGTCCTAATAAATTTTATAAGACAGTCATAGTCAATTTTTATGAGATTATGCTTGCCAGATTTAACAGCTCCATATCTTCACCTGTGTAATAGAATAGCAGAACAGTCCTACGCAATATGCTAAGCCACAATTTGTTCAGGCACATTTCTTATTTTTACATTTTCAATTCGTACTACATCTTATCCAATTTTTATTTTTTTTAATTTGGAAGACAAAGCCCTGTAGTAGATTTAGAAAACTGAACAATACTTCATTTAAAAATTATTGGACATTTATTCTTTATTAAATTTCACATTTTTTTTAGTTATTTTACTATACCCGTATCTTGTAATTAAGTGTCGCACAATAATTTTAAATCTAGCATTGAAGTAGTTTAAAATGCCATCCATAGAAATAAAAATCCAAATTTCGATTTTTCTTAATTATCAGATTATTAGATGGATTTATATTGATAAAATAAATATTTCCAGAGGAAGTTGTTGTTTCGGCTTTTTTTCCGAGAAAAGAATTTTTCAATATCGTAAGGAAGAGATTTAAAATTAAAAATATAATCGATGCTTCGGTAAATTTGTAGTATATTTCTTATTAGGTTTTGTAGATAAAGTGAAAAATCATACTTTACAAGAGCCCTATATAATGTCCATATTTTAAGTGCTTCAATACGTGAGAATCAAAAGATTAACCACAAATACTTAAGCCAGAAATACATTTCTTTAAATGGTTTTCCAATTTTTGCTTTATAGACAGTGCGGTTGTGTGAAGGGCGTGTTATGATTCAAAAACCCTTCAAAAGGGTAAAATGTTACTATGTTAAACTCTGATCTAATGGCGGTGAAAGTCACTCAACGCATGAGGAAAAATAATAATTTTTTATTACAAACCTGTTCTAATGGATTAATAGACTTTCCATCTTCAGATATCTGTCCCTTAGTTTGGGGTATATTTGTCTAAGTTTTAAAAGAATATAAACAATTTAATTGAGAGCAATAAACACAAGGAAACTGAAACTAGTATAAATCGAAGCATAATAAAAAAAGCAGACCATATTGAACTAATAATACCTTGTCCACGTGAGCAAGAAGACCATCTTGACTACTTTGTCTGGTTGTTTCTCTAACCAATTCTTTTGCTTGTGATGCAAAATGTTCAAAAAGTGAACTTTGCGATCCTTGCCGTTGAGCTCCTGAAGAGGTTTGTAAGATAGTCGGACTACCAGAGCTAGACCCTGAGCTCGCTGTTCGTGCTAGAGCATTATTAGCACTTGATTGCCTTACCAATCCTGGACTCACAGGTGGAATCTATATTGAGTTAAACGATATGTAGATTTAAATTTATTATTTTTAAAATGTGGCATATTACTGGAGTTTTGACCCTTTTGCTAGATCCCTTGCGCTCTAATTCAGATGATCCTTCTGTTTGTCCTGATACTATGGTCTTAGTTGTTGTTGTTGAGTTCGAATCGGATTCATTTTCAAAACTACCCCCTCCAGCTGTATCGCTGCTTTCCTTCTCCACTGGTTGTAATGGTTCAATTTTTGGTTTTGGTGTAAATTCAAATTCTGAGTCACGGTTAAAACTCGGAGAACTTAAATCCGATCTGCTTGAAGAAGACGACGCTGGTGAATCGGCTCGATCAACCTCTTCCTTGGCTGCCGGTGGTTCAATTCCTTCTGGAAATTGCAAGGTACTTGGGGGGTGATAAACCAAATTTGGATCTAAGTTAGATGACATTGTCTGTTGGGGAGAAAGATATACACCATGTATAAAAAATACTAATTTTATAAAACTGATCATACTTGAGGAACATTATGATGATGATGTGTGCCAAACACATCCTGAAGGCTTGGCGACAAATCCGACGAAACCATTTCAGATACGAAATCACTAAGAGAGGAGTACGATGAACTTGTACTTTCAGCACCTTCAGAATCTGAGCCACTTTCATCGGTTGCCTGGCACTCCATTTGCTGTAAACTTCTTAAGGCCCCGTTCAGAGAACTTCCATCATCCCAGACAGAGAAGCGTATTGGCGTCAAATTATGCGCATACCACTTGGCCTTATCACCAACTTGCATTGGATCTAAAACTCCAGTTTGTACGCGCAAAAATGCAACATTTGTTGGTGTTAAAGACCATTCAGCCAAAAACTCTACAGCTTGAGTCCTAGCAAATTTATTTAAAAATATAGAGGCTCGTGGACGGGATCTTAAGAAACTGTTTATTTGAAAAGCGACCACTGGTCGAGGATATAATCGTAGGGTTCTTGTGTGTTCCGAGAAATTTGCCAAAGTATTTTGGGAGTTGAAGAAACGGACCTGGATAGAAAATTGATTACGCAATTTAAAATTATTAAATGTATACTGTTAATGTTACCATTGCAACTCTAGTTGCAACATCAACAGAGTCGACGTCACTGCCATAAATAAATGGATTTACAGGAGGTGGTGCAATAGGACTTGGTTGGCGCGAAGGACCTCCCTGAGTTGAAAACGAACTCCTCTGACTAGGAACCTGCGAGCTGGTATCTTGGAAAGGTAGTTTCGCAACTGAAACCCTAAATTTTTAAATATTTGTTTTTATTTTTAGTTACTACAGACTATAATCATAAAAATTTACCCCAATAGAGGAGGTTGTTGCAAACAGTCTCTTACAGAAGGTAAAAGTTGTTGATTATACGCTGCCTGGTTGTTCGCAGACATAGAGCTTAACGCCTTTAATAAACGGGGAAAAGATATTATAATCATGCTTTTTATCAATTAAGAATTTTATGGTTAATGAAAGCAGAGTAATTGCCGCCAGACGATTTAACGGGCTTTTGTTTTAATTAGTTAAGCCTTTTTATATTTGCTACAATATATTTATGTTAAGCCATTTTATCATAACCATCAAGCCTGCAAGCAATTACGCTGGATTTTGTAGGGCATACGAATGTTCAATAAAATAAGCAACAAAAGCGTTAAGTGTTATGCAAATAGTTAAAATTGGATTTCATGACTGTTTCTAGTTATACTTTGGCTTTGTACTGATTGTACGTAAAAACGAGTCTCATTAAAACGCAAAGGGTTCTACAGTTTTATTAAAAATTTTGAAATAAATAAAATATATAATGTATGTACATAAATGTGGGGTTTTCTTTAATGATGTAAATATCGAAATATGTAGGTTTTAATAAGTTAACTCATTTATCCTCAAAACATAAATAAATCAATAAAATGCTGAGTCAATTTTAAGTGTTGCTGGTGACACAATGAGTTGAAGTATTTTTATAGAGGAGTTAACGAAATTTTGAATATATAGTATGTATATAGGAATGATTTAAATGGCTATGCTTCCTTTTTTAGATGAACATAAAATGATAATATATAATATCATGTTTCGGCATTTTACGAAAGAATATGTTGAGTTGGACAACTTGAAACCCTTCAGAAGGCAAGTTTTTATAGAAAAATAACCGAATCTTTTCCATTCAAATTCCCTACTGATTCCAATAATCTCCCGATGGTTTGACATTTTCGACAAGATAAAAAAGAGATATATCAGACTACGGAAGGAGATATATACCATAAAATGGTAACCAAAATGAAAAGAGACATATTCGGTTTATTTAATACTAATTTTAAAATGATTACTCTTATAAAAAATATTGTGAGGTACTTATTTAAGTATTCATTTTAGGAGCGCAACACACGCTATTAATATTCCACGAAACCTATATTTTTCGAAATTCGATACTACTTGTAAATTTTTCGAACAGCAGTTTCCTACTGTACTTAAGTCAAATTTACCTAATTAGGGGAATTTTTTTTTCAAAAATAAAAACTTGATAAAATTCGTTCACATGCAAGCAAAAAAATATATTGAACAAAAGGAGGTGGCAAAATCATTAAAAAAATATTTACACCCACTCCTGCTTGATCCATCAGTTGCATGGCCTGCGTGATTTATTTATTTTTTTTTTAAGAAAGACGAGAGCAGAAATGAAAGTAGAAGGAGAATTGTGTATTAAAAAGTATAAACATGTCATTATCGCTGAAATAATAATTTAAAAAATATTCAAAAGATGTGAAAACACAACTTGCTGAATGAATTACTGAAAAAATTAAATCACATTTAGATTTATGTAAAAATGATTCTGAGTGCTTTGAAATGATTTTGAAAACTGTGCCAACTGTTGACATCTAGAAGAGAAAAAGCGTGTTAGTGAAAAATGATGACAAACCTGTTTTAGGTGATTTTTAAGGATAGTCCCTTCAGGTTCGGGTAACGTTGGTATTTCTTCGGCTCCACCAAGTGGTGCAGACAATTTTGTTGAGTCTAAGTCAACCAACCAAATATCGTCTGGCAGTCTTTAATGAATAAAAACGTTTTTTTGTTTTAACAAAATAACTCTAGGGTAAATACTTACCTAAAATTTTTCTTGTACATTAAGAATGATGCCGGTACTCCAATGACGAACGGAGTTGGTGCCAGAAGCAGTTGTTCGGCACAGCTCATACATGTTGGCAACAGGGGGATCACAGGGAACATATATTCGAGAGGATAAATCATCGTAACGAACGCCATTACAGACATCGATAGAGCGTTGTAGTCGCGAGATTGAAACAGGACTTTATTCTCTAGTAGGATCAGTGTAAGTACTTTAAGGCATGTGTCAACTCCCAACAACTCCAAGGGAAGATGGAGGGGAAAGTCAACTAGGGAAAATCGGGTGTGGTCCGGTAGTGCAAATAAAAGTGGTTCATGGACTGTTGGAGAAAGCACTTCAACCTAAGGATTGTATTTTTAGAATATTTTAGTTAAGTCATATTTACTGCAAAGCATTACCTCGACTCGGGTTGAACCAGGTACAGGCACTGGGGCTGAAAGGAGCCGTAAAATCCACGTTTCAATTTCTTTAACATCATGTAAAACAATAGATGGGGTTGAATCTGTGGGGTGACCCGTAAGCACCGTCCAAACATTATCCCTAAAGGAACTGTTTTGATTAAAAGTAAGCAGAAAATGTATTATTATTATCAATTCAGTGAATTTTCCAGCTAAAAAATATAAACATGAAAAAGTAATATATCTAAGAATTTTTAAGTAACAAAATCTAAAATCCTTATAAGCATACATACAGTCGCGAGTAAATAGGTGGAGCTTATACATATAAATACCTGATTTCCTAAGGCTGTAAATGTTTTGGCAAATTAATAAAAAATTTTCTGCTTGTGGATATTGTTTATTTTGACCTATAATTTTCCCTGTTAGGTCAAAATGGCTCTTCGTGTATTTCATGGAGACTTTTAGTGCCCAGTAGCGATAATTTTACTTATTCAAATATCCGGAAAGCTGAAATGTACCTCATCGCGTTTGATGATTTTCGAAAGAAAAAGTTTAAGCTGGCTTGGCAGTAATTTAAACGCGATGCTCTAAAACGCCCCCAAATGTGCACCAGTTTTGACGGCGAACATTTGAAAGACATTATTTTCTCGATTTAACCGGAAAAAATTATAGTTCCACATATCCACAAACAAAACGATTTTTTTTTTCATATATAGCCCTAGAAAATCAGGTGTATAAGGTAGTATAAGTTTTTTTTATCTAAATAGCGTAAATCTTCGAACTCTAACAAAATCTAGTAGATTATGGTCTAATTGGAGCTGACATGAATTTAAAACTAAACAGAGCTCAATTATTTAAGTATTTAAAGTTTCAGAATTATGCGTAGGTGCATAGTGCTACATTTTTTTTTAACTTTGCTTAATATTTCGTTTTTGATAAATTCTTAATTTTTCGAACTCCTTCCTATTCATAATATTGTATTGTGGTATATCAAGTAAATCTTTGTTGGCATGATATCACATATCTATTTTTTGGAATGTAATTTCAATTTCAAGAAATTGAAGGGTTTAAATTTGGAATCAGTGTCTGGTTTGCTTTTTCGTTTCTTCTTTAAAAGTTTATAAATCGCGATCTACGACCAAGTCTTAATTGGGTTAATTTGTATATTTTTGAAAATTCACACTTTCCAAAAATACGAAATGAAAAAAGAAGACATTTTTCAAAATTTCAACTCAGAATGATCCCTATTGGTGATTTATTTGCATGCATTTAGAAATTTCAACTAATTAGCTACTTTCTACATGGCATAATTTTATAGCATAGAACTAGATTTACTCAACGAAATAAAAACTAATTAGATTTTACCTTAACCTACTAATCTTTATTTGGTTTAATTTATTAATAATATTTTCATTTAGTGGCAATAATAAAAGGAAAGTATTAAAGTATAATTGTGTAACAAATATAATTACCTGCCACTTTGTTTAGAAGCCCCAACGCGTTTTGGACTAGACGACTCATTACAAGCATCAATTAACTTTTTCAATATAAAAAGACACTCGCGAAATGTTGTGAAGAATGGATGATGGGATATAATACACAAAGATGTCAGCGAATGATTACGTATTTTCGTTCTTTTCCTTGATGCTCGAGGAGATGGTGAGTGGCTGCCGCCGGATTCTGAATCAGCACTTGGTGCAGTAATTCCTAACCTTGGTGGCTGCTGTTGTGGTGCTTGATGGTAAGGCGGATCAGAATCTCTTCGACTTGGACAATCCCGATCTGAATCACTAGGTGCCACGTTACTTCTGTAGTCGCTAGAAGAAGGTAAAATGCCATAGCTATTGAAGTTGGTAAAAAAATAAAGGACTAGAGCTAAACAGGACTCTTTCTGCATAATTCTATCAATTCAACTTGCCTGCTGAAAGCTGAATCAGAGCTGCGTTCCATACTTTTTCGCCATGATTCGCGACGAAATGCAGAACTCCGCCGTCCGCGATTACTTTGGGGCACTGCTGCACCGATTATGTTCTTCTCAACGGGTCTGTAGAAATTCACACAAATGCCATATCTTGTTTTACCTGAACATATAAAATATTATTTAATAATAGTAATGAATTTATCACAAGGGTACATTACCCGAATCTTTGTCAGTGAGGGCAAAAACAAAGGAACTTGCATCACGGATTGCCGATCCCGTGCGACGTGGACCAACGCTGGTGCAACCTTCCGGTTGGCAAAAATAAACCATGTCCAAGGGTAATGGAAAATCTGCATGGTCTGATGGCGGATATCGTCTTAAAAGCTCTGGAATCTGTAACAACATAAAATAACATTTTTAAATTAATTCGGGTAATTACTGTGTCCATTGAATTTTTAAAATACTTTTTCATATGAAAATTTACTCCGTAAATAGTAATTTTATTTTGCAAAGAATGTACTAACACCAGAGTTTTATACTCTGAGAGTAAAAATACTAAAATAAGCTAAACTTTAATAATAATAAATTATTTAAAAAATCTGCACAAAGGCCTAACTAGCACTATAATTCAAATTAAGTGAGTTAATATTGCATGTAAAAGATAAACAAGACTAAAATTTAAACTGTTACAGGCATATGTATACAGAATAAACACCATAAAATCACAGTTAGGCGCTCAAATTATAGAGAACAAAAGAATAAATAATATTATTATTATTATTAGTTTCTTGTACGTTTGCTTAAATTGGCTTTCGGTTCTTGCTAGAAATTTTATCTTGTCATACAGAAACGATGGTGATTTTTGTTTTATTAGTCGGTATAGGTATAAACATTTATGGAAGTTCAAGTGATGTTCTAAACTCATATCAACTATATATCTAGAGTAGAGGGGGATAAAATCATATCGGCGCCAACTAAACACAAAGTGGATACAGGCGTTAAAAGCAACTTGGTGCATGAGGCCGAATCCAAATTTGAATAAAGGCACAGTAGTTTATGAGTGGCATGACTTTGGTTTTAACTTTCTTTCTCACTAACTTCTACAAGAGCTCCACAATCGCCTAATAACTCCGAAGATGCGTCCCGCCGTTTGGATATTTAGTCACATAATGTGGTCAGATCAGATCAATGTTATTTCCTACATTGATGGTAAATAGGACAACTAATCTAATGCAGGATAATTAGGATCCTCGATGTTTAATTTTAACTATTTATGTTATGATACTGAACTTTATGGAAATCCACCAACACTTGGCAACTCATAACTTTTATAAAAATCAGCCAATTTTAAAATTTAAAAACTAATTTGTTCGTTTTTAAGAAATCTAGTGGTGCATAGTTTCAGATATTTTTTAATGTAATGTAAATTTTGGCAGCTCATAACTTTTCTAAAAATCATCCGATTCTATTTTTTCGAAAATTAATTGTTTCGTTTTTAAGAAATTTAGTGGCGCATTTTAGATTCTTTTATGACGTCCTATAATTTTAGGTATTCCCTGTAAACTTAAACAACATAAAGAAAAGAAAAGTTAAGTAACAAAAAACTAAAACTCGAAAACGTTTTTTTCGTGAATAGTAGGATTATTTTTCTGAATTTTTCTCTAAAATCTAACATATTTTGGCATGGCGAAAGTACGGTACGGGCATGTCCGCGGTATATTCCTTCGACTCGGATGGTAAACAAGCGGGTTGAGTGCGTATGCTCTATCTTCAGAAAGACATTCGAACATTCGAATATCTTTTTCAACTTATTTGACTTATGAAATTTCAAATCGAACTAAAGTCAAATTTTCGTTATTTTTATCACTCTTGTAGAATTATTTACATGCGGAAAATTGCGGCAAAAATCTATCTATTTTCAGAGTTTTAAAGTTAAATATCCTAGCATATCTCATATCCCTCACTTTTTATCCTAAATTAATGTTTTTACAAAGTTTCATACCTCAAACTCAATTTTTATCATTAATAAAGTGCAGAGGGAAAGTTAAAAATATAATTATAAAATGCAACGCGTGCGTTATTTTTGAATACTTACGAATTTGTAAACTGTTCTTAATAATTATCTCGTATTTTATTTGAAATATAAGATTTTAATAGTTCGTAAATTAATGTAAATTTTTAAATAAAATAAAGTGGATAAACTAATTCTAAATTATTCAAAGGCTGACGAAATGTTTGATAATAGTAATCAACATTCAAATTTAAAATATTTAAAACGTAAGAGATGGTTGAAATACTCGTAAATTTAAATCATTATGACTAACTTTTTTAAATCTAATTTCATTTAAATTATATAAATATTATCTAAAAAAACTAATATGAAATGTGTCGTCTTACCATTTCTACATTTAATGTTTTTCTCCAATCAATTAAAATTTTAGCGCGATGAAAATTTCAATTTTAAAAATGTAAAGTTTTGAAAATTGATATCGATTCAATTGTTGACACTAAGCTTGCACCTTTGTTTTTCTTTTGTGCTGCTTGACTCCTTATATCAGACTCAATTAGAGCAATAATCTGATTCAATTACAATAATTGACAATAAATTAACAACTGTTCGTTCAACTATTCTGAAGCTTTCGGTATTTCTGCTACATTGACAACAAATAATGCTAGGTTTCCTTTATAATCTAAAAATATTTTTCATCAATGAAAACTTTTAATTGTTTCGGTTGCACAGAATTAGTGGGTTAAGTTTAATGAGCGATTTTTATTTACTCATGGTTTAAAGATTTAAGCAATTCGTTCATCACATTCAGGGAGACTATTAAACTTGTAGGGTTTATCACCATTATCACTTGAACAAGTAACTGAAACACTTAATTTAAAAGAAATTATTTCAACTTATGCTAAAAGAAAGGCAAGGAAAATTATGTACTTGTATACCTACTTAGTGTTCTATTTACATCATTTTCATTTTTCAGTCTACCTACAAGTACATCAAAAGAAATTGGAAACAATCTCATTTAAGCCAATTTATTATATCTGCTTGTGTCTTTCAGGTAAATAATTTTAACTTTAAATAATATTGTTTTACATTTGTGTTTTATTTTGGTGTGAAGTTTTTGCTTAATGGAGCACCATTCAAGTCATTCGCCTAGGGCGCCGAGTTTGCTCAAACCGGCATTGATTTAAAATTAGCAATTTAGATTTAGTTGCCTGTTGAAAATAAAAACAATAATTGTTGGTAATTAGTAGCCTTGTCTCTAATAATCCTAAACATAATCTTTTGTAATTCTTAGTATACTTTTTTTATAATATCTAGTACTCCCATAGATGTTTCTAGTTTTATTTTTGTAATTAAAGCAAGATAATTCTGCAACCATTATAATTCTTTCTACTTGTATACTAAAACTACAAATTTTTTCCCATTAGTACTTGGTTACTTCGTATGCCTATGATTGTTTGCTATTTGTATATGTACTATGTTAAAAATTTTAAAATTATTCTTCAGCTTAGTAATACTAATATATACAAGTAGAAAGAATTTTTATTACATTAGAGCTAACATGCTTTAATTACAAAAAGAACACTAGAAACAACTGTGTAAATACTAAAGGTAAAATTGAGTTCACCTACTTTAATTGCAAAAAGAAAAATATTATAACTATAGCGAAGAGTGCACTACTAAGATAATATATATTATTATATATTTTTTTTTATATGCCAATCCGCCGCTATTAATTTTGTAAATGATATAAAAAGAGGTCTTGTAGACCCATGAGTTAGAAGAAATTGTGTTGCTTTGATCTTATTTGATTTGTTCTAAATTTGACTTTGAATTCGTAGCGTGATTACTCTGTAAAATAAGTAGTTTTTCTGACAAGCTGCAATATTTTCATAAACCAATCAATTAAAACATTAAAATTATAATTAATTTTTCTAATATTTACAAATACTTTTTTCGATATTCGAACTTTCGTGTAGAATGACTCGAAGGATAAAGATGGGTTAGGTATGTAAATAAAAACGAGATTCTATTTATTCCAACTTGCCCCTTCGTCTTTTAATTTAATTCTTATTATATTTTATATTTCTTTCGATTTTAGAATGGCGACAAATTGTGTTTACAAAATTATAATACCTAGCCGCACCTTATCATTAGAGGCAAGATGGTTTGATGTGCCATGTTCAATATTTTAGTTATTTGTTCTCAAAATACTTAAATATGTTCCTATTGTAGGAAATAATAAGAAAGCTGATAATTAATTAAAGGTTTTGATCAAAAAAGTATTAGTTTCATATAAACTAAACAACGAAGATCTATTAATATGAACTAAGTATAACTATAAAAATAAAATAGTTAGTATTATGTATATGTGATTCCAAAATAAAAATAAGACATTTGGGAACCGCACAGCAAGGATTTCAGTAATACACGGATTACGCCAAAAAAGTAGGAGTTATAAAGCGTGTTATCGGAATTACAAAACGTTTTGTTATTTATTTTTTTAATTTTTTATTTATTAATTAACGTTCCATTTGTAAATGACGACATTGCAATTTATTCAAAGCGTTTTACTAAAGTATTGCAGGAAATACAAAATGTAGTATATAATACTAAAATTTAGTTGAAATAAATAGTTATTCTTTTATTTTTATTGTATAATATTTTGTTTATTTATCGTCATACGATTTACCTTCATTGATAAACGATTTCCAATTATCTTGAATTGGCGACAGTCAGTATAAACTCTTCTCATTAAAATTGTCAATATTTTTTATAGATTTTAGATCTGGTATCAATATTAAAATTTGTCTATTGTATTTGGTGGAGAAATTAAGAATTATCGACATAATATTCTATTTTCGTGGCAGTCGATTTGAAAACAAGTTCAGCTTAGCACTTCGTATGTCTCTATTGCGTTTAAACTGCCTTCAAATATTTTCCCAGACTCTTTTACTTTAGAAAGTCTAACAAGTAGGTTACAACACTTATAATTAGTGAAATTGGTTGCTGTTGCTGCTCTACGAATTCGTCTTTCATTGTATTGCAATAAGTTTCTTTTTTCTTCCTCGACCTATTACGCCACCATACATACAAAATTACACCATGAGTATGATCGAGTTCCAAACAATTTCTCTATTGTCAATCCCTTCAAATTTTGATCTTATAACTTTCCCATATATCCAAATCAGTCAACTCGTTTTCGCTTACAATTGTTAAAAATATTATTTTAAGTTAAATGCAACATATCTGAAAACTGTACATCAAGTGATAAATTTGCATTCATGCAAGACTAGAAAAGCTTTTTTTTGTACCGGTAACCTTTAAGTTCTTTTACATAAAAATGTTAAGTGTTTCTGAAATTTATCGCCTTTAAATGGATTTATAATTTCGCAAGAGAGTGTGAACACATCCAGTTTAATGCACTTCATCCTCCAAACAAATTACATTTACATATCGTAATCTTAACAGAAGCTATAAGTTTATGAGTTAAAATAAAACAATTAAAAGTCGCTAAATAATGGCACAAGCAATTCAAATGAAACGAAAAAATTCATTCGAGCTGAAATTTGGCCACGGAGAAGAGTGTAAAGATTATGAACTGTATTGCTTTTTAATTAAATTCCTTTCCATTAAAAATTTTGGAACTTGAAAATATACCATTTCCTTGTTAACATCAACTATATTAGGATAATTATAACATTACAATTTGCTAAATTTGGCTGTAGCTACATATGTACTTCATTTTGAATGTTTTAAAAAACACTATCTTCTTAAGACTCATTGAATATGAAATTTTTACTTCAGAATTATTTGATTAAAAAACAATAAAAAAATTTGTTCACTTACTTTAAGAAACATATTTAATGTATTAGAGGATCAAAACAAAATGTTATTATGAAAAAGAAATTGTTCAAAAAAAGAGCGAAAAGACTAACCCCTTACAACAATTAATAATAAATTTTTGGATAGTTTTCGTTTTCTCTTTAAAGGGCTTACTTGCCGAAAATCGGTCGAAAAGATAAACTTTCTTATTTAAATAAGCTTTTCTGTTAGATATGTAATAAGTGGGCAATAATCAAATTAAAATCTTGGGGTATTTGTGGTGATATATAAGACCACTCAACCAAACTCCCAGAGTATATTCTCAATATTTTTGAAATTATAGCCTTTCTAGTTACGAAATTTTCAGACTCACAATTAGTAAATCGAGACCGCTTAATGGATTTTTGCATTGTGGTTCACCATGCAGCATAGTATTTGAAATTATTATTATTAGGGATACATTTTTAATAACCTCTGTTCTGAAGGTGGCCCATTAATGTTATAACCTTATGTATATAGACTCAAACTGCACAAAAATTTCATACAGGCATTTTATTGCTATTTCCACACCATGCACAATTTCTATGTTCCTATTTATAATGTTTTAAAAATATAACACTAACGTCAAAAATGAAAAATTGGAAATTCAAACGTAAAAAATACATCGTAAATCCAAGACCTTTAAAAACATATGAATACTTAATTTGTTTTTCTTGAGATATATGATCAAAGGATATATGTATCTGATACAAAAATCTCCTTATTTTCTTAAGTGCAGAAACTACATGAGAGGACTTCATTTAATCTTATGATACTTTTATTTTTCTAAAATAGCCTCTTATTTTTCAAAGTAATATTTCATAGAAAAAGCCGACATAATTTTACAATATGAAAAACATACAAAGATTAACTCTAAAAGTAATTTCTGGAAGTTTTACGTCGCTGCAAATGGTGTTATGCCCTATTATGCTTCGAAACGCTTTAACACGAAACGATGCGGAATGTGCTCCTCAACATGATGTATGCATATGCAATATATAAATAAAATTATACCGAGCGACACAGTTCGTATACCAGCACCTGCATTCACTTTTCTCTTAAATATACTTGCATGAAAAATATAATTAGTTCGGAAAATTGGTTAACTTGTTCAACTCTTTCAATTACTCTCAGTAGTTTAGGTACTTATATACAAAAACAGATTACAATTTTAATTATTTTCTTCTGGATTAAATACCTACCAAATTACATACTTCCTCTTTATGATTCATAAAAAGATCTAATGTAGAAAATAATAACATATATTAAATTGGGTTAAATCTTTAATCTGATAATGGTTAATGTGGCATTCTATTACAAACTGCAATTTAATGTGTAATTACTAGAAGCGAATCTTAAATCTATAATCACATTAACTGAAGGTTTACCAGAATATGTGCTTTAATTTATTATCATACCATTGATCGTCGTAATCCGCAATTTATTATTAGAATCCTCATGCCCAATTACATACATTAGGCGTGAAAATTTCTCTGCTACATTAGAGCCACGCGTTATCACAAGGGCGAAACCACCCACGTGTTGGCAAAGTGGGCTATGACTAAGGAAATAACAAAGTTGTCGGCACCACAAATAAACGAGCACTGCAAGTGGTCCATTTTAAGAAAGAGAATAAGTGGGCATTATCGTGAACTTAAATAGAAAAAATAATTGATTCCTCAGAAGGGTCTCTTTAGAACGAACAGTACGCCTGCAATTAATACGTCCCCACACGCCAGTTTTGTAATTTGATTAAACGGACAAGGACCTTTTATTGAAGCACTAAAACTTTCTATACGATAGTAACAGTTGTGAATTTAGTTTTTAAATAGACATATGTATCAATGTTGGATATTTTCTATTTTATACATTTAATTCGTACAAAAAAATTGTGTTGTATTTTACTTATTAATGACACGTCCTTCTCAAATATAACAGCAAGGCTCTGCTTTGTCCTGCGTTCTTGAAATTTCACAGTAATTATTGATATTTTCCTTTTTTACAACCCACTACTAAAATAGGATATTTAATGAGTGAAGTTTAATGGCTATACATATATTACATATATTACATTACGTATTGCCATTATTATTAGATTTATGATGACGTCATGTATTTTATGATACTACTTAAACTCATATGAATCTATAGATACCTCATTTGGAGGATTTGGTTTGGATTTTATAAGTATCAAACGATTTACATTTGATGTCTAAGTACCATAAAGGCCCGAGGTCGATATTTATTTTTTAATTTTAGGTTAAGCCCTATGAGTAAGTTTATAAAATAAATAAAGTAATACACAATTGATTTAAAAACCCAATCTACTTAAATTCACGTTCATTATGTTAAAAATTAATTTTGGGATTTGTTGATAATAAGCATAGGGCCCAAAGCGATTGTCAGAAAAGGATTTCTTCCATCCCTGTTTGCAAATTTGCCTCACTTACAAACAGTTGTTAAAAGAAAGCTTATATAAAACACACGTGGTAAGATTAAAGACCCCATGAGCATAAATTCCTGGTATGTTGATATATTAATTATTCTATCCTTAGCCTTACACGTGGAGCACCCACCCTCATCAATTAATGAGGAAAAGGCTATAAAACTTCAATGAAATTGTGCCTGGCCAGAAAAAGTGTACATCAGAGAAATAAAATACCCTTAGAAATTGCTACTCCCTTGTTTGTGGCATGGTTATTGAATCATGAGTGGCCTTTCCTTTCGAAAAACAATAGAACCCATACATGCCTTTGAAGTTTTAACGAAAATCATGGACCTTTTGTTTCCCCGGGCATCTCCCAGCACAATCGTTTACTGAACGTGCTTAATACCTGTAATGGAAAATTGACTCATGACTGACTCATCAGATTATATCTGGTAGACCGAGCTACACAGATTTTAAATGCCAATCCTTAAAATCATCCTTCCACCAATCCAAATGTGCTTTCATCTCTGGCCAGGTGTAAGCTAAAGAGCCAAGGCTGCTGGTGCTTTGAAATGAAATTAATAAGGTCACCTTTTATCACGGTTCGTGTATTTCCTTTGTTATCCCCTTCAATGTTGATTCCAGACAAGTAACTCCTTGTTTTAATACCTATGAAGTGGTCTGAGCAGAAAGTGCAACTCCAACAATTCCAATTAAAGGTTTTAATCTAATTCAAACTGAGTGGCTTCTACTACCAAGTGATTGCCTATTGTCTGTAATTTTTTTTTTCATACGTGCAACATACGTAGAGTGGGTGCCCTTTAAACTTTTGTTCCGGTAAAGATATAACAATATGGAAATGTGAAAAACAGATGATGCAAAACTCTTGAATACCAACGAGAACTTGTAAGGACTTTTATAGTCATGCGCATATATGAATAATTTCGATTCATCGAAAACTTTTCATTTCGTGATAAAGTTCTTGGAAAGTCTTAAGTATGAGGTCGCATCCCGGCATTGAAATGAAATGGAAATATGTAGAATTGAAATTTATTACTCCTTACTATAATAATAAGGTTATGCTGCCATTCTAACCGATGAATGCCATACGATAGTCCAATAAATATTTTATTGAAAAACTTATAGATACTATTCTATTTTACTTATTTGAATTAAATGCTTATAGTAAAATATTTTAATAGGGATTATGCGGGACACTATTGGTCTTATTTTTGAATCCGTTCCGATTGCATCAAAAAGAGCTTATATAAAATCTCTTTTTGGTTTCCTTAAATTCTCAAAAATTCATTTCAGCTACCGTTAATTTCAATTAGTTTTTCTTCGTCACTTTTTGCGACGGCACCAGCCACTGTGTTTCCAAAAAGTGACTGCCGTATGTGTAAACGGCATCACTCGCTGTGATACACCAAGTGATTGCAGTGTATCTACGGCACACTTCGTGAAAGGGTTAATGACTTTAATACATTTAATTCAAGTTTAATCGAGTCGGTGTTCGGAATACGTAATTACGAACTTTATTATTAGGTTTTATTTTGCTATTATTAATTAATTTTCCTTTGATATTTTATCCAAAATTGCTTATGGTTACTTGTAGGTGATGGATTTAACTAGAATTTAAGCCATAATAAACTTCGTATCATATGCCGTTCTCGTTTACATCGAATTTCCTCTTAGATGTTCGTATTCTCCCCTAAATTTGCTTAAATATAGCCTTTTTCAATTTGCAAAAGTTCCCCATTGCATAACACCACAGGAAAGAAAACCTTTGAAATTACCTTTAATATATGTTGATCTTTGTGATGGATTTTATATATTAATATGTCGCTAATAAGTTATAAATTTAAATAAAAATAAGAAAAATTATATCGTCTGCTAGTGGTTCGATGTTCTTAATTATAATTCTTCTATTATTTTCGCTGCTCAATATTATCCTTTAACATGTTTGACCGATGAATTTGTAATTTTTGTTTTCCATAACTTGAATAGTTGGAACTAGGATTTTAAATTTTTGCCACCATGTACTCTGAAACAAACATGAAATGCAAATTCTTTCAGCCAGACCATAGAACGTATTCGTAGAATATTAAAATTCCCAAAATTCGAGAATGCTTTTTTTCGAAAATGAATTTATGTAATCTTTCGAAAATTAGTTTATATAATCAGTACTACCTCAATTAAAATACTGAGATCCTTTATAATAATTTCCATAATTTTATGAACTGCATTCTCTTGTTTTCTTTAATCTTTATTCATTTTAAAATAATTCCTAAAATAGAATTGTTTTCTTGTGCAATTTTAGCATTATTAAAAATAAATATGTATTCCAGTGTAGGTTTTACAAAAACAAAAAATTCCATTAAATGTACATATTTTATATGAAAACGATGAAATCGTTCAATAAAATTCCACGACCAACAGTTTAAGAATTCATATTCATGTGGGTTTAGAATTTGGTACTTTTCCAAATATTCTGATCTCCTGACCTACTGCTCTCTAGAAAGGAAGGAGTTTTCCTTTCGTCGTATCAGCTAAAAAGCAAGCTACATTGCCATGGGGGGAGTTTTAGGATGATTAACAGGAATTTATGGTATATCCAGGAAGTATAGTGAGGCAAATAAAACATGATTTATAAATATAAAATAGGATGTTTTGATAACCAAAATCATATAGCATTAATAAGAAAAAGTTAATATTTCTTTAAAAATTTGGTGACATCTTGTAAACATTAAGAATATAGCCAGATTATATTTTTGTAACGATGACACCATGAAAAATGTTCAATCGGTTTAATCACAACTCTTTTAATAAAATTGTGGTGTTTATAGAGCTAATAAAATAAAAGTTTCTTCGTAAATTAAGCGATAGGATAAAGAAATGGTGCAGTTATGTTATAAGTACTTCGACGTATGTATAATAGCTTCATTTAGAGTACGAGAGTAAAACTCTTAAGGGGTTAAATGAAATAAAGGTCAGGCATGGAATAAAATTTGCATATATTCCCTCAACGGCTCTGGTAAAAGCTCTAGTTAGAAAAGTTTTAATTTACTGTATATATAAACATCGAATGAAGCAATACATAGTTGGTTTTTCAATGGTTTAAGCATTTCTCGAGAAATACTCATTAATATGTAGTTAGAGTGCGCTTAACGATATCAAAGTCGGTCTTGGGGTGTTAATTTCGAATAGTCATTTTCAGCCGAATAGCTTAGTAATAAAAAATAGCTCAGCTTACTAAAGGAAGTTAATCCTGTTATGGACCACTGGTTACAATAATAAAAATGTTCAAATATGTAAAAATTTAAAACTTATATGGAATTGCTTTATATAGAGCAGATTATACTCGTATATAGACAAGATAAATGTAAATCTAAAGTTAATTAAAAATCATATTTATGCAAAATGTTGTGCAACACAACTTTCAGATAAAATCATTAATCAGAAGAAAATATTAATTTGAGAAAAAAAATTTCAATACATATAAATGCACCATAAAAATCGTTAAAATATGACTAGCATGACAAAATATATTGTACAATTTGTCTCATGTAGTTATATAATTTTTTTTTCAATTAATTACCTGCACTGGTGGGTTAACATTTCCACCAACACCACGTTGTATAATATTGGATCTAGCACCAACAATGGCCAAATAATCAATCAGTCTCGGGCATAACGAAAGCCTTTGTTGCTCTGCCATTTTTATTGATTTTTGATTTCACAGCACCTCTAACAGTTCTACGATATGAAATTCCTGTAATAAAAAATGTATCCATTTAAAATTAATTTTATATCATGGGTATCGTAACGCAATTTTAGATATCAAAACTCTTAGGAATATATAAAATCGACTTTAACTCATACGAAAAAATATCTCTTGAAATATACACAACCTTTAATTGTGCCTTTTTTATCTGAAATCTTATTATTATATAAATTTGTGTATCCCTAGATATTTTATCCAGCTACATCATACAAACGCAATTTCATAAAGCTTGAGTGAAAATTGTTTGAAAAAGGTTCGTTCATTCTAATCAGATTTTTCTTGGGATCCTTTGCAAATCATTGCTATCAATAATTGAATCAGCAATTTAAAATGTATTTATAATCAGGTTCCTTCAACTTTTATGTAAATTTCTAATTTAAGCAGCTTCAAATGAATAAATGATAACTTTTGAGAATAAACTAATTAGAGAGAAGCGAAGGTCAAAATTATAGAGTCCTTCCTCACGTTTCTCCATAAATTAAATCAATTAAAAATATATTTTAAAAAACCAATTTTTTGGATTCTATTACAATTAGAATGAAAAAATAATAAATATGAATCCTAAATAAAGTGCTATTCTATTTTAATAATCCAGGCGGAAAATAATGATATTTTGGATAATTTTCTAAGGAGAAAAAATTTATTTCCACGGTTCCACGTAATGTAAGTCAATCGTATATTTATTTTTATTGTTAATTTTGTATTCAAAATGTATGTACTAAAAAATATAAACATGTAGAAATAAAGTAAAATTAAGAGTTCAAGTCAGAGCTCTTTTCGATTCGATCCGTAAAGATTTAAGAACAGGACCATTATTTTTTAACAGTTTAGTAAATTTAATAAGACAAAAAGAAACAAAGTCTGTTTTGGACTCCCCAAAAAAAAATAATTTTTTGAGATATTGAAACAGTGCTTGTCGTGTTAACATTTGAAAATAACCACTCACAAGGTACAGAGCTACTAATAATGTGTACAAACATTCGCGGCTATTTATATAGTATTAGAAATACTGATTTTAAATCTACCCATTCTTCTAATGGGTTGGAGCTAGTACAAATACGAGTATGAGTGGTTCTCGGTTCTAAAGTATCGACACCAAAAGTACTTGGTGTCAATAGAAGAGTATTGAGTAAGTACTTGCATTTACTTGTATCGCTTTATTCCCACATACGGCCCTTATAGACGTAAGCAAGACGAGATGAGGGGCCGCGCCCATAGAATCTGTCGCGTCTTCCATCATATTTCGAAATTTCGAATGGACTGGTTGGTTTAATTACCTTCCTTCTTATGTAACATGACCCATAACCGGCGGACGGAGAAGTTTTGGGAGATTGCAAAAGGTTGAACAATTTTCAACTTTTATCCGTCAAAGTAGGAGTTGTTAGCTTCAAACTACGTTGTTTGACGGACGACGACAACCTCTACATAAGGAGGAATGGGGATTTCCAATAGCAACAATTATATCTAAGGGGAGGAGACAGATAACACCCTCACTACTACGCACAGAAGAATGGAAAATAGACGAACGACCCTGCCCCCTAAAATCTGTACGAAAGCGGATATCTGGAAAGGACAGTTGACCTCCCTAAAATACGTAAAGGAAATGAGGAATGAGTAGCTATTTCCGCCTAAAAGTCAATTTTTAATAACTTTTACCTAAAGTCCAAGTATATTGTTGTAGTATTTTTAGGTAATTCAGCGAATTTTTTGGTTAGTCCCCCTAAATGTCTTGTATAAAATTGCCCAAATGTTTTTAGGTAATTTACCAAATCTCTTAGGTTCTTTTCCAAAACATATTTCCCTAAGTTTTATAAATCTTTCTAGATCCTTCAAGTAGCAATAATGCAATTTATACATGGTCTCTTAATAATTTTACATAAATTTTTCTCTCTATGCAATTGAATGCCTAGTACGAGTATAATAATGGTAAAATTAGTCCATAATTTTGTACAGTTTACCTTATACCATTATATGCTAATGATATGCTAAATGCTCACTACCAGCAATTAATTATTCTTTGTAGAAAATGATTTTACATGACGACCATTATTAATTAGTGAGTGACCTTGAACTCGACGGAAGGTTACTATAATTAAGGAGTGATTTGTTCAGTCATAAGAACAAAATTAAGGCCCCGTAGTTCAATAGATAGCTGCTTTTTGTCCAATTTCATTGTATTGACCACCTGTAGCTGAGGTGTTCGATTTCTGGGCTGAATTAAAAAGTGTATGTATGCATACGTAAGATAACTACTACCTAGGGAACGTTATGCGTATCACATATCCATTTCGAATTCGATGCGTATAAGGTATCCATTACTTAAGATAAATCAGTAGACCATGAACTCCCCAATTTTGTCGAAAAACTATTATGCTGGAGAGGTCAAAAGGTCCATAACCTATATAAATGTGAATAATATTTTCAAAGCTCAACTCTAGCAAAAGATGTAAACGCAAAGGGTTCGTTTGAACTAGCAACCTATATTTTAGCTGAAAGCCTTTAAATTTAATTGCGACGCCCTTGATTCTCTATTTCATTAAAATAAAATTAGATTCATTCATCCGAATTGAATGAAAAGAAAAAGACCACTCACTTTCTGCAACTGTCGATTGCTTTGGTGGCTTTGGTGACAAAAACATAGAGTCTCTGCCCAGGAAAGGGCTGGGGCTCTGCGATACTTTAGGTCTTGTGTGCACCAGGTCTTTCTTCAACTTCACCTTGGGGGCATATCTAACCAAAAACAATTTGCACTACCTAAAAAGCTCCTTTGAGCTGTACGCGGTAAAAATCGATATCTCCTTTCCGTGTAACAAGGTCATTTGAAAAATCTCTTTAAAAGATCCTCGGAAAAATTGGATTAGGCTTACAAAACTCATGAGTACTGTTTTGAGTGATAATTTATCGTAATTCGGTAATATTTTATATATTTTATATATATTCATTTGAAATTGATTTTTCTTTACCCCAAAATGGCGCTTACCAGGTCATTTTCTAAGTAGCTAAATTCTTCAATTTCCTCCCACCGTGTACGACTGAGCCCCGCAATTTAAGTAGCACAACTAACACCAGAACACTAATGATAAGCCTTATCAAATAGAAAACGTTTTCACATATTTCCCTTTACGGTGAAATTAATTTGGCTCAGGCACAAAAGAGAGCTACACCTCAGCTGAAAAGCAACTGTGGCACCGACCAAACTTCATTGCGACTTTATACACGAAAGGTTCTGCTATAACTGACCGATTTTCATAGAGGAAAATCCATCCGTGGTGGAATTCGGGGAAATTCTGTTGCTGTTGCGCGTGCTCCAGGTGAGGACGATAGCCAGCCAGCACAAAAGCATATTCCCATATCACTTAATTCTTATTGAGCCTTCACTTCATTTAGTCATAACATACACAAGATAAGATTTTCCCCATAGATTTCATAGTTTTCAGGAAGTAAAACGTTAATCCATCCGAAAATTTTATATCTAATTACATTACTTCTATTTCCTCGAAATGATTTTCCATCAAATATAAAACAAGAAAAATCATATAAATTCCTCACTTAAAACCCCTTATTCTATTCCTAAGTATTTTAAGGATGTAAGAAAGGAGTTCTAATAAAACCCTAAAATCCAATGTAGGTAGGCATAACTATGTAATATTAAAAAATAACTTTTAAATTTAAAAATAAAGTAAATAGATATCAAGTGTATATTTAACATTTTATAATTATTTAAGGAAAAAGGAGTTTGAGTTTGAAAAAGTCGTTATTCTGTCTTTACAAATTTTTATGACTAAATAACGGTTACTAAAATAAGACCATTGGCTGTTTCCGCCCGGGTTCGAACCGGGGACCTTGTGCGTGTGAAGCACACGTGATAACCGCTACACTACGGAAACTGTGTCCGCTGCATTTGTCCAATATCTAACACAAATCAAACTATCATTTTATTAAATATAAAGCTCATTCTACGTTAAATGATACCGAATTAGTTAAAACGATATTTGCATTATTTTTCTTATGTTTAATATGTGCTAACATACAATCTACATTTAACCAGTTAACTCTCATAGACTCGTCCTGAAAAATGATGTCGTGCTTTGTGAACAGAACTGACCATTGACTATTTAAATTAGGATTTTCGTGAAAACCAAAATACACTGACTGAATAAAAAAAACATGTTTCAGGGAATTGTAATTAAAATCGGTTTTACGACAAATCTTTATTTTGAAATTATTTCTTTCGTACAAATTCGCATAAAAGCAATTAGAGTTAAAATTTTAAAGAATTCAAATCGTTGGGTGAGTGCTCCGTAGTGTTGTGGTAATGCCTTGAAAAATTATGTTGATGTTTTCGTGTAATTGAAAATATTCTTTAGAAAAATGTTTGTACTTTTAAGTGAGTATTGGTTGCTAATACATCGTTAGGTCTCAAAATACCGAGCTATAGAGTAACGTATCATCTAAGCAATTTGTGCAAATAGTGACTCTTCTAAAAAACTGGAAAAAGCCAAAGGCAGGTTGCTCGTATGGTTGGTATCTCCCAATCTACCGTATCTACAGTGATGAAAAGATACGGGGAAGACAATCGCCGTCGAAGGACTATATCAGCTCAAGATGATCGATTTTTACAACTTTGAGCCTTAAGGAATCACAGTTTTACAGCTTCTAAGTTACAAGAATCCTTCAGAGAAACTGAAAAGATTAATGTAAAGGAAAGGACAATACGTAGAAGGTTTATGGAAGCCAGATTAGTTTCCCGTAGACCTTATCGTGTACTTTGTTTACTGCCACATGATGCCAGAGCTCTGTTAAGATCTTGCTCGAGTATATGAACTTTGGGAAACACAAGAATGGTCCCGTGTATTCTTCACCAACGAGTCTCGCTTGGTTTAGTATAACCAGGCTGATAGAGTTTGGAGGAGAAGGAATTGACGGTATATACCGCATGTACAATTGCAAGTGGAAGAGGTTTTACTATGGTATGTAGCGGCATAATTTATAACTATCGTTCCGAACTGGTAATTTTCAATGGATACAGTATAACAGCGAAATCTTATATTAAATGAATTGGAAGAAAATTTCATTCTAATGCATGATACTGCCCACATGTTGTCAGGTCGGCTACACAATACTTTTCTGAGTTTGAAATCAACGTTTTGGAATGGTCTATGATCAGCCCTTACCTCAAACCAAATGAGCATGCTTGAGATCAGATGGGTAGAATTCTTTGCACCAGACAACAACGATCACGAAACCTTCGAGAGTTTCGATCAGCAATTTTATAGGAATGGAACGCCATTTCCCAAGAATATGTTCGGCAATTAATTAACAGCATAACTAGTCGAGTTCGGAAAGTCCTTGCAGGTAGAGGAGGTAGTACTCCTTATTAAATTAAGTAAGGACATGTAATTTCATTGTTTATCATAATGTTAGTGCCTAAGATTCCTAAAATGAATGTTTGCTACAAAAGTGCCTAAGATTCCCAAAAGAAATGTTTGCTATAAAGGTGTTTGCTGTTTTACTTAGATTTTGGTTAATTTGGATACTCGAATAAATAGTAGCCATCACTGAAGCCATTGCGAGCTCATATTTTGCTTCAGTCAATGAAATAAACGGCGCACCAGGTAATAAAAAGTACAAAGGCCCACGTAATCATCTACGATACTGAAGCATACATGCGGGATTGGGTGACACCAATATGATCAAACTCGATATTTGTGTTTTATATAAAGATACAACAATTTTTTCCTGGCCTGGACACTATCAAGCACCTTGTTATGAAACGACATCGGGATGAGGGGACTTCCTTGCTAATTTAGAAGTAAAGAATCCATTCTTTGGTACATGTAAACGGACTGTTTTATTAGGAAATGGCTAGCATGGAGAATAATTATAAGCGGACCCTCCTAACTTGAGCGTGCTATGCATACCTCGTGTGCAGAGTTCGTGTTCTAGGGATCATCCAAATTGGGTTGTTGGACATATCCCTGTACATTTTTATACTATAAATTATTTTACATGTATTGTTTTCTTTTATATACTCAAGTTAAATAAATAAATTTTAGTAATGAAATACAAAAATAAAAGTTATTTCATTACAACTTGATTCCATATTTTGACATGCACAACTTACTGGTCTTAGACGAGTATACTCGACTGGCTTACAGGTACACATCCGTCTGTTTGTTTGGTTGTCTATCTGTCCATCTGTCTACATATCACGGCCCTTCCATCTTCGAATATAGTGAAATCATGTACATACCCAACACTCAAGAAATTAGACTGTTTATTCATTTTTTTATTTGCTGAAAAGGTAAATAAGTAACTTTTCAATTAAATATGTCTTGAAAAAGTGCATAACATGAGACATGCACCTCCCAACCGCCGAGCTTTGTTTTGAACTAAAAGTAACCTATAGACATATATTTTATAATTGAGAGCACATTTTCTCATTCAACACTTATAGGATGGATTATATGGTCTAAAATCTAGGAAAGAGAAATATAGCCTGCTGACCTAACTGTGATTAAAGATAGTGTCATGATTGAGCTTAAAGAATAAATGGAATTGGAATCGCCGCCACTTAGCATAGTCACTTTTATTTGTACTACCGCTTCAATTGGTATAGTGCTTTGACAATTTTCCAGCTCTATTGAGTCCCAAATATTTTGTATTTGAGAGCACAATTTTCCTATTTTCCTGATAGGTTGTTGATGCCTTTTTTTCGTTTTTCCCAGCTTAGGATTCAACGGATGATGGATCTGGGTTAGCCGAAGGTCATCACATAAGAGGAATATTATTTGCAACTAAGGACGCTTTAGTTGTTTTTACGGTATGCCAGAATGCGCTGTATTGCTGGAAACTACATATAACTTCAGAAGATTCCAACGAAGGAATCGAAGGTACAAATTCTTCTAGCAGCATTGTGGGAGACATACAACCCCCTAAACCAAACGTGCTGTAGGAAACTCAACGGTTCTTCTCAAGAAATATGGGTGGAAGGCTTGCTTCGGCTTTCGTATACCCCAACAAATTATACAAATTATGAGCTTGTCTTGTGTTAAATCTTTATGTCTTTTCGCGAAATGTAGCCGCTCCTATTTTTTTTCCTCGTAGTTAAGATAGGTTTTTCTTTGCCTGAAAAAAATTTAATTATTACACTATCTTTAACTTAGGCCTTCTAGAAGTCATACTTTTATTATTTATTAGAAAGGTCTTTCTAATCAATTGATTACATCTTCCGGCAATTTCTTCTGCCGTCGATTACCGTTGATGCTTCTATGGCACTTTAGAATATCGCTCCATTTTCTTTACTTTTTTATAATATATTATGATAAGTTATTGCAAAAAAAAATTGAATATTTATGACCTCTCTGAAAGGAGTTTACAAAAGTATTTTTTTGTATAATAACTTTGTAAAATTATCCCAAATTCACTTTACTTACCTTTGATTTCAAATATATTTTCCATACAAAACGGAAAATCAACCCCGATTCAACTGGTCAAATTTTCGTGTTTTATTTGCCATTTACCAGAGTGTCCCAAGAGTGTGCAGTAAATTAGTAATTTCCCTGCATGCGTGATATAAAACATTTTTATTGTATATCGGTGATATTGTAATTAATGAATTTTGTTGTATATTTTTAATAATCATTAATAAGTGCATATAATAAGCTTGAAACTGAGTATTATATTTTTCTCTTTATTATCCCAGAAAAAACATAATTATTATTATTGCTTTAAAGGTACTTATTTTGGATCGCGTAGTTAAAGCCTATGAGAAAAAAAAAGAGAACGACGAATCTCCTTCGAGCCGGATTTGAACCAGCGACCTATGGATTTCTACAGTACAACTTTCTACAGTCCACCGCTCTACCAACTGAGCTATCGAAGGTGACATTGGGATTTGTTTCAATATTTTATATAAGTATAACTATCAGGAATATTATATTACTATATTATAAATACCATAAAATAGGATCGTTATTCTATATTCTAAATAGAAAAATAGCAAAATTCAGACAATAATATTCTCCTTTTCTTACTATACACTCCTGAATTTGACTACATGAACACATCTCGGCTTGATGCTCAGAATTGTACCTTTGCTCTTCTCAATAGCTGTGCTAATCGATTTTTTTATTGAAACTTATTTTTTAATGCTATCCTAAAAATCATAATTTGTTTAGCTGAAACTATAAAACGGAAAACATTGCGACATTGAGTACGATAATCCCTCAAATAACTTTCGTTAAATTTTCTATATACTTTGACGCATACACGCCCAATACCAAATAAACACAGTGAAATCAGCTGACTTTGACACTAAATGCCATGCGCTTCAACATCTCTCGTTTGTTTTTGTTGACATCAAAATCGATCTGTGGAAAAACTTCTCATCGGTAATTTGAATTTGTGGTCCAATTTCAGTAAAATTCTTCGTGACATTTGCGTGCGGAACTGATTAAAAAAAAAAGCAAATAATAAAAACAGTGAAAGTGGGCAAGTGGCAAATTGACGTGACACACTGAATCGTCTGGAAAATTCTTTTCTTTTGTTCGCCAAACCGCTGCAAAAGTCACAAGAAGGTGAGGTGAGTAAGAAGTCGTTTCTTTGTTGTGTTTACAAAGCAAGGAAGCTAAAACCTCCAGTTTACTCGGTAGAGTGGTCTTTCCTTTTTTATCCATAAAAAATAATCGAGCAAAACTATTGACGGGTGCGCCGCCGAGGCTTCGACTTCGATCTCAGTGGCATTCTTTGTCTCGGACTTTGTTTCGATGACGGACAGCAATTTCGTAATATTGAGCAAATCGTGGGCTAGTGTTTTTGGTTTTTTTTCTTTTTGATAAATTTGAAACCGTCAGCTAAAAGTTTAAGTCGCTCTTTAAATAAAAGCGACTTAAAATGACCTGAAAAAACCTGCATGCAATGAGCGGCCAATTCTTCATTTATAAACCCATTTTAAGTTTCTGTAAGGACATTTTTAATAAACCTATTTCTCGGAGGATTTTTTCAAACTGTCTAATTCAACTATCCAAATACAGGCAGACCTCAAGTTACGTGAAACAAAATTTTGTCCCGAGTAGAGTGTTGAATCGCAGCGAAAATATTCAACATGCGATAAAGAAAGGCTGCTTCTCGATATTAGAAGAACGCCATAAAGAAGCAAGAGTAGAATTCGCAAGAAAAAATATGAATAGAAATTGGTACACTGTAAGTTTTCAATTAAAGTAAAATTAAAAACGCCTTGAAATAAAAAAATAAAAAATAGGTGATATTCTCTGATGAGAAAACGTGAAATTTAGATGGACCGGATGGCTTTCGAGGCTATTGCCGAGATTTAAGAAAATAACCACTATATTTTTTCAAATGAAACTTTGGCAGCGGAAGCTTTATGGTTTGGGGTGCATTTTCTGTGACTGGCTGTTTGGAATTACAATTTATTTCGTGAAGAATGCAAAGCAAGGACTACGCGGAATTACAATTTATTTCGTGAAGAATGCAAAGCAAGGACTACGCGGATGTGTTCCAGATGAGTTTAGCTCCTTTTATTCGGCAAAATCCTGCAACACAGTGGGTTTTTCAGCATGATAGTGCTCGCATTAATGTCAGCCGCGAAACTAAGTCCTGGTTCTCTACTAATTCGATTGAGGTTTTGGAGTGGCCAGCATATTTTCCTCACCTCAATTCAATTGAGAATCTCTAGAGAGTCTTAGTTCGCCGAGTGTACACAAAAAATCGGCAATTCAACTCCGTTGAGGACCTAAAATAGGCAATAGTGGAAGAATGGAATGCTATTGATTTGAACTTAATTCAAAATCTTATCAATAGCATGAAAACGAGTAGTTTTAATACAATTTTGAAGAAGGGATGTACTCTTGAGAACTGTTATTTTTGTTGAAAATTTACGTGGCGTATGGTGGTGTATGCCGCCAGAATCAATAGCTTTCCAGAAATCAATTATTTTTTTTGGTGGCATTATATGAAAAGCACCTTAGTAAATATCGGTTATAACGACAAACATTATTTCTCTGATTTTTTTTTGTTAAAAACTTGTTAAAGGGGATCTCTTTTTCAGTTAAATCGAAGAAATGATATAAATATTTTTATTTATGAATACTGAAGTGGTGATATTTGATTAGAAAGATTTTGAATTTGAACAAAAGATAGAGGAGTGCGATTTTTGATATTGGATTGGAAGATTAATTTACAAAAAAAAACCTATTAATTACGATTATTATTTTAATGTAAGGGCCAGGGAAATCCCGCTTGGTCTTAAATAAGTAAATTAAAGATTGTAGCATATCTTCTCAGCAGCACGGGTGTTTGTAAGGACAAGCAGCAGTATGATAATCTGGAAATAGCGTCGAATGTCTGTGGTAATAAATAACTCAGACAGATCGGCACAAACAGTTTTGTTCGTAATTAAGTGCTGAAAGGGAAACACAATAACTGAACCCCTTTTGACAAGTACGATTCATATTTTGTGCAATTCTAAGAAGGGAAGCATAAGTTCCCTGTGCATGGCCATAAACAGGCACCTTCTTAATTGAACATGTCTTAGCATGCGCATAGTTTAGGCGCCAAAGGATTTAGTTATGACCAGGTTAGAGGTATAAAAGGTTAGGCAAGATTCGGGAATGGGGATTATTATCGCGGAGTACTCGTTACTTGGACACCATCGGGCGTGCTGCTGAGTTGTGTCCTGCTGCAATTTGAATTTGAGAGTTGTAGTCTTTACATTAATAAAATTTTAAATGTAAATATATTGCATATTTATTTAAATAAAAAGATATGTACATGTAATATTTAATTCTACCGGATATACGGACGACATTTTTGGTCCTTCCAATATCGTTATAACCGATGCTCGCTGTAATTATAAAAAGTACTTGTTGGATTGGTTAGAAATATTTTTGGAAATTTTTAATACTGAAAGGAAGGATTGCAGAAGTAAAATTCCATTGACAACTTATAAAATAACTTCAATTGTTAATTTTAAATTAATTAACTTATATATGATGGAAATTTTTTTCGAAAATAGTAATTTATGGAAAACAAAAAATTTTCTTATAGAAAATTCATAATCAGCTAGCTGCTGGAATAACTTGTAATTTCATATTTTGCTTGCTACACCCACATAATTATAAATAATGCACATTAATTCAAAAAACGAAAAAAAGTAACATTAATTTGGTTGCCGCGCAAATCTCTCGCTCTAGCACAAATGTTTGTTTTCTATGAGCTTACAACACTGAATTGCCAGTAAGTGCATCTACCACTACAAATTAAAACAAAGTATATAAGACGAAAGGAGTATTTATTTTGGTTCTGTCTCTTTCGCAGCAAGTGTAAAAATTTCGTTAAGTTTCACTTCAACCTCAGTTGGTTTTGCGACGTTTTGTGAGGAAGTTGTTTTTCAGGTGATTTAAAGCGGTTGCGCTATTTTTCCCCATTTAATTGTTCGCCACTGATAATATTTTTTTCTTTTTCCATTAAAAACGCGTAATTTTCCACTCTTTCATTTTTGCCAGACAAAACGGCAGTTTTCAGCCAATAGTGCGGTGCTAGTGCCAGAGAGAAGTTCACTTCAGCTGCGTAGTTCTACTCGAAAGAAAAAAAGTTATTTGCGCCACAGCCTGTGTATTATTCAAATTATTAACACATTCCACTTGTGCGCGAGTCAATTGCTTTGTCGGTGCACCGCCGCGACCCTGCGGATTTTCACGGAGTGTGCTAAATTCGGCCCGTGCGAGAGAACCAGTTGAGGAATTGGAGCATAGGCACATTAATTCGCGAGTGGAATTGTTGCATTTGGGGCAATCGGCCACTTTCATTTGAGGTGACCTCAACAAGGAATAAAGGAGCTGCGTTTGAGTCGTGCTAACCCGGAAATAGGTCTCATCACTCCTGGGAACTTAGGAACGGTGCGAGCCATCAGCATAAATCACGATTTTGTAAGTTTTTTACGCAATACTTTGCAATCAGCCGCAGCGTTTGATGTTAAATTCTATTTCAGTGCGGTCTCGGCGAACCAGTGCCTGCAATTGGCGAGTATCCAAGGAACTCGGTTTCGTAACTACCCGCACGCCTGTTACCCAAGTGCCCCCGTCGGTTCCGGTGCTTTGTTTGGAAACACCATCGACATCATGCCATCCGACTCCGTTCCGAGGTATAACTTGCTGGTAAATAAATGAAAGTAAACAGCTGGGAGCCGAGGTTGCTGTGGCACTGCGGCGGTGCGCTGATCAACCCCGCGGCCCTGTCGTAATTTGAGCCCATTGTAACGGGGGAGCCTTCGCGGCCCCACGACAGCTTAGCTGCGATTTCAAGGCTCCGAAGCCTTTCGCTTTAGTTTGGTCGCTGCTAAGTCTGGTCTCCGGGCTGGGAGCCTCTTCCTAAGAAGTGCAGCCTCTGTCTGAGCACCACTCTAGCTGATGATGCGGCTTACACAATGCAATTTCAATTTCCTCTTTTGGCTGTTCCGCTTTTTGAGGTTTCCATGGAGCAATGTAATTTTCTAAATATAATTAATTTTTTCCATGGATTAACCAGCTGTTGCGAAATAGAAAGCAATTATTATCGGATTTTTTGATGAGTCGTTTTGCCTTTCTTTGAAGGCTCAACTTTGGTTCTCAATTATGTCGAATTTTTTACAATTTCACTTGGATGAAGCAAGTTTTGATTATGAGAATCAATAAATTTTAAATGGTTTATACTCCTTCAAAATAAAAATTAAATTCTCGAGACATTCACTTCAAAATTCAACATTCAATTTTTATAATTTGCGAGCATTTACGAAATACTTAGCAAAGCAATAAAAATAGTTTGATCACTGATGAAAATTCTAAAACAACCTGTTTATTAACTACATTTATATACTAAAATGAAAATAAATTAATTGATACTTAATAATGCTGCGCTTATTTCTAATTGCGCCTCTATTCGTCGCAGTTTGTTTTCGATCCATGAAATAATGCAATATTTGATGATTTAATCAGTTCCCCATAAATGATATATTGTTTTTAATATACACCTTAATCTTAAGTAACTACCATACGTTTTCTTTGCCGTTAAGGTCTGGTGAGTTATAAGGCCATAACAAATGAGGAAATATTTTACCAATATCTCTGTGTGACATAGTGCACCATCTTGCATAAATATTTATCGATATCTAGTTATCCGAAAATCTTTAAAATAGGCAAAAATTTGGTCTTAAAATCTTATTGATCTTATGTATCTTCTTTTTTAATTTTCTATATGGAAGTCTTTTGCGTTGCAGACCTGTGGATAGTATTTTTTTTTTTATCTTCCATCGATTTTGGTTTGCGTGATCGACGGCAATTTATTCATTTGTTCTCATCAATGTGGCATTCTCTTTCATTTTTAGGTGTGTTTTTAACACCAGATTTTTAAATAAAATGTTAACACCAAAAATTGCGCATAAAAATAGTAAAAAAATACAAATCTTACAAAATATATTCTGGAGGTCTTGGCAATAGAACACAAATAAATGAAAAATCGTACCAAAATCACCACAAAGGTCCTGGTTTTATAGAAATATAAAAAATCTGGTTTTTCTAAATAGATACAAAATTCGAACGAATCGAATAAAGAATTTGAAAAAATACAAAATTTTTGTAAGGTATAATGACAATAGTTAGCCACACGAAATGGGATTTGCGTGCGAGCAATACAGTTCAAGATTCCTACAGGAAAACTCACGAGATTGCGTGGCACACCACGCAACGCACTGCACACTCGGTGTAATGTAGAGTTTTGTCGTGAATTGGAAATTTTTCGTGTTTTAATGTTTCGGACGACATTCCTATACCACTTAAGCATTTTAGTGAGTATAGTTTATGAATTATTTTTTAATTGTTAAATACGATAAACCGTATGAGAATACTACAAACCAAAAAAAATTAGCAACTATTTGTGCTCTAAATATATTAAGTGAATATTTTTTATAATTACTGTTTATTATTTTTTATACTTTTTGCATTAAAATGACTCCATACGTTTTAAAGGAAGCCTTAGGTTAAGTTAGGTTGGAGTACCTGCCTAGAAAGACATACTTAGGCCATTTCTGTCCCATTGTGTAACTACATAGCGCAGGAGACCATGGCTCATACATGAGACTCGAACCTACAGCTTCTGGAATGTTAATTCAGTGCGCTAACAATTGAGCTACCGAGGCCTCTGTAGGCGACCTTACCTGTAATCTTTTAAGATGCGTTCAGGCAGATGTAACTTCTTAAGGTAGCAATTGGAAGGCGATAGAAAATGTGAGCACTCTAAACTTTATGCCAAAAAATGATAAAATGCGGTCTGAGGCATACAATTTATTTTCGCTGTTAATTTCAATTGATGATAGAGACAAATCTCAAGGAATATTCGCACACGTAAGCATCTTTAAGTAAATGTTGGGGAAACATGAGATGATTTTCTGCTCGTAATCATGGTGTTTTTTTGATACCCAAATGTCGTTTCAAAAATAAAGCGATTGATCTAATATTTTCGAACCAAGACGAACTTTTTCCTGTTTCGATCCTTGCATGATAAGTTCGCAATTTAATTTATTTATGCGTTTTTAAGGGTATCCGAGGATTATTAAAATAAAATTTTCTGCAACATAGTACTCGAACATGTGTACATTTTTAGCTCACTGTTCAATTTTATAAAACATGCTTTCATATCACTATTACTTAAGGAAAGTAAACAAATACATTTCGGTAAAAAAAAACGTACATTTTTATTCATTATGAAAATAAAGTATCTGCACTTAACAGAGCCCTGGTTCAAGTGTTAGGGTTTTCGAACATATTAGCCATCAGTTTTTCTCGACCACATCCTAAAAATCATATAATACACCTAAAATAAAAGAGTTGATCAATTTAAAGAAATATTCGTAATTTTTCAATAATCAATATTAACTTAAAAGTAGAAGTTTTAAAGTAAAATTTTCTTAATTTTTCCAACAATGTACCTTTTTGCCTTTGAAATGCATCCGAGCCATGATATTTCAAATGATTAATTAAACTCCTAATTTACTGTATTACAATATTCCATTTAACATTGATTTCCAGTTGCATAAAAAGTTAGCAAATCTATTATTTAACATATATATACATATAATATGTATTTTAATATAATTTTATGAATGGATTTTAGTATTATTAATAAGTAAGTTGTTAATCGGTGAATTTTACAAACAGTCACTTATATAAAGATTTGAAAATTTGAAAAAACCACAAAGAATTGTCTTGATTTATTTAAATAATGAATTAAACCTATTCTGGATTAAATTTTTGACCCAAAGTGGGTATAAATTAAACCAATTTAATTCTATTTTTTGGTTAAAACCGTTTAAGGTTGTTAGGTTGCGAAAATATTAAAAAACTTCCGACATAAGAATTAAAGTGAAACCAGTTTTGAAATATGTAAAGAATAATTTTTTTTCATGGGATAACAGGTTTTAACTCCTGAAAACAGGAATAATGTTCTGATTTATGGACTTCTGTGCGGAAAAAACAACAAAGCCAATTTGAAAAATTTTAATAACATTCAACGTTTTTCTAGAATGGAAACTTCCGGATCTGGTTCCGAAGGGAATGGTACAGAAGGCATGCTAAGTTCTTCGCCAGGTACATCGAGTGTTCGAGAACGAACAGATAGCGAAGGATCAGATCGGTAAGTTTTTAATTTTTGCAGAATCGTCCAAACGATTGCAACTGATATCTTTTATTCAGTCAAACTCGTTTCGTATTGCCAAGTGCCGATGGAAGTCCCCCAAAAGTTCTTACCCTCAATGAAGTTGTCGACGTTGTTAAAAATATTCAAAACATGACTCTTGCTCATGAGATTGTCCTTAATCCTGAGTTCAAGTTGCAACCTTATGAACCCCCTAAAAATAGGTAAACATTTTATTATGATTTAAAATTTTCTTGTGAGATATTTTGAATTTGTTAAAATAATTTTTAGTTTGGAGAAGAGAATAAAGGAAGTTATGCATAAAGCGTTTTGGGATGTCTTGAGAGAACAATTGAAGCAGAATCCTCCCTGCTTCGATCATGCGATTCAACTGTTAACTGATATAAAAGAGGTACTTATTAATTTATCTATTAATACCGATTGGAACTATCTTCTGTTGGAATTATAAAAATATCCTTTAAACATGCATATTCCTGCTGTAATTTATTTAAATAAAAATTAAAGTTTTGTGATGGACTGCTATTATTAAATTATTTATGGTGAACGAAAATAAAGTTAAAAACTAAAAACATTAGACAAAAGACTGCCGTAAAACAAAACTAAATTTTTTCATAGAGAATTTGTTTTTATGTTTCCAATATTACAATAAATTTTAGCTAAAATGGCTTGTGTCGAACATATTTTAATGATAGTTAAACAATTTTAATTATATGTATTATATATTAATTTTTATATCACAATTTTGTTTACAGTGTTTTCCCCAAATAATTCCTTCCAATAACTTACGAACTTTGGAGGAAATTAATGAAATTTTGGATATAACAGTGATCCGCCAGCAGGCTGAAGAAGGTGTTTTAGACTTTAAGTCATATGTGAATTTTGTTCTTCAAATTATGAAAAGCAGCTGTGCTCCCATAAGGGATGAACAAATTAAGAAATTGAGCGAGGAGACAGACGTCGTTGAGACTTTCAAGGGAATTTTGGAAACTATGGCGCTTATGAAATTGGATATGGCCAACTTCCTTTTAGAATACGCTAGAAATGATCTTGTAGCGAATTCCGTTGAGTACGAAAAGCAAAAGTTCAGGGAATATTTGGAGTATTACAAACGTTAGTTAATTATTTTTGTACCAAATGTTAAGTGAATAATTTTTGATACTTCGTTCCAGTTGGTTTCCCTGCAACCGAAGAGTGGTTGAAGAAAAATCAAACCCAGGATATAAATGGTAAAGTGAGCACACCTGATCAATCTATTTACAATGCTTACATGGAATTGTTGGATTGGAACGACTTAAATGAATTACCTGAAATTTTGCAAATCGATAAGGAAAGAATAAATAAATTAAGCCACAGAGCTTTAAGGATGTGCGCTTGCGTCTCCGTCGTTGCCATATGTTCAGGAGTGCCAATTATTTCACAGAGGCCTGAAACTTTGAAAATGCTTGCCCAACAAATCCTGATTTTGTTAGAAAATGTTACCAACAACAAGTGAGTATTACATTTTATAAACTTATCTGCATTAACTAACAATCATTTTTCTTAAAGGGAACTTGAAGAAACCATGGAGAATGTTTGGTTACATGTAAAATCTGTTGTTATTAATAAATTGGAGGAAGAGAAGCAGAGTGGCTTGGATTCCAGTGCGGAGAATGCTATGAAAACTCAAATACTTCAAATTGCTAAGAAAGATTCACCTGTCCGAAGTTTAATGTGTAAGCTTAAATAACTTATTTTATTTTATTACTTTTTTCTTTTTTTTTTGTATACCTTTACGATCTAATTTAAAATTATATTGCTTACAGGGAAAAGGTTAACCACATACTTCCGGTTGGTACTGTGCTCGAAGGCAGGTCTTCCTCCACCACCACCCGGTTATATTGAAGTCAAGGAAGAACTCGAAAGCTTTGCTACTGCCTTGAAACGTGTGATTACTTACAACTATTCCGTCTTTGGGGAGTACTATGTAGAAATCTTAACAAATGCCAATTCCAAAGTATCTAATGAAAATGGCTCTACAACGAATACTGCTGTTGCTAATTGAGCACAGTGAAAATGAATGAAGCGAGATTAAACTCCTAAGAAAGAGTATCGCCGATACAGCAGGAAAGGTTTCCGTTTGTGTTACTCAGATATTTTCGCTTGATTTTCTTGAAACTAATTGTTACTATGAATGTAAGCATCTATATAATGCATTATTTGCTGCCTTTTCACTTAATGCAAATATAAATCATAGATTACATCACGCTCAAAATTATATCCTAATTTAGACGGGCGGTTATGCAGAAGTAATTCGATTTAATGCCCAATAAATGAATGCTTATAAAAACATATTTTCGAAGTATTCATCTTAAAAGAAATACGTAGAAACATTCCCACAGTAAAGTCCAAAATAGATTATTCAGCTTATTAGCTTGTTCAGAATAGCAAATTTCATATTTATCTCTTTAAATAAAAAATTAGATTAATCGATGAAAATTGAAAAACCGAAATCTATGATGTACGCGAACTCAACGCTATTCAGAAAGAAAACATTTGGTGTTAATTTTGTTGATATTGGGTTGTAACTGCAACAAGAGTTCCATTTTTTAATCCGAAGATCAAAAAAAAAATGTATAACGCTACATCATTGCCTTAATATATTTACAAATGTGCGCAATATAAACCATTGTATAATTTCTTTGTAATTTTAAAATCTACGGTGGTCCTAAGCCTTTTATATAGCAAATTAATAAATATTTTTATTAAGGGGTCATGTACAGGTGAAAATATAAAAAATTATTTTTGAATTATTACTAAACTACTTGCTTTCAAAAGTTTAAATATGCTCTTTATTAATGCCATCCTTATAGCAAGAAATATTTATGTCGGGCGAAAATGTACTGTGTACTGGCATTAGGTTTTAAAATAAAACTATAAAAAAATATCGCGGGGATATTCTATCCCATTTTAAAGACTTAATATGTAATGAGAAATAGGAACACATAAGGAAACAGAAAATGTTGTCTTTTAGAGAGACTAATAGAAATTAACAAAATCAAAAAACAACAAATTAAAGTAACCACACACGTTGTCAATTACTAATTTTTGTGTGCATAAATGTACCATTTTGTGGGGGATAAAAATCGATAGCGTTTTAAAATATAGCTATGAGGATCGGTTGTTTTATCAGGTAAATTGACGCCTTGATCCAGCTTCTTAAGTTTTTATTTTTTTTTATTTTGTATATATAATACGCTTCCAGTGTAAAACAACGAATCTGCAATAATAATAATAATAATAAACTTTGTTGACTTAACATAAAAAGAAAATATTTTATCATAGTTAAGGCCATGTGGCCAGTCGATTTGTAGTCCTCTAGTAAAATTGAAAACGCCATAATATTTTGGCAATGAAACCACCCAGATTGAATGCACTCAGTTTAAACCTCTTCAAATTTTTAGTTAATTATACATTTAGCATCTAATATATGACATTCTTACTAAATAAATTTTAAGCATATATTTCTCCCAAAAATTTAAAGTAATTATTACGATTAGCCAATTTACAGCTTTAGAAATAACAAAAATGCAATTCCCTGTACATGACCTTTTCAAAAATGAAAGTTTACCTCAGTTGTCACGTTAAAAATTCCGAAAAAAGCTGTGTACCGATTTCTTTAGATAATGTGTTCATTTTAATAATTTCAAAAACAAAAAAAAAACAAACAAAGAAAATAGCCACTAAATATAAATTGAGAATCATGTTCGGCCTTTTCAGCAGCTCATCCTTGTTTTTATGCACATAATTAAAATTAGTATAAAGGACCCTATTCTGATTTTTGTATTCTATGATTTAAACGCGAAGCTTCTAATTTGGACATTTTTAATACAGTATTAGTTACTGGGTTTTAAATGAAATTGAGGACTTGTAAAATTTTACTTACGAAAATCAGAACATGGGTTAAAATTTAGTGGCCCTCTTGACAATTTTTTTAAACAACACTCCCACCAACAAATATAACGCAGAAATTGAGTAAAATTTTCTATCGATGTAGTTTATAATATATACTAACCACGTTTTTGTGATATTTATACATTAATATATATTTTTATAAAAACAAATGTATTTTCAATAGGCTCGTGTGTTATCGTACTGTTCGTCCCGAGAAAAAAAAGGGAAATATGGGGAAAATGGTTTGAAAATGTACTGTTTAGAAGATATTGATATAAATAAAAGTTCAATAAAAAAGCTATTTTTTATTATTAGTATATATCACTTCATAGGTAAATTCTGCAGCAGAAAAGCGTCAAATTTCTCCTTGTGGGTTTGTTTAATAAAACGTCGCATGCCTCTAAGTAGGTAATGCAAGCAAGGATCACCAAACACAGTGAGGAACGCAGAGAAAAGTTTTTCGTACGTGTTCCCCTGTTGATACTCCATGAGAGCTTTCACAAAAATGTTATATTTTGGTGTAGGTATCGATCCTTTAATCTGAAATTGGTATGAATTAAGGATTTACATACATTCCTGAATTTTGTTACCGAAATTGAATTCTCAAGCACAAATAATTTTCTAAATTATTCTTATAAAAAAATCCCAAAAGTAAAGAAGAAATTTATATATTTTTAATTTATAAGTTTCAAAACCATTATGTTTTTCTTTCTTGAAATTAAAATACATATATATAATATATGTGCTTTATTTTATCACATTTCAGGCATAAACTACTTATTTGAAAAAAACTTACCATTTTAAGTAATGCAGCTCTGTCTGTTGGAATTTCTTTTTCTTCATTATTGGGAACTGAAGAGCTGAATGTGGAAGTTGTATTTGATTCTACATTTTTATTAGAAATATTGGAGCTAGATGTAGACGTACTACTTATCTGACTGCAATTGAAGTTATTTTCAACAAGCCTCAACTTCTTTTTCTTTACATTATCAAAATCAAGAGAACTTTTAAAATTAGGTTCCCGATTTCGTTTATGAATTGTCACCAAATTATCTGAAGGTTCTTGTAAGAAGTTTTCGCATTTTGCATTAAAATCAATTGTCTGCGGTATTGATAAATTCATTAATTAATTTATTTATATGTATTAACACTTTTCTCACCGAGACTACGTTTTCACTTAAACGACTCATAAAATCCATTGCACTTGGTGTTTCTCTAGAACTTCTTCCAGCAGCAGAAGAGTAATCTGCTGGACTCCAAGAAACTATGCTATTTGCCTTTTCAATTTTTCTGAAATCGAAATATAAATTTAAAAAATTAATTTTATATTATACAAACATCTTATTAAAATTAAATTAAATTTAGATGCTTTTTTGAATTAATTCTTACATCGCTTTTTCCGGGGTTGCCTTAAAATTCTTTCTTGTTTGGTCTAATAGTACATCAATTCCTTTTCCCGAACTTTTAAATGTTGGGTTTTCTAAAGATGAACATTCTCGCAAAGCTGGTTGAGGAAGCTACAACAACAATCTCGCTATATGTGAACATAATTATAAGTGTTTTAAACTTTAAGGCATAATTACCATTTTTTCAGCATTTCTAAAAAATCGTGCTACTTCTCCTATGACTGGTCCAAAATTTGAATATTGTTGTGAAGTTTTGAGGTGTTCTTGAATCCAAGATGAAAGCTGGGACCTTTGGTTTGCATATTTAAATCTTTCATCACAAAGCAAAATTGCTCCATAATCATTTTTATGTCGAATTACTCTACCTATGGCTTGATTTACTGCCCTGGTCGCTTCAAGGGAGTACCATCCATCTCCTGATAATAACTATAATTGATATAGAAATAAAACATTTAATCTAAAATAATTTAATTTGTTATTTTACCTCATTCTCTTTAGTTCTGTTATCCTCAAGATACTTTTTCTTTAAAACAACACGGGGATCTTTTAAAGGTGGAAAAGGAAGTCCAGTGATTACAACAGCCCTGCCATTCATATCAGCAAAATCCAAACCTTCCGATACTTTGCCTCTACAAACCGCCATGAAGCAAGCACCTTTTGTATTGGGATCATTTATATTTGTATAAAAATCACTCATTGTAGTCACAAATGCATCCTTGCTACGTGGCTCCACAAAAATCGGTTTGCGACTGTTGATTTGTGCCCAAATACCACTCTCTTGCCAGCCATCAATGCATTTATTCATTAGTGGATAGGAAGGGAAAAACACAAGTAACCCATCCGGAATCACTGGGCAAAATGACAGAATGGTTCGTCCTAATGAATTTATATATTTTGGATTGTCTCTAAAGAATTGAAATTAATTTTGAACTATTAAAAAATTGTTTCTCCAAATTACCTATTTCTGTAACTGGAGTTTAAGACTTCCTTATCGGGTCCGGTCGAAACTATTTTCACACAAACTTGGGATTTACTTACGATGTGGGGATTTTCTAATCGGACTGAAATTGGTATCCCCAATTCTGCTATAAGCGGTTTCAAAGGTGCTAATGTTCCACTTGTTAGGATTATGCTTCGAACATTTTTGCCAAGAAGTTGATCCATTCTATATGAAATAACAATTAGCAACCTTATCTTTTACGAAAAAATATTCTTACCCAAATCCAGGATTAAAGCACCAATAGTTCAATATTTTTGGTTTACTTTTAACGGTCGTAGCTTTTGTGGTAATCCAGCCATCATTTTTACCTGACACCTTTGTTGTTTTCTGATCCTCAACTTCAACATGCACTTTAAAGCAACGAGACATCTTCTCTCTGTCCTCATCCTTGCCAGAGAATACAATTGTAAGTAAATCAGATAGAATTTGAAGACCTGCTCCCTTTCGAAAAACAGAATTTTCTTCTGTGGCTTTAACTGCTAAATATTGGGTTAGAGTTTCTAAGAGTCGGTTTACCATGGACGATGTTCCTGAATGAATCTGAAAACAATTTTAGATTTAGGTTAAATCCAAATAATACTTGAAAATTCTAAAGTAGTATAATTTATAAGGTTCTGAAACATTACAGTGTACCATAACTTAATCCTCATTCCCCAACATAAGTAATGAAAAACTACCAAGTATAAGATTTTTACCTCGTTTCGGATATATTATCGACGTTTACACGTTCTTTTGAATGGATAGGTACATATCTATCGTATTGTATAAATTATATGAAAATATACATGTGATTACATATGTTTTCTACTTACATTAGCTTTTGCCAACAATTCGAACATATATCCACCGGGAAAAGTAGTTCCTTCAATCTTCATGGGCGCCTCAATTTCATCTATAGTTTTTTCCAATTCTAGAAGCATTTCTTTCAAGAGCGCCAAGTCTTCTAAACTCATGTCTTTTCCTTCGTCAAAATTATCTAAGTGATTATTTTTAGTCATCTCTACCATCACCTGGAAAATTAAAATGTTACCATATTTTATAACTTTGCAAGCAGTAAAATCGGAAACCACGATGACGGGTATATAAATTGGAAAATATATTTTATGAAAATGATAATGCCCATTTTGCAAGAAGACTTACACTTGTGAGATCATCGATAGCCGTTGCAATATCCGACGATTTGATTTGGATTGAAGCGGACTCCTCGCACATTTTTTCGACATTGTGGGCTTCGTCCAAAATCACAATTGTGCTACTGCACTCCACGTTGTTCGCCTGGCGGGCCTTAGGATCCAATAGGTAGTTGTAAGGCATGAACGTGATGTCGGCGTCCTGCACGAGCTCTTTGGCCGCAAAATAGGGACACATACTCAGCTTCTTGCCCACTTTAACGAGATCCTCGATATCCATCACGGGTGTATTCTGAACCTCAGGAGCGTTCTTATTCTTCTCGACTTTGTGGTAATAGTGACAAGTGTGCGTCGTGACCCGAATCTTACACATTTGGATTTTGCTTGCGTTGTTCGTTTCCTTTGATACCTCTGGGTGGATGCAGAGTTGATCCCTGGAACCGAGGACAACGGCCCTCATGAAGGCGTATGAAGTTCGCTTCAGCTCTTGCATGGCCTGCGAAAGCTGGGAATGTGTTCTGCTCGCGTATATCACTTTAGGGACGGCCCAGGAGTTTGCTTTTCTGTTCGATTCGCCCAATATATTTAATTGTCCCAGTACATCATTCTGCGCACAATTTTCTATTCCCAATTCCGGAATTTGAGTAGCATTTTTTTCCACCTGAAAGATAAGAATGATTTAGATGATTTAAGGATGTTTAAGTGTGTCTTACCTGCGTTTTTTTATTTAGAATCCAGGCCAAAGTAGCGCACAGCAAGCACAGGGTTTTGCCAGTTCCAGTCGGGGATTCCAGGACACCGTTCGCTCCATTGTCCAGGCACTCGATCACTTTAGCCATGTAAGTCTTCTGCAAATCGTACGGTTCGAACGGGAAACTCACAGGTATCCCAGATATCATGTACTCCGGCATTTCGAGACTGCTTTAACAAAACATTTTTTAATCAAACAGAACTGGCTCAAATTGCTGCAACAATTCGAAGTGACAACTGCTGTACCGCCAAAAATCGACTTTCACAATAGTTGTAGGATTCTAGTAATTAAATTTATAATGGTGTTTTTAATAGTTTAATATCGTCAAATTAGTTAAATTCCTGCAAATAATGGAATATTTCTCGTTCTTCTGTTAGCTAATTGAAAACAATACACAAAAAATGTTTATTAAATTTTTTTTCTTAAATAAGCTACTGCCATCTGGCGATAACGCTTTGAAAGAAGGCGGGAAAACAAAGTGTCAAGTAATTTGACTGATATTTTGTCTGAAGACCGATCGAGTGAAAATGTTTGGTGAAAAAGCCTTTGAATTGTTGAAAGAGTTACATAGATCACCAGAAACAATTCCATTATTTGATGTAAGTTTATCCTACAAATTTCCGCACTGTTGTTATTCCGCTTCGAGTGTATTTTGCTTAGATTTATTGTTTCTCTACCCAATGCAGCTTGGGTCTCAGTTGTGCAGATCTTCATTTTATATTTGTAAACAAAAATTTTGCTTTTGTAAATCTTCAGTTCATATTAAGGTCTTTGTATTTGAGTTTTCCTCTAGATTTTCATATTGTAAACACCGAGACAGAGAACTTATTTTTAAATTCTTAAATTATAAAAGAAAGATTAAAATAAATCATAGATAACCCTCTTATAGTAGATAGGTTCCAAGAAAATGTTGTGTTGTGGGAAATCGGTCAAATTCAGCCTGATTTATGTGCTAGAGTCATGGTAAATTGCACATTTCGGGTTCGCGTTATCCAGAGAAGCCGTGGCGGACATTTGAACGATGTAATATTCCGTACCTAATGGCATCGATAGGCCTTTTAAGCAAATAAAAAATTTCGATGATATCTCACACACACTTTTTGTTTTATTTAAATTTAAAGATAGGAAGTGTTTAATGAAAGATCCTTTAGATAGCTTTAGCAATTCTTACTACTGTTTTAAGTTTAGTTTATCTATTCTTGTATAGAACCATAGTATAAGTGTCTCGAGGAAGATCAAACGCCGCTTTCAGGGTTCTATGTAACAATCTAGATATAATCTGTTTACATTTTCATGTCCCATGTATTATGTATTTTGTAAAAGATCCCAATAATCCTTGTGGAACATTAATTTTGGTGTCTTTGGTGTTTATTTTAGTTTTAATAGTCCTTTTGTGAGGTAATCCTTTAGTAGCTGAAGTGACCTCCCTCGTATGCTCAGTTCTTCAAGATTATCACATAAAACTTCATGGTGCTCAGTGTCGAAATCTTTCTTACGATCTCCAGTAATCACCATAAGTAATCAATAAATAGATAATTAAAGTAATTGAGGTAGTAATATAAAACACACACCACAGTATAAAATTTCAAAATAGCCCGTGCTATATTATTTGAGTTGTAAAATTATTGATTGGACAGTTAGATAAGTATTTTGGCATTTCTCCTCAGTTCGGAACATTTGAAACACTTATTTTTGCAAACAATTAAATTAAAACATGAATGCGTGCTTGTCTGCACAGAAAATGTTCTAGATGACGCATATTAAATAATAGTTATTTAAGTTCGCTGATGCAATTTTTATATTTTGTCATAGGCTGAAGGAGTTCGGCAAGTTCTGGCAGAAATAAACGCAATATTCAAGGAAAACTGTGAACAAGCGTAAGCAAATTGATTTAAAGAATTTAATTTTGCTGGTTTAATAAAAGTAGCAAAAATTTTGCAGTGCAAATTATTCTGCTTCAGGAGATAGAAGCCTGTGGCCACTTTTGAATTTTCGCCACGCGGCTCTTCAACGGAATAAGCGCTGTTTGTTAGCATATTTTTATGAAAGGCTGCTAAAAGTAAAAGAACTAAGATGGGAATTCGGAACGGTTTTACCCGCAGACATTAAAACCGCACTGTGTGAACCCGAAGTGAGCTTTTTCTACTCATACTCACAGTGTTTGGCGTCTTATATCCGATCGATTGGGCAAGGAATTGACTTAACTGCCGATCTGAGACCTCCGAAGTCGCTTTACGTTGAAGTCAGGTGCATGGAAGACTATGGAAAATTTGAGCTGGAAGACGGCGAAGTCATACATTTGAAAAAGAATAGCCAGCACTACTTGCCGCGCGCTGAAGTTGAACCGTTGATCCGGCAAGGAGTTTTGAAACATTTAAGTTAATTAATATTATTATGTAAATTTTTTAGGTTTTAGAAAATTAAATTTTTTCATATTAAAATAAATAGTTTATTTAAAAATGTTAATACCTTAAATTAAAAACGTTTATAGCTAAATATCTTTTTCATCTTGTTTCACTTAAAACATTTGCAAGTTAAAGTAAAGTAAAATTTTTCTTTATTTCCAGCACTCGTGTAGAATGATTTACACAAATTAAGTGGAAGCAAGTGGATAAAATTCTTCTACCTGCTTGTTGCAATACATGCCACTTTCGTACACACACAGCACGCATTTGTGTTATATCAACGTTGCGATTTTTGTCCCGTCTCTTTCCCTCTCAGAAAGTGTGTGTGTGTTGTGATGTGCGTTCGAAAATTGCAATGAATTTTGCACTGTTGGCTCTAAAAATAATTTTTTAATTGTGAAAATATAATAAAGTCCCTTTTTTAATGTTGCTAGTAACTTTATTTTTCGTGATTTTGTAATTTAGGACTCAAAATTGCACAAAAACAATTTGACACTTACCCATTTAACCTAACATTTATTAATTAAAATGGGTGAATTCGAGGTTTTGGTTTAATTGCATTTGCTTTTTTTATAGAGCATCTAACGAGCCTAGATTATGACTATTCTGATTACATCAAAATGCAAACAAAAATTAATCCCAACAACAAAAATCCGAAACAAAAATTAATCCCTAATTTGCTCTAATCTGAGAATCCAAGTCGAAGGATGAAGGTAAAAGGATTTGTGATTTCATTTAGCAAGGAATTTAAGTGGAAATGGCAATTAATTTTGAGAGTTTGTCCAACTTAAAAGGTTAACATTTCCAAAACTTTAGTCAACCACCGCAAAATTCCTTCAATTCCTTTAATTTTAGGGCAACATTGAAAATTTCATCGAAATCCGGGCGATTTTCTCGTAAAGAACGAAGCAGTTTTTAAATGAACACGTAATTCGGAATGTTCCGTTTCTATTAAGAAAATTCGAATTAAAAAAAAGAAAAAGGCACCATCCATACAGCACGCACCTCGATGAGAACGCAAACTTTTCAAAGGGTAGGGGAAGGGTGCTTTGCTCAAACGGAGAAGTCTGGCAGTTCAGTCAACGTTTTGATTTGAGGAGGTCGTGTTCGGTGCCGAGGTTGCGAGAATCGTTATTTACACACATACCACAGAGGATATCACCCTAGAAAGGCTGCTTGGCCCCGTTTTGTGAGAGGCAGGACAGCAGGACAAAGGGACATTCAGTCGAGGAGGCCCAGGAAAAGTAAGGAACCCATGGGACGCGGAGGATTCCGCTAAAATCGCCCCAAGTTGATAGACACATTTTGACAGCAGCACGCAGTACAGGGCCTAGTCGTGGCACAGCCTGTGGGGCTTGTCTAAACTAAAGTTGTGTTAAGTCAGGGGCTGCCAAGCACTGTCACTGCGGGGAGGTGTCAAACTTCTGTTTATGCTTTAATTGAGGATGCTCGCTAGCCATTTGGTAACCTAATTACGACAAATTTCTTTGGCGAGACTCGCACGAAGGACCCGACGGGGCTGGTGGTGTCTGGCGGCCTCCTGAAAATCGTTGGGATTCGTTGCGGCATCCCCGTAAAGTCCCAACATCTTGCAACTCGCGTCCAGCAAGAGTTGCCGTAGAAGGTGTGCTTGTGTGACGGTCCATTCGGATCCAAAATAAAGAAAAGTTTGCTTTTTCGGAATGTAAGTTTCACAATTTTTCAGTTGCAGTTAAATGCTGTTGCTCTGCTGGAGATTACGCGCTTTTATTTGCCTTTAAACCGCTTAGAAAACCACTCGTCAGTGAGGTCTGGGCTCAATGCTCTAATTATCCGAAGGTTTGGCTTTCTGTTTTGCTCGTTATTTCTTGTTTATGCATTATTTAATTATTTTGGGCGTGCTGTCGAAAATAGCCCAATTAGGTAAATCTTTTAGGTCGCAGTAGTTTGATCAAGGTTTGTCCAAGATTGTTCGACACTTCCGTGAGCCTCTTTCCTGCCTGAGCAACTTAACTTATGCTCAGGTGTTTTTAAATGTTATGTTTTGTTTGAACTTTATCTGCACAATTGATGAATTCAGTAGACCGGGACTGGTTTACCAGGTCAACGCCTGGGAGACATTTGCCACCGCGATGATTTGCTTAGTTTTCATTTGATGCTTTGTTCCACATCGGATTGCTACTTTGCAGGTTTTAGACATCCGTTTAACTAGATCGTAGCATGCCACTTTTAGTTTTAACTTTCTTAATTTCAAGCTTTGTATGGTCGGTCATAGGCTTGCAAATAATTCGCATGGGAAGAGCTGTCTTATACAATTTCAATGCTCTTTCAATGAGCAATCGGTGGTAAACAACGGTCAAGGGCACAAATAATTTGTTTGTAAATATTACGATTTCACAAACTTTCCAGTTTTTTGTTGCAGACTCTAGCTGGGTTTAATGAACATGAGCTGACAACAGTTTACTTTTTTTTAATCCTATTTTTTATGCCATACAATAACTTCCAAATATATTTATTTTTCTTTTACTTTTACCTACTACTTAAAGCGGTAGATGTGTTTTTATAAAAGAACAAATATCTTTATTCCTTTTTATTTCTTGAGTTCGCATTTCATATCAAGACTCCGTCAAAAGATATATTGTTCATTATTCAGGTATCTAATATTGCGTTGAGTATAACCTTGTGAACCGAGCTTTGGACATAGCTGCATTGAACATATGATACATGAATCAATTGGTGCATTCGCTTGTCCAATTCAGCTTAACAAGAACAATTGCTGAATTCATTAGTCAGCTGGAGAAATTTGAATTTCTTGAAAATATCCATAAAGCATGTAACAATTTTATTAAACTCTATTATCTATTTTTTTTTATAACTACTGCATACTGCAAATATTTTTTATTGCGATATTTTCTTTTGTTAATTGTAGTGCTGATTTTTGAATGATAAATCGGCTACACAAATCTGTTTACAAAATTAAAATACTTAAATGGAAATGCTATTTCTCTTGTGGATTATTATATGTAATTTTATTGGTTTGAAAACCGTCCACAATCAAGATGGAAAGTAAATTTAGCAAAACTTTCAAAACTTTTTTTCCGGTTTGCTAGAATTAATAGTCTACAAGTTACGGCTACTGCGTTAATATGCATATTAATATTTCTGGTACGTCATCAGATATGTTTATATAGAACGTTTTGCGCTAATCAAAGCAAAATGTTTTCCAGGACGTACTGTATTAACCTTCTTTAATTATTAAATATAATTATTATTTAACCTTTTTGAAAACATATTGCTTAAATTCAAGTTCAGGCTTTTATATATGTCTATTCTTAGAAGATACGATTTTTTCGAATTCGAAGAAATAAAAACTAACATTTGTTTAGTAATGGTTTTATGTTCTAGGTGATTTATATAAATATAAAGACCGTCGATTTTCTGTCACGAATAAATAAATCTTATTTTAAGTGCGTATATGGAGTACTATTTAATTGTGAAAGTATTCAAATGAGAATATTACATAAGAACATTTATTATTGTTACATTTCTTGTATGAATGGTGTACCTTTCATACTTTTTAAGTGAAAATATGGACTATTCTTTTAACATGTTGTTAACCACGTCATCCACATACATAGGTGCACGCGGTAGTTAACTAAAATTTAGAGACATGTTAAAATAAGATGGGAGTATAGCGGAGAATAAATAAATATCTGAATTTTTCGGCCCTATTGCGGTTAGATAGATAGATTAACATTGCATCAGCAAGCTAAAAAGATATTACTTATCATTTGAGATTAGAAAATATATTTCAAATGGAATTCACAAATTTTCCCATTAGTGGTTACTTAAATTAGTTTAATCGGCGGTAAAGAAAAGTTTTAATACAAATGTTATACGTCACATAGGTTCCGATATTAGAAATATTTCTCAACATGCTTGTTATATATGGTGTATTTTCATTCCGTATAATTTTTCTGTAAAGAAATTCATGACATTGTGCATTATATTTCTTACGCAAAATACAAGTTTTCCAATAATTATTTGTAGTTAATGGAGGTATTTTGCAATGGTGCTTCTTTCCCGATATCCTTATATTTTTTATTTGTGAGTCAGGTTGGCATTTTAAATTTTAAATCATAAGTAATGTTTTTGTATCTTATGCCTGAATACATAAAATGCATAAAAGTGTGGAGGTTTGCCATTTAGGAATATTTACACAATTTATTTTTGAAATTATAACTTTTCGTTAATTTTCTTCGTGTTACTTTTTATTTCGGTATTAGAAATTTTGGAATTTCGATGTCGGTTTTTGGTCTAGTTGACAGTCAAAATTAAAAATGTATATTTAAATTTAGTATCGTGGCTTTGCATTTAACTGAAAACTACTGTTTATAATTTTTTTTTTAATTTCAGACGGTTTTTAGTGCACTTAAAATTTGAGTGCTCAGGCTTGCCCTTGTATAATATTTGTTTATAATTCTAAGTTGCCTTTGAAGTTAACGAGTAACCTTAAATTAGCTTTCATTTGTTGTAGGTTTCCCCGTGAGGCAATAATAAAAATCGTTAATTTTTGAGGACCCAATGTCTTTGTCAAAGATACACCACCGAAGTATAAAAGTATGACCATCATATTATTTCTCGTTGATACTTCCGCCTCGATGTGCCAGAAGGCATATGTGAATGGCGTACAAAAGAGTTATTTGGACATTGCAAAAGGTGCAGTTGAGACATTTTTGAAATATCGGCAAAGATCACAGGATTGTCTGGGCGACAGGTACATGTTGCTCACATTTGAGGACCCTCCGTGCAATGTGAAGGCAGGGTGGAAGGAAAACCATGCCACATTCATGAACGAGCTTAAAAATTTGCAGAGTAATGGTCTTACTTCTATGGGAGAAGCGTTAAAAAATGCGTTCGATTTGCTTAATTTGAATCGAATGCAATCCGGGATTGATACATATGGGCAGGGACGATGCCCTTTTTATCTCGAACCCTCTGTTATAATTGTAATCACAGATGGGGGGAAATATTCGTTTCGGAATGGAGTCCATCAAGATATTATTCTACCACTAAATGCACAAATCCCTGGCACTAAATTTACAAAGGAACCTTTTCGGTGGGATCAAAGGCTTTTTTCATTAGTTTTGCGAATGGCAGGAAATAAGGTCGATGAGAGAGTGGAGGGTAAGGTTCCACATGACGATTCGCCAATAGAGCGAATGTGCGAAGTAACCGGTGGTCGTTCCTACCGCGTTAAGTCACATTATGTTCTCAATCAGTGTATTGAAAGTTTAGTTCAGAAAGTACAACCCGGTGTAGTGCTTCACTTTGAGCCTCTAATACCGAAGGATCTCAAGGATGGCGAAGTTCAGGATATTGCATTTCAGACGACAAAGAAGATGATCTACGTTCAGAAGCATCCGACACAAAAGACTTTTCCGGTTGGCTATTGGCCTCTGCCGGAACCTTATTGGCCAGATCCAAAAGCAACAACGCTGCCTCCGCGGGACGCCCATCCGAAGATTCGTATAGTAACACCGTGTGTCGATGAACCGCAGATTGTACGTAATTTTCCGGTTGATAAATACGAAATTGAAGCGAGCCCTCTCACACTACAGATTTTATCAAAACGAGAGCCGAACAAATGTTGGCCTGTAATCATCGCTAATGGTTTACATGGATATGAAGCACCCTTTGGGTACCTTAAAGCCAATGCAAATTTCACGCAGGTCTATTTGTATGTATTAGCTTATAACTATCCTAGCTTACTACCACTCCTCCATGATCTCATTCATAAATTTGTCTTTAATCCACCGAACGATTGGATGTACAAGTTTAATTCTTACGTGCGGTCAATACCACAATATTACTGCCCATTCCTTCGAAGGGCGTTGCTCAACATAAATGTCCCATATCCACTACTGCAATTTATGCTACCCGAAAATGTAGATAACTATCTTAGTCCGAATGTCGCGAATTATCTTAAGCAAATCAAAAACACAGCAAAACAGGACCAAGAGAATCTGTGCCTTCGGGTGTACAAGCAACTCAAACAGCCTAAACCACCGTACCGGCAAGTGGAGACCGCCAAACTCAACTGCGGTCAACAGCTCCGAAGGGACCTTCTCAGAAATCCAATGCTGAGGGAAACGTTTAGTAAGTTACATAGCGACATAAATACGTTCGAAAATTACACAATTGTTGTACCAGCAATGGTAAGACAACCATCAGCTAAAAACTATCGAAATCCATTTGATATTCCCCGAAGGGACTTGATTGATGAAATAGCACGAATGAGGGATAATTTCCTCAGAGCTTCGTCAGCAGGTATTAATTTAGTAACTAAGGATGCAGGTCATTGCCTTCCCATTGCCGAAATGGGTAACTATCAGGAGTATTTGAAGAACAAAGAAACCCCTCTAAGAGAAATAGAACCTACAAATGTTAGACAGCATATGTTTGGCAATCCTTATAAGAAAGATAAGCACATGGTTATGGTCGATGAAGCGGACCTCGGCGATGTAGCACCAATTAAACCAAACGCAAATAATACACCGAAAAAAATGGAATCAAATAATCGACTACGAAAGAGAAAAGCAGGCCCAATTCGAAAAGATTACATTTTCCGTCGAACATCAACAGATTCTAGGAGTAGTACACCAACGTTAGCATCATTTTCAGATACAGAAGATGATAGTGCCTCGGAAACATCATCGATAGCATCTGATGATGCCGACCCAGACCGTTTAGTTGTAGCTTTCGATTTTAACGATCCCGATGATTTCCCAATTAATGGTCACGTTCGAAATTTCATAAACGGCGATTTAGATGATAATGAAGAATCTCCAATAGCTCCACCGTTGTCCCCTCTACCGCAATTGGGCGGCAGCAATGGCTTATTGAGTAATAACATAGGACCAACCTACTTCAATCCATCTATTCAAGGAGTGGACCAAAATGTATTACAAATGAACAATCAACCCACGAATGGCATAAGCTTGCCGCATACATTCCAAATTCAAAACGACATCAATGACGCACAAGAAATTTCGAAAATCCTTCAGCAATGCCACAACGGCACACCAGAGCCTAAAGTGGAAGAATTGGTGGAAACTAAAATGGAGATTTGCGAGCAACCGGAAATTGAGGTGAAAAAAGAAGAAGTCGAGGAGGAAATAAGCGAGGAACAAAAGGAGAATATCAAGAAACAGAACCTGGAAACAAGAACTATAGTTTTTAAAGATATCCGCCGTCCTGGACGAAACTACACACAACTGCTGGACCATCTTAGCATGGTCAAGGGAAATTTCGAAACAAAATTCAACTTCATCCAAATGTGCATAAACGAATCGCTACGGTTCAGACGGAAACGGATGGCCGACAGCATCCAGGAATGGTGGGAGAAGCAAATCGATTCGACTCTAGGAGGCACAAATACCTCGTGATTTTTGTAAATAGGTAACATTGCACTTCGATAGGTTTACACTTAGATCTGTTAAATTTTACTTCTTTTTACAAATGTTAACTATTTATAAATTCTATCAATTTGGCACCGACTTAATTTCACTAGGACTCGATTAAGGATCTTTTTAACTTTGATGTAAAAGAGTTCATCATTTCAAAACAATATAATTTCGTATCTGTAGTCAATTCGATTTTATTGTAAAAGTATCGCGGTGGACATTTTCATAAAGTGATTTGTGTATATCCAGAAATATTAAATAAGATAAAGTTCTTATATAAAAGTACAAATAAATTTATTTATAGAATTCATTGCGGAGCGTGATTGCAGGTAACCTGCTCAGCTTCTATATCCTCTCTCTTAATTTTTGCTTGTAACAAATTCTGTTTCCTTTATTTTAAATTTTTTTATTATTCATTTTTATGAGTTTACTTTTTTGTGTTTACAAATGTGTTTTCTTGCAGAGCAAAAATAATAACTTTAAGTGGCATTTCTATGGTATAACTAAACATAATAAAGTGCCTTTATCGCGGTAATTACGGCGATACCTCGCTTAAGGGAACAATGCTATACACTGCGTTTTTTAATCTTATTTTTCGATTTCAGATTTCTCCATAATATTAAATATATAAACCTTTATAACAAATATTTAAAATTGTGATTGAATAGTTTTTCAGTTATGTTCGCAAATTCTGTATTATTACACCTTTACCTTGCGTTTAAATCTTATGTCAAATAGTTAATAATTTTCAAATTTCTGTCTAGTGCAATGAGCAAAGAATTTACAAAACTTTTAATCGGAAGAAATTCTGCTTTAAATCCGACTTACGTTCCTTTTGTGCTTTTTTTTTTTTGTTTTTATAAATATATACGAAGAGCAGATATGATTGCAATCAATTCCAATGGTTTTTAACTATTTTTAATTATTCTCTTGATTCAGTTTACTAAAGCAACTATCGGTAAAAAGGGAATTCATGTAGTTTTTCATAGGCATATTCGAAATAAAATAAGTTTAATTTCACAATAAATGAAACATCTTTCGTTTAGGTATGTTTTAACATTAATAATCTCAATCTGATGTACATCATCACTGGTCAGTCCTAGAAGTAAATAATCTAGGGGATTTATATACTTTTTGTAACTGTTTACATCATCATTCATAAATATAAAAACAGATATCTTGTGTACTACAAATGACACTATAGAACTTTAAAGTTGCAAATCATTATACATATTTGTTTTTCGTTTTAATAATAGTCATGAAAAATAGCTCTGATGCTTTTAAAACTGTTCACATCATCTTTACTTTGCGTTCACTTTAATTGTGTTTCACAAGAATAGGTGCATTTAGAATGAATGACATGTGTAACATATAGGTTCGTCTTATCATTTTGATATAATTGATAATTAGAGAGCAAATGTTTTCAGAAATGTGAATAAAACGAAAAGATTTATATTGTTGATTTTATGTGAATAATTTGAATTCGTTCTACAAGATCTTCACGCATTGCATATTTTATGGCGCTTTCAGCTTATGCGGATGGGAGCAAATTATTTGAGGAATTTTTAAGATAGGAATTTAGAGCAGTTTTGTAACTTTTATCTCTTTGATGTCCTATTCAATGTAAAATTAGACATATGCTACAAAAAGGGAAATGAATGTTTAAAGAATATGTTCCCTTTTTATTTTAAAAATATTAAGCTTCTAAGGCGTAAGTGGATTTGGTTTTATGATATTTATCGGTCGTTTTTCGAACTTATAGAATTATTGAATTTTCTTTTTAATTTAATTTGTGTGTTATGACAAAAAACGTAGTTAATTTAATTTGTGTGTTATGACAAAAACCATAGTTTGGGAGAATAAGCAAAACCGAAAAAGAATGCTGCAAATACATTTCATTAAATTCTTAAATAGTTGTGCAATTCGAATTTCAGAAAAGTTATGTTTTGCCTGGTTCCTGCGGGCGTGTAAAACTTTTAAGTTTCTCGGGAATATACGACCTGTCGCAAATTTGGGAAGATTATTTAAAGTTTTAGTTTAATGGCTTAATGGTCAGCCTATCTCTACACCTCCTGCTGTATATGATCACAACATAAATGATTCAGTGGTTATCTTTATTTTTTGGTTGTAAATTATTAATGCATATTAGCAACAAACGATTTCAAGATCTACTTTTTGTTGAATTTTATTTTTATACTCACCATGCCGCTATGCTTTAATTTTTCTTAATTTCGAAGATTGATGATTGTTTTTTTTTTTTTTTAATATCTCCTAGTGATTTTACCTTGGGCCTAAATTAAACTTTTATTCAAGACCGAATTTTGTAGAGCATTTTTCTGTAAATTACTATTTTACTATTGTTTTTTTTTTATTTCCAAATATGTAATTGGATGCATGTTAAACTTAAGTAAAACCTTAAATTATTTTTGTAGTGTATCGACTCGCAATTATATCCAATGATCACTATGAGTCGATCAAGTAATTTTTGAATATAAGCTTTCATACTAAAATAAAAAATCTGTCAAGATGTTTTTAGATTTTCATTCAAGAGTATTCATTACAAACGATTATTTAAGTTTTAATTTTAACATATTGAACCCTTAATGGAAAAACATTGTAAACAACATTTTTACTTGAAATTTTGATTTTATCACAACGAAATGTGATATCTCGGATATCCACCAAAATTAAATATCGACTCTGACGTTACGATCTAGAAATTATTATCATTTATTTACTAACTTTTAACTAAATAATAAATTTAAATCGTTTTGTTTATACAAAATAACAAAATATTTTCTAATCTGGTGGCTTATTGTCCTACAAAGAAAAAAGAATATTTGCGGTTTTACAGGTTGTTTTTCGAAATCGAATGAATAGTTTTTTATTACTATCAATTTCAAACAGCTGGGGGAAGACATTTTAAAATTTAAAATAGTAATGTAGTAATTTTAAGATTAATTTACCTTTGTCAATTGTTTCATGTCTTTAGCCATACAATTTCAATTATTAGAATCGCATTGAAAAATAATGCCTTAAAAGGGAATTTAAATAATTTATGATTCAAAGTTCTAAAGTTGTCTTACATAAGCAGCTATGTCAGACTTATAGCGTCACTCAAAATAAATGCCTGACGGCACCCATGCAGTACTTAACTTAAATGATAATAAGTGAATAAGTTGGATTGCGTTGGAAGATTTTGGGAGAAAATCGCTTTTCTAGCCGATCAGACTTTGTCATACCATGCCATATCCTCCATGTAGGGAAAAATCTCTCGAAAATTCACCCATTTGCTGTTCACCTACGCACTTGTTATGAATATTGGTCATTTGTTTATTCATCTCTTAGATTTCAATTTGCACTTAATATGACCATCAGTTGAATAGCCCACTTGATCCATGACTTCATTAGCACTGAAATAACTTTCGCAGGTACTAAAAATATAGCAAATCGAGAGAGCTTTAAAATATTTCTTATGACGCAGCAAATTCCTAAAGTTTTTGTTGTTTATTAAACCAATTCGTTTTTGTCCCGCATTTATCCGGCAAATTTAATGCAGTAAATTATAATCATTACTCTTGAGGACGTTTTAATCCACAAAAATTAGTCTCTCCCGAGTGTATTTATTTGACTTAATGTTCACAGAATGAATTTTTCCGATTGTTTTCAGCAAGCTAAATTTTATGACGAACGAATTTCTTATTCTGTACTGTACAAAATATAGTCCCCCTCTTACGTTTTGCAATAAAATCAGTAGGAAAATAGAATATTTATTGATTTTGGGGTCTTTTGATAAAAGCAATTATGTTATTAAACCGTGTAGAGGATCATTTTAATGAAAAAATGATTTAAAATGAAACTTTGGGATGTAATATGCTAAAATTTTTAATCACATCGACTACGTTCACGAAAGCTTTCTGCTGCTATTTTAAAACAAATTCGATAAATTTGTATTGCTTTTAGATTTGTTGTTTACTTTTGCGATCTTTTATCAACGTCCATATGCGTTGCTTGTTTTATTTTATTAATGTTTTTTTTTTAATTATCTTCATGGAAATATATGCTTTACAAAAATATTTCGTTATTTAGTAATCGAAACCGAGAAAAAGTTTTAATGCTTGGTTTCGTTTGAACCCTACTATATAAAAAATAAATCTAGAAAAATAGTTAAATACTTTCTAATATTACTATTGCGAAGTCTTGGGAAAGTGTATAGAAGACGATAAATTCCTGTATGGGACGATTTTACTGGTTGCTGTTTAGTTGAGAAAGGGTATTAACTTTTTCCTCATTTATATTTTTTTAATTATAGCATTTTACTGCTGCATTTCTAATTATTTTAGAATTAAGAACTCGAAATATCTCTTGTTTTTATAGTGAAATTGTCGCAAATGAAGAGTGGACAGTGAACTCAAATTTTCATGTTGAGCACTGGCTGGACTCGATCGTATTTTCTTAGGGGTTTCCGCTTAATGGTTAAGGGCACGGACATTTTATTGGCTTTCAGTAATCGGCCGCTCTATGATATTGATTGTATACGAAAAATATGTACTTTGTTTTCTATGCAATTTCTATGATATAGCTCGGTAAAGTTCCTTAAGAATGAAAGTACAAAAAAAAGTAGGTAATATTCTGCAGAATTTGGGATGTGCATAAGTAGGATGTTCTATGACACGCTTTATGTAAGTTTTATGTATATGAAGTTATTTATAGTTGTTTTTTTACTAAACGTTTTTTTATTGCAGGTTACTTACTGAGAAGAAATGTGGTTTTATTTCTGTATTTTGAAAACATTTGTGCAAAGTCATTTTGCGGTTTTCTAAGCGTTTTTCATCTAGAGTTTACCTTTGTAAACCCGTTAAATTATGATTATATAAGCAAAACAAAAATTTGGTTCTGCTATCGCTATTGACATAAATTGGTAAGTAATATTATTTTGATTATATATTATTTTTTAATTATTAATATTAAATAAAAAATAAAGAAAATAAAAAGTTTATGGATGTTTTAATTAATTTTAATATTTTACTTTTTTATAAATTCCAGGATATAAAATAACATGAAGTTATTATTTGCAAATTTGAAATTGTTGCATATAATTAGAGAGAGAAATGCAAATCGAAAACGATATTGGTGCAAAGAATGCGGAAAGTCTTCTAAAACCTTCAGATCAGAACTGATCCAAAAAAAAAAAAAAACAAAGTATTCATTACTTCATTACGAATACGAAGAAAACAAACAGATATTGAGGAATTCAGGTTACAACCTAATGTGCAACAAAAGTAATTTAATGTTTTTGCAAGAGTCTTAATCTTTATTCTTATATTTTCAGGCTTGTTGATGAAGAATTGTTATTGAAAAATGCACTTAAGTATAAAATTAATGTTTCCAGTGGCCCATAAAACATCATATAATTAATTTTTGATGCTATCCATTCTCCTAGTCAACGCTTTAACCATATACGTAGTTGAAGATTCTGTGCAGTATCAGTGGTATTTATTGAATGTTTCAATTCTAAAACGGCCTTGTGCAATGATTAAAATTTCTAAGTTTTTAAAACAAAACAAAATTAAAAATCACTTTAAATGATAGTTTGTAAAATACTACAGAAGCCCGGTGTTTCATGATTTCATTAAGGTGCTATGGTTTGATAAAGCCTTGCAATAGTAAGAAATTACTCATATTTTGGCTACATTTTAACAGAGGAATTTTCGAATATCTTCTAGAAGATTTATTTAATAATATGAGTAAGAAATTCCCACAGAATTAGCTTACTAATAATTTCTTAACAATATACAGATAAATATTTTTACGACCAAGATACATTTAAGGACTTATCATAATCCCAAAAATAGGCTTGTTTAACCCGCTAACAGTCTGATGACTGGGGATTTCAAATTTTCGCGCCAGCCAAGTATCTGGTTGTTGCCTCCGGCTTAAAACGAGACAGCTCTTTGCTCGCTAGACAGCAGCAGCACCAGGGGTATTTAAAAAACTCAAATCGTGCAATCCGTCAGTTTTGAGCGAGACATCAAGCGAGTCTGAGGACGTGTTCATATATCGCGTAAGGTGCAAGTAGATTGCGGTGCAGTGCTTCAGTGAATCTATCTGGGGGAACCAAAAATATAGTGATTTTGTTTTATTTTTAAATTGCTCGTTAAGGCATAAAATCAAAGATAAATAAAATGGCTGAGAGTTCAAATAAGAGGAATATTCCCATTAAGCTGGGAGACTTCAGTGTCATCGACACAGAATTCGCCAGCATTAGGGAGAGATTCGATGCCGAAATGCGTAAAATGGAGGAAGAGATGGCTAAATTTCGTCATGAGCTCATGAATCGTGAGGCAAACTTTTTCGAATCCACAACCAGGTAGGTTTCTTTATTATTATTTTACTTTCAAAATCTTTAATTCGCGTTATAAGTCCATCGTGGACCTGACAGAGTCGTTTGATTCCTATGCCCTTCCAAATATGAGATGCACCTCACCGGGGTGTTGCTCAGAAATGATAATTACTTCTTCCCTAAAAGGCGATCCGAAAAATGTCTTCTTGTCTTGAGAGAATAATTCCATAAAAGTAAACAACCCACGTAAGTTTTTTCTCAAGCTCCAACTCGACGTGGAGCTTGTCTCCATCTCTCAAGACGAGCGGGAATTTGTTCGACTACTCTTGGAAGTATTTTGTACAAAGGGTGCCGCAGTGCCCCAGGAAGTTTTTCATAAAGTATATTGATCATATATTATATAAGGTTCGCTTTACCATTGTCCGAACCTTCGTAGTTTGTGAGCTTGTGGGTGGATAGAAAGCAACACCGAATGAAGTTTTTCACCGGCAATTGCTCTAACAACTGGCAGATAGGCCAGTGAGGTATGATCTGACTAGAAGTAAAGTATCTGGATCTGACCGATGTTCAACTGTTACAACGTTTTAACGTACAGACACGTCTAGCGTAGGCCACTCGTCGAAACTAGGGATGAGTCATCACTTCGATATGCTCAGCGGATTTCTTGTGGAGGTGTAGGGCTCTGCTGGAGAGTCATAAGAAAATGATTATCACCAGCACACCACTTCGAATGGGCAAAGTTTCTGCTGGGAAACCAAAAAAGGCCAAAGCGGAGTTGGATTATTTTGAGCGTGTTATGCCTCTTGCATAGGAAGAGTGAGTCTTCCTTGAGGGGGGTGATTTCACTCTATTCCCAAATGCATGCGGGACTTAATGGATTTTATAAGGATTACTCACTCTTGCGCTCAACAATAGAAAAGAAGGGCGCTGTAAAAGGATATTGTTGCTATGTGGGAAACCTTTGCGTTTTATTACTTTCAAGAAATTGATTTGGCGCTGTGTCCCTCTATTTATTTTGTGGTTCTGTTACCTTAGGGAGAAGTTTCAGTATAAGTTAGGTTGATGGAAAATTTTTCTGAAAAATTTCATGAGCATGTGACTTTAATATTTTTGTTTGTTTTTTGAGTTTAGACATATTATTAATAGTTAAATTGTATATATAACTTGGTATTGCATTTGCATCGTTATAATTATTACCATTGTTAATGCTAATGGTAATTCTGGCTAAATTACTTAATTGTAATTAATTACCAGTGGAATTTTTATTACCATTGCACATTGCAATTGAAGAAAAATTAATTTCATTAAATATTGTACCTGCATACATGTTTATGTTTTTACTTTTCAAAGTATATGCTTTGAATTATTGATTAATATACAAATATTTTGGAGCTTTTGTCCTTAAGTCTGGTAGGAAGTCAGGCAAAACGTTTGAGAAAGCCAATTTTAATATCGGAATTTGAATATTTGATTTATATTGTTTTTATTTTTCAAAATAATACCATTGCAGCAATTGTAATGATAATTTAAAATTTTAAACTTTAAATATTATTTTTAATGGTAATTGTAGGAATAAGCATTATTTTAAAATTCGTGTATAGTTTCCCTAAATTCAACGCTAAGGGAAATTGGCGAGTTTAAGGAATTTAAAAATTGCAAAAATCCTCATTTCAGACCAATGTTTTTGGTGTCAAAACGATGGAAGTTAGTATTTTTTGATTTTGTCTTCTGTAAATAATTGTTCAAAGGCCCTGCTATCAAAGATTACTGAAGATATTTCTTTTATGACTATCGTTTTCCCACAAAAAATATGTCCTTTAATTATAGTAGTATAAAATTTATTTATTTCAATTTTAATGTGCGTGATTATGTGAGTGTAACTGGCCAATTGTCATAAAAATTGGTGTATTTGGCATTTTTTGACAATTGATAGACATAAGGACATCCCATTATTACCTAAATGTGGACGAAAATTGTTTTGATACATGATATGATCAGAACTAAAATTGCTCGAAAGGCACATCGGTGGCAAGTAGCCATGGGTAGCTCAGTTGATTAGAGCAGCGAAGGTTCAATTCCTGTCCCCTGGTCAATGTCATTGCTGTATCTTCAAGTATTTCCAACATATATTTTGTTCGTATAGAGGACAAACTATTATAAATTAGCATTACTGCTTACTTAACCTTCAACATTATTTTTATAAAATTAAAACATGAAAATAAAATTTGTACTGTGTTTTATCAAGCCACAAGCATTCATTAGTTTTAATTAATTTAAGAAAAGGAATTTCCATAAAAAAAAAAGTTTAAAGTTTTCCTATCCCACATAATTACTAATTTGCAGTTGATTAACGCCTGCTGTTCTCCCACCAAATTCTCGATTTATGATTAAATAAAGACAAAAATATGAAAAATCTTGTTTTTGACGCCAATTGAGGGGAATAACCTCTATAAATTGTCATCCCTAGTTCTTATTGCGAGTGAATTTATTGCGTAAAAAAATTTAGTGTCCTGAAAATATCATCAATCTTTGAAAAAAAATTAGAAACACCTACAATTTAGATTGATTTAGTAACCGAAAAATATATAAAAAGATAATAGAAAAATAAAAGCATTAATCTAAGGCACCACGATTTCAGGATTTAATTTCAGCAAGAACTGTTAAGGATGTTAGTTATTTACACCAATGGAACCTATAAAATTAATCGATGAAATATGTACCCATTAAATACCTCAGTTTGATCTATTAAAATTATTATGAAATCACAAAAGGTTCTGAACATTTTTAATTGCAAATAAAAAATTGCATGATCATCGCATCTCTCTATCAAGTCTGTTTAAAATCGAGAAACAACGAATGTGTTCACTTCTAGTTCTTTATCATTAATGAAGCAAACAAAATAAAGAAGAAGTAAAACAATTAAGAAGTTGGTACTTGATAAGGTGGCGGCGTATGTTACCTACAACTGGATCAGATAACATGCTAAACAACGAAACTAGTTCAGCTGTTACGCAATTTTATCGATAAATCCCAACAATTGAATTGAAGGCGTATTAACCAATCAGTTGGGTGATGTCATGCAATACCGAATTCATTTCGATGAAGCTCTAAAACCAACACGATGAGGGGAGGGGGGGGCGAATATGCGAGAAGCCCGGTTTAGCCGTTTGGCTGGTGAACTTTCGAGTGCTAAAACTCAGCGCGATTAGTAAAATGGCTTGCTCGAGATAAATTTAAATTGATGACCTCACCCGATCTTCATTTTACTTGTCGCTTTCTAGTTTGAGAGGGTTTTGTTCCGATGTGATTGTCATTGTCATATCATTTCCGAGTCTATTTGGTCGATGGTAATCGGATAGACAGGCCGACTCTTTTGAATGGGGAAAAGGTTCCGGATTGTTGGGCCGCTGAATATAGTGGAGGGGGTGCAGAGAACAAACCATGATGCGAACTTTTGTGCAAACTATTTTTGCCGGTCATTAAAGGTTTCGTTTTTTGCAATGTCGTGTATTACGACTCGAATTGACCTATTTTGCAGAAAAATAATTACGGCTTGGCTACCTCTTTCTATTCAGCGTAGCTTTACAGCTGTAGCTGAATAACCGTCATTTGAAAAATATGTCTTTTCAAATTTTAAATAGATTAGGTTAGGTTGCTGTGGCTGCCTAGAAAGGCACACTTAGGCCAATTTTGGCCCATTGTGTTACCACGTAGCGTAGAAGACCAGGGTTATTCGTGGGATTCGAACCCACAGCCTCTGGGACGGTAGGACAGCGCGCTAACAACTGAACTATCAGAGGCCCCAAATTTTAAATAAACATTTCCAAATCCATAAGCATTTTTATGTCGACATTATCAAAAATATTAAATTGAATCTACTAAATAAACAAAATTTCTATTTTAATAGCGTCCGAAAGGGGATAAGTTTGTGCAATCGTTTATTTAATTTTAAGAACAATGGTTTTATCTGTTGCATTACATTTGTTTATTATAGAATTTTTTTTTTTTTTAAATTGTTTTATACATTACGAATTATTCACATGTTGATAAAAATTTGTTCCACCACTTTTAGCCTTAGCAAAACAAATTTTTTTTGTTTAATAAAACTTTAAAATATGCGTTTTTCTGGAAATCGAACTCAGATTTTAATTGCTTGTAATATATTTTTGCTATAAAATGCTGTGCTTATAAAACATAAAATATTAAATTATCAGTATTCCAAAAATTTACGCTTAACAATTTATTTATGTTATTTGAATGTAGTATGAAAGGGTATATGAAAATCAAACGACATCTGAGCAGTGAATGGAAAATTAAAAAAAAAATATATAAATGGAAATGGAAAATCATAAATTGGATTTTTTACCTTAATAACAATAACTAGAGCATGTAATATGATAAAAATAAATATAATATTTTTATTGTTGAAGAGTTTAAAAAAATAAATTTTTAACTACATAAACATATTTTCTTTTTTCACTGCTGCTCTTGAATTATGCGCGTGTGATAAATGCTTAATAAAGTTCCACAACTAAAAAGACAACAACCAGCAGGTATTAAGAAATTTTAAAAATAACTTACGCTTGTGTGAAAATTTATTTTGTTTTTTGTTCTTTTTTTGATTTCATTATACACAAAAAGCACACAATTTCTAGTTGCATGTTGTGTGTGTACCTAAAAACCAAAAAAAATACAAATATTTATCATTTGCAAATTTTTGTTTTTCTTTTAATTCACTCATTCATATTTATTTGTAATTTCTCGCAATTAAGCTTAAAATGTTAGATGATTTTTTTGTTTAAGTCATAAAATTTTACAATGGCTTTGGCCAGGTGTGTAATGGAGTATTATTTGCATTAACAAACGCCCAGGTGAATACTAAATAAAATTTCAAAGCACGTACGTGCCGTATTTACACAGGAACGCAACTAGCAAATTTTGTTATTTTACTCATCTCTTTGGTTTTATTCATTTAAAACATTCAAAATTCAACACCCTTGAAAATTACATGCATATTACTGCCGGAAACCGGTGATCATTAAATGAATCATTAAGTCAAATATTTATTTCCGGTTAAAAAAATATTATAATCATTAACCTCTAACATTTTCATCTTCATTTAATATCAGTTTAATTTAAAGTTCTAATGATTAAAAGAAATATTGAAAAATATAATACTCTTTAATCCAGTCCTCAGACAAAATTGTTTGAATTGTCGAGTTTTTGTTTGATGCTAATTTAACCGATTGCTTCCAAATAGGGCTGTCTGGTTATTGAATGAATGAGGCAGTTTTCTGAATGAAATGCATTATGAATGAATGAATTCTTAAGCACCGCCTAATGTGATCAGAGGGTTTAAAAAAGTGTTATATTCTGGTGTCAACCAGCCGGAAGAGACGTCTTGGCTCTAAAGTTAATTGACCTTAATAATTCCTGAAGACTCCAATTAAAGCAGCTTGCCCGACACGTCCGCCTTAATTCCGGATTTTTCTAAACTTGTCCATTTACATAATCCGCATACGCAGTTGTGCATATATATTATATGTATATATATAATTTTGTTTTTTGTTTTCACTATTTCATAAAAGTAAATTAGACGTGTGGGACTGATGGCTGCATGTTGGGCACCAGTTGAATAGGAGCTTGTTTAATAAATATTCTATTTTTGGCGTAACAACTGCTCAATCGCTGAGTGTACTCACGCGCGCACTGGTTCTAAATGCATGCCATTACGCATATGCATTGAACACAAATCGTCTTATTTGATCTTTTATAATACTCAACTGCTCACAATGAGATGATTTTTCTTTTCTTTTCCTACAAATCTTAACATTTTCGCGGAATGTCTTATTATTCTTCTATTTGTCATTAGTCGGGGCCATTTGTTCTGATGTGCTCTTTAAAAATAGATTTGGAAGAGAAACTACCACAGAACGATATGCCTGCCAATAAGAAATAATTTTGTCTGTGAAATTTAAATTTATGAGAAGGAATGCTTTTTTTTTTATTTTTAAAGATATTTTGGTTTCGTGCAATATTTTTTGTCTGCATTATTATTGAGAAATTTTTTACTGAGTGAATTAAAGTCTCGCTGTCTCTGTTGTTTTTTCCCCAAATATTCGAGAGTTGTTTTATTTATAATAACTATTCTTTTTAACACATTGACATATGGGTAGCTGAATACGTGGCTGAATACAACCTAGAGGTTAATGTGTTAAAGATAATAAATGTAAAATTTATCTAATTTAGTAATTACGTATTTTATTAGCAGAATACGAGACTGAATAATCCTGGATTTGATTCGTATGTTAAAGAAAAAATCCATAATCCAACCATCCTTAAAAAATATCTACAGCTCTTATTATTATTACTTAATTGTTTTAAATAAGAAATGCAATTTTACAATGTTAGGAAAACAAGTTATAGTTTAAAACCGATTATTGTCGAAACTTAAATAAAATTATTTGAATGATTAAGTTCTAACTTAATCTTATAAATATGTATGTGGCTTAAGAAGTTGATTGAGTAATTAACAAATATATTTTTTAATTATTGTGAGATTTATAAGTAATTAGGCTTTTCCGGTATTGATTGGCATTTAAAAACGTTGTTACCTACACAAAATATTAGAGCATATTTTAATAGAGTAAAAATTTATTGATATAATTTTGAAACGGTTTCGAGACAAATTTATATTTATTTAAAAAAGTACTTTAAATTATTAGAAGGTTCGTAGCAAAGTAGTAAAACACATGTTTGAAATTGGAAACGAATATTTTTCAATAGGTAAAACTTTTGAATACAAAAAATAAAGAACTAAAATTACGAAATATCCTAAACTAAAGCAATATTTGAAAAAGAGACCTTTATAGGTTTCAAGAAATCCAAAATAGATCAAAAAATATTTTTCTTCTTGATTTTGTATTTAAACATTTCTTCTTAATTTAAAGAAAACTTTTCTATAACAGCAAAATGACTTCTAATTGGTTGACCTTCTCAATTTATTTTTATCAGGGGTAAGGTGCATTGACAATCCTAAAAATGTAGCTCTTGATCTGAACATTTTACTCAACTAATTGAGGTTAAAATTAAGAAAATGTTCAATTAAAATGATTAGATGTTATTTAGGTTTTAACGATATAAATAAGATTTATTGTTTTGTTTCATTTCAAAAGTGAAATTCTTGGCACTTTTCTCTGGCGTCATTGAAATTGCCAAGAAATAAAATATTCTAAAAATATTTACAGGTGTTCCTCATCTCCGAGTTTCTTGCGGAATGTTTAATTTTGTTAAAGAAAATGTTAAGATTAATAATAAGAAATACATACTTGATTTTTGCGAGAGATAAAAAAATCCAGTGCAATAAATTTAGTTAAAAATGAGTAAATTTGTTATGCCTCTATTCATTTTTTCAGTAACTTGTCTAGAATGCTAACAACATTCCATAAAGTAAAAGTAAATAAGGAAACTAATATAAAAAGATGAATATAGGCAGAAAAAGATTTTTAGTGAGGAATTATGGAGCCGCCTGGATTGTCTAGCCTGTTTGTATAGAATTTATTTTTATAGAATATGAAGATGAGAGAATATCTTCGACTTCGAATTATATATTTTAATTTGAATTAAACAAATATGAATTGTTATTATATAGAAGGCGTTCTCCACTTAAGATCATTTTTCCTTGAAATTTTGCTCTCCATCATTTTGAAAATTGAAAATAAATGTTCAAATTCATTTTTTACTTTGTGTTCGCTAAAAGTTGACCGTGAGATTAAGTGGCAACGTCCATTGCATCGGTTAAGTGATCTCACAATTGCTTACAGAAAAGTCTTCGTTTAAAGAAATAAAATATCATAGAAATCGCTACACTATATATTTAAATTTTATTCCTAACTTAAATTAACTTAATATACAGCAATTACATCATTCACATGAAATCGATTACTAATTTTTGTTGCTACCAAAAGAATATCTTCAAAGTTCTTGTTTTAAAAATCTATCTGGTGGAAGACATAATCGTCTAAAAATAAATATTATAACATGCAAAAATATTGCTACTATCTGCACAGAAAATTGATCAGGCAAGTAGCCCTGAAGATCATTTGCATCCGTTGGAAAATACCACTTCAAATTATCACTTATTAAATGTGTTTATTTCATTAGCACACTTACCCACTATAAATATAAATCTCTTCGATGAAAACAGCCAATGTTTCTAACTCAAATTCGTGATAATTTGCTTGGAATCATGGGAAGAGCATTCTTCACTCTACTTATTTTATTTTATTTTATTTTATTTATATATATATATAGAACTAAAAAAAATGTTAAAACATTACGCAATCGTGCAACATTTTCTAAATTGCATCGTATTTTTCTTTTTAAACATTTTCAGCTCAACAACGAGCCAGAGCAACAATACTGCCCTTTCTCAGAGGCCGTACATGTCCGATATCAGTTCACCGCTTATTCAGGTACTTGGCCAAAATCTCGAATATTCTCCGTGAAAATTTATTTTTAACTAAGCTTTTCTCTCTTTTTGGCATTTGGCCATGTTTTTTTATTGATCATGTAGGAGGATGGTGACAACAAAGTGCTGAAGCTCAGGTTTGATGTCAGTCAGTACGCCCCCGAAGAAATTGTCGTAAAAACTGTCGACAACAAGCTTTTGGTGAGTCATTATTTACATGCATTTTTTTTTTATTTATTTTTCTTTTTTTTGCATATAGAACTATAATAACAAATTCTTTCTGCACGAAATTTGATATAAGTTGGCTAGTGGAATTTTGTATACGGGGTTCTGGTTTATCTCGTGACCAATTTTATCTGGACAGATGCTTCTTCTCTGAGTTTATTTCAAGCAGCCTATCACAAATACTTTGGCTGATTACGTAATTGAAACAGAGGGGTTTATTTGGGAGGTCAAATTTTATGATATAAACAGCTGATTATGGAAATTAATTTTATAGGGCAAGGAGGATTAGTAAAAATTATAAAGAACTTTCATAGGTAGTTCTTTAAGTTATCAAATTTCACAAAAAGCTAAAATTGGTAGTAATTTTAAAAATTCTGTATATGAATATGAAATTTGTTCGAAAACAAGAAAAACGTGTAGAAGTATCATAATTTTTGTGTTGTCACGTTTATTTTAGATTAATTTTATTATATTAGAAGGTTAGATTAAAAGATGACAAGATCCGTAAAAGATCAAGTGTCATCAGACTCAAAGAAATGGTAATAATAGTCGAATGTGATTATAGAAGTAGAAAAGTTAAATTTGAATATCTCCGAAACATTTGCAAAAAATGCGATTTGTGTCTTCTTCGAAGAAAACAGAATTTTTTGCTCACTATTAAAAACAATTTTAAAGAACTTAAGAGAATCTATTAATAGTGGACGCTTATAGAAATCGTTTAATCGTATTTAGAATTAATTAGGGAAGTACCCGAAATGTCTAATCCATTTTGATTTGGGACCGAAAAAATATTATAGTACGAAATTTTCGCATTTCTGCATTGATCACAAATGAAAATTTACGAGACATATCCAGTCCTTCTCTAAAGGTTAACCATTAGTACATCTTTGATTTATATTTTATGTGTGGAAACGTAGGAATAGGTTTAATTTAAAATTATATTAAAGGTGCATTATTTAAATAAATTTTGAAGTGACAATTTTTTTTAGATTGGTTTAGATTGGTCTAGAGCAGGCATTTTGAAATTTATACGTTCATGGAATCCACCTTATGCTTCGTAGAACCCTAACTCTAACTCAAAACATAATAGCAATTGTGGTCACGGTATATGTTTTCTATGTTATGTTTGATCTATAAAAGTGTTAAAAATGAAAATTGAATGAGAGGATTTTTAAAAATTTGGATTTTTTTTTTTAATAGCTTAAGGCTCAAGGTCTTATTTAAGTAACGTTACCAATTGTTGCCTGTTTTGTAACGACGTTTCATAAATGGTCAAAATATTGCCATTTGTACTCTTAAACCCTATTTTTTCCCGAAAACTGTTCACTGTTTTCGAATTCGTAATCTGTAAAAAAACTCCAATAGAAATGCTCTCAGTTGATATTCACTTGCGTCTGTATTGAAACCCTGATTTTTTAGATCACTTTCAAACAACGTTATACATTTAAAAAATGTTTTTAAGTGAAAAACCTTTTGCTTTTGAGCTTCATAATAGACCCTATTATAAGAAATTGCAAAAGAATTGATGTGAGCAATCACGAATAAATTTTGTATACAATAATTGCCAATCTATTTTATTTTATATGTACTTTATTATATTCTACATAAAATATAATAAAACGCGGCCAAGAAAATCGAAAACCTAGCTTCTATTTAAGATTTAGTTTCTTATTTCTACCATTGTTTTTTTTAAATTTTCAAAGTGTAGTTTGCTCTTATTCCCTTCATTCATGACAAAATATACATGTACAAGGTAAAGCTTAAACTTCTAAAGAAAACAAAATCAGGAATCTAAAAGAAGAATTTGACGAAAATTTTATCCAAAAAGTTTATCTGTAAGCTCCTTTCCGACAGGTTATTCATATTAATTTTTTATTTGTATGTCTTCCGCACTCGTAATTTAAAATAGTATACGGCACTCGGGAGGATTCCGCCTTCGTGTGGAATCGATTCCTTTCCCTCGTACCGTAATATGCTATTAAGTATGCTATATAGATTGAATGAGGTGTGATTAATCTTTAAATTTTGTATATTCCAGGTGCACGCCAAGCACGAAGAAAAGTCAGATACAAAGAGCGTGTATAGAGAATACAATCGGGAGTTCCTTCTACCAAAGGGAGTAAATCCTGAGAGCATCAGGTCATCCCTTAGCAAAGACGGGGTTCTTACTGTGGATGCCCCACTTCCAGCCCAGCTGACAGGCGGAGAGAAGATGATTCCAATTGCCCATAACTAAATCTCACGGCACTAATTTACTTTTAATATCGAATTTGGACTCCTCATTTTTATTGTAATTACAATATGTCTAAATTGTACGTTCATTTCTTGTCTAGTTGCTTTGTTTTATATTAATTTGTTTCATTTGTAACTTTAACTAGTGATGATAGCTTATGTTCAGTTCATGAGTACTCGATATGCAATATGATTTTGAAAACGATAATTAAGATGCATAATGAATCTAGTTTTAACGAATTGGCAGTCACTGCTTTCGTAATTTATTATTTGTAAAATTTTCTTATAATTCGCATCAATACTCACCGCGCTTAACTATACATCACGAAAAATTACTTAAAGACCTAGGTGTATTATACATTCGCTCGAATGCAAATATGATGTTAACTAATAAAGGCTTTTTATACAAGTTTTTTTTAGATATTTTCAAACTTAGTGATTCTCCTTACAGTAGATAACTCGTGTTTTTTTTGTTTTTATACAGAATTTAAAATAAATATTTATATTGGTTTCTAAGCAGTCTTTTATTTTAATATGTTTTACTGTTTCTGTACCTATACTCTCGTTTGGGATATTCGATGTTTGCCTATTTTCCATTGCTTATCGCTATTTTGCAGTTGCAAGACCCAAAATAAACTAATTCGAAACTGATAACAAAACAAATTATAAAGTTTAGAATGTGTGTCAAACTATAGGGGACTTTATAACAAATAAGAAAAGATGACCAATAGCTTGGCTTTTAAAATAGGCATTTCACAGTTTTGTTGTAGTAATAATAAAGTAGTAATAAAAAGAGAAAACAAGTTTTTATTGATGAATTTTAATTTAATCGAAGCGTAAAGTAATAAACAAATTATTTTGTTAATCTTCGTGAACTTAAGAGCATACCTTTACCATGTTTACGGTAACAAGAAATATGAAATAAAATTAAAATCAGTATTTAGTATTTATTGGTTGCCGTATAACTTCGATATATGGTATAACGATTAATTATATGACTTCATATTCACATAAAAAATAGTTACGGACAAAATATTTTTGTTGCACTAAAATTTTCATACACGGAATTACAGAAAATGTAAGTCTTTAACAACTATAAAATAATATAAGATAATGAAACGATAGGGAAAAGCGAATCCGAAAAAAAAACCTCCAAAAATAATCGATTTGATTGGATCTGTCGAAATCGGCAACTTTTCTAGAGAAATCACAGAAGTTAAAAGCTCTTGAACTGATAATGGCCTTCTAACTTAAATACGGAGAAGGGTGATAAATGTGCCAACCATTTCTGGATTATTGCTATTAATTACTTCTCCACCTGGGAATACTCCGAATTATTCTTCGGGGACTGTTTGGTCGGCTAAGGTTTTTGATGGGGGCGAAGGAGAAGATGCGTCTGCGCTCAAAAAAGGAAAAAATCCTTTAGACATCTATTGGTTGGGTCCAGAAGCAAGCAGCATCCCTCCATAAATCGAATTTTTCGGACGATTCTAGTCACACTGATGAATTTAACGTGCGTTAATTTTAAGATGATTTTAATTAAAACGGTTAGGGGTATTGTAATTTATGTTTTTCATTGAAACTAAATATTTTTCGAAGAAAATGATGAAGAAATGAACTCTTTTTACCTTTGAATATGCTACAAAACGATTAACATCCATAGCTGGTAGAATTTAAACCAAATAATTATGCAAAACCTTAGTAATTTAAAATTTATAAATGCGAGATTAAATCTCGAGACTTTTTTTTGTGAATTATGAAATAATTTTTGAAAGTCTTCTTTTGCTCAATTAATATGAAATATTAGCTGGACTAAACCTAATTAATTTTAGTTTTCTAACTAAATACCCAAAATTTTAAGCTCAAAAGCTATCAATATTCCTTTATTCCATTGAAAGATTAAACTATAGCTTCATTTTGATAATAGAAAACCAAATTTAGAAATTAGCCAGCTTATTTGGAAGGATATTTTATAATATACTATGGTAATCTGGTATGAAAGATTCCAGTTTTACATTGCTCTTTTTTTTGGACAATTAGATAACTTTGAACGTTGTTTTGTTTTTACTCGAATGTAGTGGAAAATTAAAATATCGATTTGGTCTGTAAATTAATGAATTTTTAAATTTTCCAATTCTATTGTAGAAGACTTATTTGCCTTTTTAATGGAGTTAAAATAAAAACAGGGGGAATACGTTATCCACTCCAAATATATCTTCCTTAAAATGAATTTCACAACACTTATCCACTACCCTTCTCAATCAGATAAAAGGAAATGTCGATATTTTAGCTACAGATATATTTAGATCATTCACTGTTTTTCCAAGGAGATTACATGAAAATTAATTATTAAAATTAATATGCCAGTATAAGAAATAACATACCATATCTATTGAATAATTTAATTCCAGAGTGTTTTGTAATTACTGCTGGTAGGGAATTTATTTGAACAATGATTTGTTGGCTCGGTGGGATAAACTTTGTCAAGATGAGATTTTTATAACCCTCTGTAAATCAAAATTCGTGCTGACAGCAATTGCCATTTAAAGTTTATCTTTCGCTCATATATCCTCATCCTGTAGCATCATATCGCAGATTCATTTAGACGTAGGAAGTGAAGAGGCGAATCTCCAGCTTCCGCGTAGGTGTATCTGATTAATACTTTGGTTGCAATACGGTTGCATTCTAAATATATATTTCTACCTATAATGCGATTTTACTTACAAAAATAAGGAAAAAATTAAAGCGAACGAAATACGTACAATACAGGGTGATTTATAAAGAAATGTTCCAACATGTGCTAATCGATTCCTTACAGTGCTGTGATCAGCATTTACGATGATTCCTCATCTTCATTTTCGTAGAATTCCTCCTTCACACCTTTTTTAATGGCTGAAATATTTTCGCGTGTGCAGAGAGGCGAGCTAATATAAAATGTAATAACTTCTATTCGAAACATAGTAGGAGGACAAGTAAGATTTTGATAAAAAGTATGTATTATGAGCTTTTTAATAGTATCTCACATGTTCCGATTTGTTAGTAAATGTGACAGGTATGAACGTTAAAACTTAAAATTTTTAAAAATGTTGATTAAAAATATACCTTTTTATCTTCCGTCCTTAAAAATTTCCTTAATAAGGATATGGTTTAAAAATCAAAAAAACAAATGCACCCTTAAAATATCTTTCAAATAAAAGACGTACCATGTCAACATATTTAGTTCGTCCATTATTAACATTTTTGTGGAGTCACTAGAATACTCAATTGGAAAAAAATGTCTGTCCATTAAATTATTTTGAAAGTGGCCTATGTCCAAAATGTCATAAAGACGACTTTTCTATATTCTTTTAAAGTAAAATCGTAGTTATGACAATTTGGACTTAGACCACTTTTAAAATAAACGGCTCATATAACGACGGATTTAAAAAAATAAATTTTCCTTATAAAATTTGCACAACTACATTTTTAGAAAAGTAAACAATTTCTGATTCAAGAACAAATTCAAAATTTTTTCCTAAAACCATAATTTTAATGGAAATCCCTTAAAGTTGGGAATTTATGGTAACAGGGCTTTTTAAAACTTCCAGCATATATGTAACATTATGGACAGTGAAAACAAAGCAGTATAAAATGCAGCGACTATTAAAAGTTATTTAAAGTGTTGGAAAGAATTAGCCATGTGACTAAACCTGATCCTAACAGGTGAGGGAAGTATTAAAGAGTAGATTGGTAAGCTATTATACTTTTTTCTTTTTCTGAATAAGCTCGGTTATATAATACTATATGTTCTCCCTTAAGACCTTAAGTGAGCGCACTTCCTAAAAATCGTTAACGTTGATTTTGGCAGGAAGGAGTTATTTACTAATTGTAGAGGAAGTTAGAGGGGCTGTGCGAATTGGTCAAGTTTGTCAAAGTTTAATGGATATCCCCAAAGAATCGAACTTTGTAATAACAAAAATACGTGCGTTTTTTAAAATAGAACAATTATACTAAAATACTGTCATTAATTTTTAATATTGGTTGTAAAGTCCCAAAAAACGTGTATCATGTTTGTGTTATTTTCAGTCAGGAATACCATAAAAAATTGTATGCTTTTAGATTTTTAGGCAAGCTCGTTACTCAGGCATTAGGTCATATTTACGTCATATGTGTAAAATTTGTAAGTTTTCATGAACGGATGACTATTCTGAACGTTTGCAAGGAGTGGATATTGAAAATTCTATAGGTAATATTTGTACGAAGTGCTCGCGAAGTTGGAATGAAATTGGCATGAATAAAAACTTAAACGTTCCAACTTTTCTGCACGAGTCCAGTTGTAGATTCAATCACTATGGTTGAAAATCTTTCCAAATAAAAATTCTTTTTGCCGACTTTAAAACTGTCTCCGGTACCCGCAGGTAAGCTAGCCGGGCAAATTAAGGGATTTTTTTTTTTAGAATCATGAAAATGTAGATGATATTCCCGTTTCCGTATGTATCTCCTGTGCAAAACAACCAAATAACCGCTGCTGTCGAGAACACGGGAGAGGATACTTCAAAGTGTATAACTAAGTTCAGGGCAAATCATGAGTTGGCAAGGATCCTTTTTTAAGTCCTCAAGTGGACGTTCAAGCAGTCTGACACAATTTTAGCGTCTATAACTTCCCCAGAGCGCGGAAAGAGACATCAAAGCGATGGTATCGATTTGATTTGCCGACCATTGGTTTTACCACTCGATCTAACCACATGCTCATCAACAAAAAAAAAAAAATTAATTTAGTCCTGCAAGGATGATTTCGTAATAAGGAGTCCCCTTCTCGTCTTCCAGAGAGCAATTGAATTTGCAGCGCGATTGCGGGCGTGCATAAATCCGCAACACGACGTCGTTGTGCAGCCCTTAAAACAGAGCAATTTGTCAATTGCCCAAGTGACTGACTGGGCACCCGCCCGGAAGGAAACTGGATCCTCTTGTTTTCGTTATAAATCATTGCTAGTAGTAAAGTCGTTCCATCTTAGTGAGTATCAAGCACTGAACAACGAAATGATGGGAAAACGTAATCATCCTTCGCGCAATGTAATTTTGCAACAGACTGGAATAATAGGATCTAGCAGGATAGAGTGCTGACGGAAAATTAAGCAGCTTTCCGAATTTCCAAATGTTCAAAAAGTTCTCACGTTATTGTCATCGGTAGTGCATTTAATCGATAAGATGAATAAGAGTGCAGAGTCTTACATGAGAAGGTAAAGATGTTTTCTATTTCAAAGAAAAACATTTTGCAAATGGACCTATCCAAATTAAAGGAAGTTTTTGACTTAAAATCAGTAAATTTCGTTTTCGAGTAAAATGGAAACGTATTTTTTATATTTTTGAAAAATTATTAAAAAATAAAAGGTCATCATGGAAGTTTCTAACGTGGCTTAAATTGAAGCTTGGGTCTTAATTTAAGAGTAACTATTGGATACATATAACTTATCTTTATAGACAACTAACTTTATACACAACTTGACGAACAAGTTTTCCAATTCTTAGTTTTAATTTTGTTGTATTTTTATATAATAATTTAAGATTTCAGCTATCATTTAAGAAATATTATGAGCTCTTGGATCAATATGTTCTTTTTTATTGATTTGTGACTTTCTGTATTTTTTAACTCTACTTTTCTGGAAAATTACAAATTCTTAACACTAGAACTACCAAAACCAGTCAATTTGACTGGTACTCAATTCCTTCCTTCATTTAATTGTACCTATATTTTTGTAATTCTCTTCTGATTTATGCCAAAGTTTAATAGAATTGAGAATTACGACATATAGTATTCAAAAACCTTTTTCGATTTGTTCAAATTTGAAAGCATATTAAATTAAAGGTGCAGAAAGTTGTTAAAATTACAGACTTGCGCGCCGGTAGTTCTAGTGTTAAGGTAAGGAAAAAATCCTGTGGAAATGATTTGCCAATTTTTTGTTATTATATTATTTCAATATTTGGGTTTTTATTTCAAGATTTCCGGTTAAAATGAATATCATAATATGAATCAATATTATCAATATATCAGGATCTGAACTGGAATTTTGTATCGAATTGAATATTTTAAAGTTTATCCTTAATCTTATCTTATCTTAGACTTATTTTAATCTTATCTTTTTGGAAAGTTCATCGTATTGCAAAGATTATACCCATACAAATATCAAATCCTGATTTAAAAGAAATTCTTGGATTAAGATTTTGATGCAAAGTCAATGCTGTTTGACGTTATTTCGCCAAAAATTAAAAAGTTTTACTAGGGGCAACTAATAATAAATTTCAATTCATTCATCACTATTCTTCCCCCAAATCACACATTCGTTTATATTAAAATACAAGAAATTTTTAAAATAGGGTTGTCGTAATTAATTTAAAAGTCATACAGTATTTTTATAAATTTCAAGTTTACGCTTTAATGTACGTTTTGATAAGCTTGTTACATTTGCTGGGAACTTATTATAATAATTAATTGGGGAATAAATCGTGTCATATTTTAAACTGTTAGTCCAATGATGCCGACAGATCATAATATTCCTTCGTTGCTTTCGTTGTATTGTACCCATATACGAGTATCTCCGATCTCAAAGAAAAATTGATACATTGCTTTTTGACCTTAGCCGCTGTTAGATGTGTTAGATTTAGTTTTCCGGTGCTTTTATATAGAACCGTAATAGGAGTATCACGAGTAAGTTCAAACAGGGTTTTATTTAATAGTCTAGATAAAATCAGGAGGTTATTTTCTCACTTTTGGCTCGATATGATTAGTCCTTATGTTGCCAACAGCCATATGTGGGCATTGTATCTTAGGTTTTTAATATGAAGCTATTCCTATTTATATGATCCCGATAATTCCAGCCATCGTTCTACTAATAGTATCCAGATGTTTAGTCTAAACGAGTTGATCGACTATTGCGACTAATCCGAGATATTTATATTCTGATATTTCTTTTAGTTCCCTTTCGTTGATCCGTATGTTAATATTAATGTCGTTTTTGTTTGTCTGCTTAATTATATTATTTATACTTATTATATATATGGTATGTAGGTCGTTACCTAAGTATTTAGTGCTAATATATTATTTTGAATACAGCAATAGCGTGTCGTTCGCATGCATCATGCATTTTTCTCTCCGATTTTCGAATTTAATATTATTATAGTACATTAGTAAAGTAAAGGTTCTAGTAGTGATTCTTACAGAACATGGATTTTGGTATGTCTCTCCTCTCTATAAATACTGTTTATTTTAGTTTTAAGGGTTGCTTTATCTAAATACTCCTTTAGCAGCTGAATTGACCTTCCTTGTATTCCTTGTCCCTCAAGACTTTCATAATAAATATTTTTATAGTTCCTAAAGTATTTATGAATTTACACAGGAACTGAGGAAAAATTCAGTTATTTAAGTATAGAAGCCGTATTATTATAGTACTTTCTCAAATTTACCAAAAATTCAGCTTTTGCTGTTCCTTTATGTCCGAATATAGTGTATAATAGATAAGAGGCGATAACGACGTCATTATAAACGTTTTATTAAAATATTAGACAATATGGCTTCATAAAACAGATTTTATGAATTAACAAGCATTTTTTATACTCTGTGTGTATTTGAGATAACGATTTATTAATTAAATATTTATAAAAATTAATAAATAAAGAAATGTCACTTTCAGACATTTGCGGTTTTTATGGCAAAGGAGAAATTGTAATGTTGTTATTAAAAATATGTCAGATTCTATGCTTTGACTTCTTTTGCAGAAAACCACAATTCCTTGAGTTTGATTACTTTTCTAATATACATGAGTTTTAATTTCATATTATGTATGTACTTTTGGTAGGCATTATATAAATGGTTATATGATGGAAGGTTAGTTTATTTAACGTTGCGTTAGCATATGTAATCCTAATTAGTCTTTTCTACTTATTTGATAAATGAATTTTTCATGAAGAAAACGTAAAAGGAGCAAACACATTCATTCAGTTCTTCTATAAACAAAATATATTGTTCGGTTTACAACCTCTAAATTGATATATGTATTTAATTAGTAACTTTAAAGGTGTCTCAACTCATAATTTTAAAGGTAGAAATAAAAAAGAATAAAAAAATAAAACGAATTTGGATATTAATCTGTAACATCCATAACGCATTTTAAATTTAAATCTACCGTGCTTATTTTATACTATGTTATGTCTCTAAGACGACTTGAATAATTACTATAATTTATTTGAATATTTATTATTGATATGGAGAGTATCACAAAATGTTATTATCAAATTTGGAAAAAAGTATTTTCGTCCATCAAGATAATAAAAATAGTACTTTTCAAGCCCGGAACCCGAGAATTTAAGTGTTTAAATCATTACTATTTTGGTTATAACATTATCTCAAAAGAATATCTTAAAAAGGTCATTTATACATATTCAGGAGCTCCTATTCTTCCTAAGCCAGATTTTTATTTTATTACATATATAAATTTTAAATGATTTGACATAATATAAAATATACTATATATGTATAAGGTTAATTTATAGTGAAAAGATATAGAGCGAACTGTCTTCAAAATAATGTGACCAATTTTGGTTGATGTATTCAAACCTTTAAAATATCGGAAATGGTAAATGTATTAAGTTTTCGAAATAACAATTTATTGTTGAATAATGATTATATGCACTAATTAAAAGCTTATTAATACAAACTATTTACGCTATGAAAACAGAAATAAATATAGGGTGCTCACGAAAACTTTGTATTTGAAACTTTTCAAATTAAAATCTTGCCTCAGTATTACCATTTATAATTATAATAAATATAATCAATATACTGCTAATAACTATACAGCAAACTTTTTTATTTATTTACAGTTATAACAAATATTTTATACCTTGCTTCAAGTTATAACGATTATATCAGCAAAAATTAGATCAGTAAAGATCTTAAATCCAATATCTCTTCAAAAAACTGTAGCATGCTTTTCAATAAATAGTTCTATAACTGTTGAATCATGCCAATTTAGTTTGCATTTATTAATTATAACCCTATTCGAAAAGTTATCGATTATAACGAACCTAACTTTTTTTATTTTCAAGTTTCATTGGTATTTTATGTTAAGAAAGTCGTGGGATTCTCGCAATGAGCTTCGGGGGTTTGTCCTTTCAAGCTAAAGTCAAACCCTAAATCCAACCGAACAATAAACAAAACCTCATCAAACTGCAGAATGGTGCGATGCACGCTTCCTCGTAAGGCCTGCGCAGGACCTTCTATTGCCATGTGGGAGCAAAGTTGTTCCGCGGCAGGAGGCTTCGAGCACGCCGCTTTTGGCACCAGACGAAGATTGAGGGTTCTTCCAGTCGGTTAAGGGCCAAATGCAAATGTGTGGCCGAGAGGCGAACCTTTGCCCGTCGGTAACTCGCGACGGTTAGGGAAGTGATTTGGGCTCGTTTGTCGAATTTGGTTCCGGTGAGTTGATTCGATTCAAAAGTGGAAGTTCATAAATTAGATACGAATTAAAGGTGCGTGTGAAGTGCTTAAAGTAGCGCAGATTACCTTTGTGAATAATGATTTTGTCCACTGCTCTTTTCTGCGGGTAAGTTCCGTTCAAAATTCCTGAAAGGTTTGAAAAAGGTGAAATTCTAGAGCCCGTGGGATACCTTTTTATGTAGACTTTGAGTCTGTAAAGCTCCAGCTTTTTCATTTGAATTGCGGATATTGCGGTTTCAAAATAAAAAGGAGGACCTTTCCGTGGCATGGTTTTTGACAAAATTTTTCAATATAACCTTATTTGAGGGCTGTAGGCTAAAGGACACTGTGACGATATGAAATTTTTTTGTGAACTCTCGTATCGAAATATGCGGATGCTTTTTTTTAGTATATACGGTACGTAAGAGTGAACTTGATCGTATGTCTTTTAAGCCAGTGATCTTGCGAATTACGATACCAGGAGTCCTATGAAATAAGATGCCTTTTAGTCGGTTCTCTTTTATATTGGTCTCCACAGAAACGGTGCCCGCGGATAGTTGCCCTGACTCCTTGATGTTTGCTCAGACAAAATGAACTCGACGAACAATGTGAAAGTCTGATAAGGTTAAATATTTGATAAAACAGAGTCCCACTGGGCGACGTAAAGCATTTTGTATTGTACTTTTATGCAAGCGACTTATATTAAACGCTTTGAGGACTGAACAGTACACCTTGTGCTATGACCCTTCTTATTGCACCTATAAACTCACAATGGAAGGAACTTTTCTCAACCATCGACCAGTGTTTTATTAATTTTGAAAAAAAGAAAAGAATTGTGTTTTTTTCTAGATATTAATGTAAATGAAGAAAGTTTCAATCGAGGTTTTTAGTTGCAATACAAAGTTCATTGAGAAACATTCAGAATTTCTTTTAAAATTTAAAATCAACCGTTTTTGTATAGTACTACGTCTACCTCTGTTGTATTTTAATATTCCTGTATCAGATTAGATAGAAAATTTATCATTAAATTGAATTTTACAAATCGTTAGTTATATCAAAATTTTAAGATTTGAGAAAAATACATTAAATTGCTCGGACATTAACACATCCAAACTTTATTTATTAAAAATGATATATTTTTGGATTAAATATTTGACGAAAAGTGGGTATAAAATTCAAGCAATTTTGTTTTAGTTTAAATTTATAAATTTAAATTCAGTGCAACATTTGTTGCATCCGGATTCAATTGTGAAAAACAAAACACGTGTATTTTTTGACTTTAAATAAATTTGATTAAAAAACGTTATACTAAAATTAAATTTTTAAGATTTATCTAGTAGCTTACGTAAGTTATGATAAATAAATACTTTTTTGTGTGAAATTAAAGTGGGAACGAAAATATATTAAACAAGCTAGCCAGGCGGATTATAATCCATTTTTTTATTCAAAACACTGCTATACATAAAAAAAGTTATGTAAAATTATAGAAAACTGGAAAATTGTCCATGATATTCAGTCCTACAATCTAATTTATTATTTTAGTGAATTTAGAAAATTCTATATTTCTAAATCGAGTTTTTATACGAAGAATGCTTTTATTATTTTTCCTAATTTAATTCTAGTGAAAATCCATCCGCAAAGCCTCTGCTGTACCACATGAGCTATGGTGTCTTTCTAATAAATTGGCGAAGTGATTTTTAAAAGTCTTAAAAGCAAAGTGTTTTAATACCAGAAACTTATAGTAGTGATTTTCAATTATATATATATATATAACAAAGAATCAAATTAAGGGTATAAAATATTTATAACATAAAAATCATACAATGCTAATGAACTCGAGGCAAAAACAGAAAATTGTATGATTTAACAAAAGTAAATTTTTCTGTGTAGTTGAATATTAATAAACATTCAGAATGAGCGATCCTTAAAACCCAAGTATATTGACATTCATGGAAATCGCTCAAAGTTCAAAAATTTGAAATCATCATTTTTAAACCTGTAGGTATATGTTGGTTTTTCCAGTAGGAAATGAAAGAAAGTTCCATCAGAGATACAAACAAACAGACAGATTAACAATAGTTAAGTTGTAATTAATTGCCTACGCCCTAAAGGAAAGTATCACCTATCTATGTATGTAATACTGTTGAAATCTTTCAAATCGGTTAAGTAGCTTCTGAGATTACACTCATAAATTATCCTCTTTTGAACAGGATTCTAATTATTTGGATTTTGCAGCGCACGCAATAATAACATCATCTACGATTAGTTTTTTTCCCATCGCAATATTATTCAACGTCGAAGATCGGTTAATTTACATAAAACATTTATTAATTATAGTACATCTAAATCTTCCTTGTGAATTAATCTATCTAATCGTGAAAACTAGAACAACATTTATTCAGTAGTTATGCAGTGGGGGATTTTCTTTTATAATATGTAGCGACAGTTTAGACGAATTTATCGTACCAGTACATGAAATGTACCTTGACTTTTTCATAAATTTCTGTGCATCTTCTTTCTATTTTTAATTATAAGTTCTATTTTATAATCTTAATTAAAAAATTAATAATTCAATATAGATATACTAGATGTATTTTAAACTTAATTAAATAGAAATATTTTCAAATTTAGTCACTATTGCTTGTATTTGTTACGAATTATAGAGAATTGAAAAATGAACGTGAATTTTAAATTGAATTTATGTATATGTTTAAATCCATTAGGTTAGGATTTAGGGTTTTTAAAAATAGGAGTGTGTTTGTACTAACAAATTTAATTTCTTTTGTCTATCAATTATTTTGATCTATGACCAAAATGTTGAATGTATAACAATTATGAATGAGATAACAGAGCTAACAATTTTTATATTATATATTATATTTAGTAAAATATACTTAATTTAACAATAAACTTTGCAAAATGCGTACATAAAAGTAATAGTAATAGAAATTTTCATTCTTTTTGAGTTTAGACTTCCTTAAGGCATAATTTTTAAAGATTTAATAATTCACGAAAATATTTGAAATTGAAAATTCTCATCTAGGTCTGAAAATTCTCAACAATTTAATTTAATATTTAAATTATTCTTGGATTCAATTACTCGGTAATTGCCTCTTAATTAAATGATATGTAAATTACGATAACTAAAGGAATCCTAATCAAGTTATCATCAGCATATTGAGTGAATGATATTAATCGATGATTATATGATGAGTTTATATTCATTTCCAGTTGCTTTTATGAGATTAAGAATGCACCCTTCATGAAATAATAATATTACCTGATTAGTTTATAATTGTTTCTGATACAATCTTGATACAGTACAATTTTTCAGTAAAAAATTTTCAACTGATAATTTTTTATTTTTATTTGATGTGTTTTAATTCAACCAATTGTTAACTATTGACTATATGTTTCATATATATAGGATTTTGTGGAAGTAATGAACCTAAAAGCGGTTATTTTTAATTCCTTTTTGTAGCTTTGACCATGATATTGTAACTTTCTTTTTAGATCAGAGGAAATAAGAAAATAAAAAAAACCTAACTAACTAACCAAACTTTCGTTTCTTCTTGTTAAAGGAGTTGCTTGTCTGAAGTCAACACTCATTAAGGTCTGCATGAGTGAAGTTGACACCTCATTTGCCTTGCGGTGAAACGAAATGACCCAGCAGCACCTTTAGTATTTATCTTGTCTCGCAGCCCTTAGCTATCATTTACCTACAAACTTTGTATTTTCCGGAGATTTACTTTAGGGTATCACTTAGAAGAGCTTAGGAAGTCTTTGAAAATTTACGTGAAAACCGCAACAAAAATAATATTGTACTTTACAGGTACTTATTATTAAAACTTTAGGGTTTTACCCTTACGCAGATTATGATTTTAAAAATGAGAAAATCATGTTACTGAAAAGCTAATTTTGATGTGACCTTTTAACAATTATGCCTGTTTTTTACCAGCAAATATCCTTTGACGTGGACTTGCCTGAAGGTTTGCAACCGCGCTCTATAGGAAAAAATGTTTAAACAATCTTAAAATTGCACCTCGGTATTCGAGTGCTTGCAAATAAACTTATGGCAGGTACTCCTAGAGCGACTTTGAAATACTTTATCCCTTTAAAATTCCTGGCATGCCCTTTAGCTGAAATCCTGTTATGAGTTAATAGCTCACATAGGTCATACATGGCCCTGTTTATGCTATACAACCCTTTTATGCTTACAATGTATAGTAAGTATATGAGTTAAGCAGATTATTTATTCTCCTCGGACGTAATTGAATTTTATCTAATAAATTTAGGTTTTATGTCCTTACCATTTTCAGATCATTCAATTAATTAAATTCATTTTTAGAATGAATTTAAACAAGGAGTAGAGGAAATTGTAAATCTAACCAAAATTTCACATTTCAATGTATTGGGTAAACTTAGTAGAAACTCGTTATGAGAAAGTTGTATAAAGTTTTATTTGGTATTATGCAGCTTCTTTCAATTTGATAAATTACTCAGATTTCTGGGGGAAAGATATTTTAAAATAGGTATTCATAATTTTAAGATGTATTCGAAAAAAAATATATACATTTTTCTAAAGGATAAAAAATTTACTATTCTATAGTTCAGTTTGTCTGAATCCTGAATTAAACAGAAAGTAAATTGTGATTTTTTTTTTTTGAAATAAAATGATTCCTCTGAAAGTGATATAGGCCATTACTTTATATTTTATTTTTTTTAGTTGTTTTTACTTGTTTTTACTTGTCGTTTTGAATATGTTTTAAAAACAATTTAAGAAAATGTATCTGGAACGACAAAAGATGGTTTCGTATACTTATAAAAAAGAATTATTTAAAAGAAAAGTTTTTGTATGTTATATGATTATATAAAGGTACATTATTAAGTTTTTTTTATATAGTCAATTTTATCACTGACCAAAAATAACGATTTATTTTTATTTTGGAAGAAAAACATCATCATTTTAAATATATAAACCATATAAACTTGAATAATTTAAAATTGATCGCTTAAGTTCTGTTTTGAAAAGAAATTTACACTAGTTAAAGCTATTTTACACTCAACAGTATCTTAATATTGAATTGAATTTAAAATTCAAATTTCAAAATATAACTTATAATCGAAATCTAATAGTTTTTCTTGTTTCGTAAGTTTACATAAGTACAGTATATATTCACACATCTACATTCTATCTACCACAATCACTGAATTAAATAAAGTAAATAACTAAATAGGAAAATCAAATTTTTCAATTTTTTCAATTATTTCATAGAATAGATGGCGGATAAAACACAAGCGCACACTCATAAAAAACTAGTTAATCAAGATGTGTAAAAAGGTCTGTAAATATAAGTTGTATTCGATATTCCTAAATTATTATTCAGGTTATCACTTAAGTGACATTCCAAAATTCTATCATGAAATTTTTTAAAAAACTCCAAAATATGAACATATTTTTAAAAATTTTGTATTGTGAAAAATCCTGATGGAGTTTAGTATCGTAAATAGGAACTCCAAAACCCCCATAATTGGCTATAAAAACTAAGAAAGGAAAAATAAGCTTTTAATTTGTAGGACTGTGAATCGTTACATTTGAGTAAAATACAAAAAGCAATTAATACAAGTTATTTTCGATTAAATAAATAAAACTCAAAAAAGAATCGTTACAATTAAAATAAAAAATTACTACGATCGCTTGATAACTTTTTCAAATAAACGTATTTCTATTAATTCAGAACCCTAGCTAGTCTAATGGGTGAAATAGATTAGAAACTCAAAAAATTTTCTTAAATATTTATTAAGTCTTTATACTCATCACATTTGTTTTTTAATTTAAAACTATAAACAATGATCTTCGGCAAAAGTATTTTCCTTAAGAAAGTTGTTGAATTCGAGTTGAATGGTTTAATGAATAAAACTTGTTACCATCAAAAAAGAAAAATATATTTGAATAGAAAATGTAGACATAAAATCTTTTCTGTGGCTGTCACAAAAGTTAATTCTAATAGTGTTTCAGACAGATTTAAATTACATGCAGAAAAATAACTTCTGCCAACGATGTACATGTAAAAAATCGGCTTGAGGGATTTTTTTTAAGAACAATAAAATTTCTGTAACAACTGTGCAGACAACAATGAAAGAATGTTAAATATGCTTTGATTAAATCAAAAACAAATTAAATGGATTAGTAAAATCGAAGTAAAACCTTATCTTTGATTAAATAGATTAAAACAAAACATATACTTTAACAATATTAAATTTATTGTAAATACACCAGCCACATTTCTACCTCGCCAAACACATAAAATTTAATTCCCAAATATTGAATTATACCATTTTAACAATTCAGTGATTTTGATATAAAAAGTTGAAGTTATTAAAGCTTTTATAGTTTTCTGAAAACAAAGTTAATTTGATATGATTTTATTTGGTAGCTACAGGGTACGTATAATATTATTAATTTTTTAAAAGTACTTATTGCTTTCATTCTACCTGAAAGTAAAGAAATTAATTTGAATTGTATTCGAGCATAAAAAGCACCACTTTACACTTTAACAAATGCATTTTCCTCAATCATCTTGATAAAATTTTGTAACCATAAATGCTTTCAATATTTTGCACGTATACTCCATTTTAAGGTAGCCGAATTAATGATTCAAATTTATCGCAGAAATTTCGTTAAGTACGACAAAAATTGAGTGTCCACGCTCCGATTCAATTAAACTGAAGTGATTTATTAATATTTCCGGTAGGAAATTCAATTTACTTCGAAAGTTTGAAAACCATGGAAAGAACTTAATCGACTCAACTCGATTGAGTTAGTAATTTTTACTTGTGCCCCCCATTAGCATTAATCCATTTTTAGAGAGTCGCTAAATGTATAAAATTTTTCAGTTTTAAGTGATAAAACGTACTTTACAGATATATGCACATTTTTTTTAAAAAATGCATCCTTCATCACTTTCAGATTTTCCTGAGTATTTTTTATTATATACTCACTTGAGATTATATTTGCATATTTCGCCCATTAAATGTTTTTATTTTTATTTCAGGAACAATGATGGTGGTGGAATAACTAAAATTTGAACAAATAAAAATGTAATCGAGTCATTATTAAAAGCACTTTATTCAACATTATACAATTAATTATATCCAGACAATACAATTTAAAAAAGGGGAGTTAGGGAAATTAAACTTCTTAGTCCTAATATTGAATTAGCTAAAGATTTTGCATAATCTCCGTTTCCTTTCTTATCTTTGTACTAAGAACATTATAAAGATTGGATCAAGTTTTTCTGGTTATAAGCAATTTAATTCAATAGGTAATTTGAGAGACGTGAAACCTTCTTTCCTAAGCTTTGCCATTTCAGCTTTAATCAACAAGCGGAAAAATGACCTTATTTGATAGATAAATTTTTGTTGTAATTTTTGAATGATTATATGTATGTAAAAATGTATACGTGTTTGGATGTTAAACTAAAAATGTATTTAAGAATCAGCACAAGCTCAGTTTCCCTTCTTATAGCTTAAAAGAGGTACCCTCAAACCTTTAAGCATTTTTTAACCGAACCTAATTTTAACGAATATAAGGTAATAATAATTAAGCTTTCCTTATTTTGGTTTACCTTAGTATTTCCTTATTAGACATACATTTGTATTTAGGACTATCTATGTAAATAAAATTTTAGTTGGGTTGTGGTTTAAAAAATACATGAAGTCGATGTATTTTCTATAGTTGCGAGCAGTTTCAACCAAGAGCGCTGGCCATCTTTACTTTTGTTTAATTTTATATATTGGAAAGGTAATAATAAGATGAGCAATTCGATAAAAATTATAATAAACATAATTACGTGAATTTCGGAGAGCGTGAATTTTAGGAACATGAAAATCATTTTTCCACTTTCGGATGTAAGTGCACTTGCAGTGGGTAGTGGTTGGTTAATATTATTAATATTTTTGGAAAGGACATTAGGATAGTAGATTTTTGCCGTGTGTCGGATTTTGCTGCGTTGAGTAGATCAAAAGATAAAAATAATATAATGAGGCGTATACCATGGAAAATTGGAATTTACGAATCACCCTGTAACTCTCCAACGGTTGAGATGATCCCCTACCATATAATTTTTTTTTTTTTTGCCTAGGTAAGGTCTTTCATCCCACTTATTTTGGCATGCCCACTAAAAATACTCTGTATATTACACCCTCATTCAAGTGTCACGGCAAACATTTTCTGTTTAACAGCTAATAACTAAGTTATTTTTAACTTTTGTTTTCTTGAGACATCCACCAATGTGTATTCTTAATATAATATATAATAGTTTTGTTTTATAAATTTATTTCAGGTAAAAAGAAATTAAATACACAAGATATGAGGGGAATTCAATATTTGTTATATAGCTATAAGCACATAAACAAAAGTCGATTTTCATAGAAAAAGTTCAATAGTAATGTTACAATATATGTAGAAGAGAAAACAAATTTCTCTGTAATGTATCAATTAATTTAAGTGGAGCTTTAAATTAAATTTATTAATATATAAATGAATTTGTTTGATAATTTTAAAATGTAAAATTACTGAAAAGAATACAAATTGTGGATGTGATTGTGCTCTTAAAATGAATTACATATTCTATTGATGAGTAAATACTTTAAAGATTAAGACATTTTTCTCGTAGATTATAGTACGGTTTACATCTCTGAGTAGAGTGATGGCGATATGGTATTAAAGAGGAAGCATTAATTGAATTTCGTGACCTAAGTTCACTCCCCTAGCCTAACCGAATATTTCTAAACGTGAATTCCAATTTTTCCATTTCTAGGTGTATTATTTTTCTAAAAGTAAGTACTGATAGAGTTTTAATTAAGTTATAAAGATTTTTGGTAATTTTCCTGGATGAAGTTGGACCATCCGTAACCATGTAATCTCTCATTGTTCGCTTTTAAGAAAGAGGTGATATACATACATATTTAAAAGATTTTCCAAAAATGTAAAAAATACAAACGTATAGGTAATTTAAAAATCCGATTATTGAGATATTGCGTAATCGAATGACAGAAATGGAGCATCGTTCTTTATAGAAAGCTTAAAAGACATTTAGATGCTTATTGACAATATCCCAAGGAATCTACCTACAACCTTTTTTGTTTTAATTTTCATAAAGAACTTGAACAACATTTCAAGATGCTGACAATTCTAGTAAGATTTTTAAACTGGAATCTCTAGGCATCACATACCGCAGTGCATTTAATAGAAAAGATCAAAGCAACGTTTCGTGATATCTTGGTGGGTGAAAAAATTTTTGGCTACGTACACGACCTCCATTCAAAAGCCTTTGAACGAATCAAAAGCAGATGTCTTTTTTTCATTACCCTATCTTAAAATTATCCTGCTGAGAAGGTCGAGTTAAAGATGAATTAAAGTTAAAAAAGTGCAACTTAAATTAAAATTAAGGTTTTTCAAATTGTACAGTGTAAAGTATAGAAATGGCGATACCGCGACCCCAGAGTTATTCATTTGCCGCCTCACTGAAAAGGATTTTCATATTCGCATCTAAAGATTTTGCGTGAGATTTTTATTTATTCCATTTGAGTTGCTTAATAGAAAGAACTGTGGGAGTATATGGGGAACGGCTTTTGATGACTTTGAATGACATTGAAATTTAAATGAAAGGAATGTTAAGGGGTACGGTTTTGCAATGAGAAAGAGAAAAATAAATATCCTGTACGTGTATAACTCAAAATGTTATCATTTTTTCATTTTTATATTTTTATTCCATCTGTGGATTAAAAACATTTGTAGAAATGGACGTTATATTCGAGTTTGGAAATTTCTATTAATCGTCTTTTCAATTATCCCTAATTCTCAACGTCTAGATAAAAATGATTTCAGAAACAGATAATTTGTTCTATAAAAAATTTTAAATGATTTGTAACATGCTTGGGTTCAATAATTTTCAATTAACCCCCTTCCTAATTTGAATGAATTTAATATTCCGAAAAAAATGTGAAATTATGTTCCCGTTTTTCGGATCATTCCCTTTTACCCCCATCAAAAAAAAAAATAATAACACAAATGAATTTGTCCTGAAAAACGCTCGACACGTTGTGCATGTCTTCAATATTTCAATTTTCGCAATTTCAAAAAGTGCCCTCTTTAGAATAAAAATTTTTTACGGGGTTGGTAGAAGAAGTTACAATTTTAACCTCTGCAAAAGTGTTCCATGTTTTAATTTACTGTGATTGTGTCTATATAATTTTCATTAATTGCAAAGGTATTGGTTTGTAATCAGAACTAAAAAAAGATGGCATTATCAGTAATAAGCATTATATTACAAGTAATGGGATATAAAACGTAATGTAATTACCATTACAGTTGCTGGTAGTTTACCAATGCTGTAATTGCATGAGCATTACTTAATATCACTCGGTATTGCTAGTCTAACTTATTGAGATGAGCATTACTTAAAATTACTTCTAATTATTAGCATTATTTTCTGTAAAACTGCGCAGAAACTAGTTTTCCAGTAAAAAAATATAGTTAGCCAACTCTTTCATTTCTTAATGAACTTAGACCATTTTTGGCCCAAAAATATTGCTGCAATAGTAGATATTATTGAAAATATAGCCTATTTATAACCTTCACAAACATGCTACAATGTGCAACTTTTATTGCCCGTTTAAAAGTCATGTTTTAATAATCCAGACCACATTTTTAGCAAATTATAGTAATGCAAGCAATGTCGCTTTACTATTACTAGTAATGGTACTGATTATCTATTTTATTTATTATACTAATGCATTTCAAAGTAATGCAAGTACTAATATTAAACTTAGAAGTAAATATTTCCTCTGTTAGTAAAAAAAAATGCGGTTCTTTCTTTGTTGAACAGACGGTATATATCACAATGATTCCATAATATACGAGTATAGTACAACATAAAAGGTAATTTTAAAAACACAACAAAATACGATTATAATTTAAGTGATAACAGACTGGGTATAATTAAGCAAAATTAATAATTTAAGTGATTTGTTAATCAATAAGAAAATGGAAAATGTAAATGCAAGGAAGCTCTTTAAATCATTATACAGGCGATTCTTCTAACCCCAAGTGGATTCTGCCAAAATCTCATTTTAATCCCGAAAAAGTTGACAGTCTTGAAAAATTTACTCATTATGTAAAATTGAAATTATTCGCTTTTTAAGCATTATCCGCAGACCATCTGTTTAGTTAGTGTCATGCAGTACCCATTTAACTTAATGGTCATTAAGCCGGGCCAGTTGTTGCTTATAGTCATAACCAATTTTATGTTGAGTTTTGGTTATTATAAGTTATGTTATAAATTTATTAATATTAATTTTGTAGACAGAAAAGTTTCAAACCAAATAAGAGTTATTAAATGGTCATATCAAGCCTGAAAATTTGAGGAAATCAGTCAATTTTCAGAAAAATGGTGAAGTAAGTACCTATACGAAAATATCTTCCATGAGATAATGTGAATAATCTGAGTATTGTCGCTAGCAACCCCTAATAACTTCCCTGTACCTGCGTTAGTATTATTCCTAGATTACTGTAGAATGTAACATAATTTCTTGACAGGAATTTCAATTTCCTGATTTATGTTGCCAACAGATTGCCACTGGGACTATATTAAGTGAAGGGGCGTCACACCGAGACTCTTTAGCGGCTAAAAATTTTCGATGTGGAAGAAATGCGGCACTGCTTCTAAAGAGCATCTCGCAATCCTTGATAAGAATCATTTTAGCACGCTTCAAAGATGCCAAATAGCGAGAAATTTCCCTGGAAATGCTTCTTGTAGGCAGCCACGCACATTTTATGGTTGCGAATGCGGAAGTAATGCTTCCCATGTTAATCGACTTTCGGCCGATGAGATTAAACAAGTTTACGGTTGGACGACAAAAGCTCGGCGGCGTGTACCCAATTAATTATTAAAGTAATGATTCTTCCTATTTTGGCTGGTGGCCAACTCGCCTTCTCAAATCATCTCCGAGTCCCCTGTAGCGCGGCGGAATTTTTATGGAATTGGGCATTAGAAACTTCAGCTGATACTTTTAAACTTTAATGTGAATGAAGAATGAAGGAAGAATTTGTCAAAGTTCATTTACTGTGGAATTAGTAATTTCATAAATTGACTGGGTTATCGAAAATTTTTAATGTAGTTCTTAATTGTAGATTTTAACACGTATTAATATTCAATCAACTTTGAATATTCAAAATCCAAAATCATGATGCATTGTACGAAGCATTTTTGTTTATGAAAACTTTTAATTAAAGGAATATGTAATATATTTACGTAATATCTTAATATAATGTTTCGTGATTTTATTTAAAAAGTTGTATATGACCTTTCATGTATTTTGATAATATTTTTCTCAAAAACGTTATGTAATAGAACATTTTGCACAATTAAGCAATTAAGCATTTCAATACATTTGAAAAATTGTTAAACTTTGAAGGCCATCAACAAAATTTTTCTATTGAAAAATAGAAATATGAAATTTTTTTATACCTTCCTACAATATAAGTTATTTGGGTAATTTTGTTTTCAAATTCAAAAGTATAATGGTTATTGCATTTTACGATGTTAGTTGCCATGCTTATTTTGAGATCAGAATAAAGAAAAGGCATTACAATAGAGAAATTTGTAGCATTTATCCGAATAATTAAAAAAAAATATATAACTAATAACTTTGTTAGCCTTTTAATTTTATTAGTGGAACATTAAATAATTGTTAAGATATTATCATTTTAGTTAACGTTTACGAAATAAAAAGCTAAGAGATTGAGTTAGTTAAAACAATATCATTGAACAAATTTTTAATTCCGTCAATAAGTTATTTATAATTTTTTTTATATTATACGTAAGGAACGTTCATTAAGTGCAGCATAAAAGGTCTTTGTTGAAAACACCCGTATTAAGCTAGGTAAAAAAATGCCTATTTCAATAGCGGAATGTTGCTACAACAATTGTAAATTTAAATAATAATGTTTCTTGTGTATTGTCTAAATGTGTAGTAATACTACATTATGTAAAAATTAACCCTTTGCCTTATGAATTGAGTGACGATTATTAGTTTCACTTTCGATGAGAGTTTCTGTCATTCGCCGTGACCACAAGCAGTTTTATCACAGGCCAAATTTTGCGCAATCCACTGGTTTCCCATTTACTATTTACTAAAACCACATTTTTATATTGCAATTATAACAAACAATAACAATAAACATTATCGTGCAGAAACAACACTATTTGATATGAGCATTTCACTTTTAGCCAGAACAAAACATCACGTATCTGATACGAGCTTCTCATTTTAGGCACAGAAAGGGGATCACGTCTCCTATACGTTGTTTTAAGGCAAAGGATTAATTTGAATACATAATCCAGATGTAAAAAAGTTCAAATTTATTTAAGAATTTTAAATTAATTGTATCGTTAGAAAATTTACATAGAAATTGAATATTCAGGCAAATATTTTCTAAATTAGATGAAAATTTTAAACATACATATTTTCATTAAATCTTTTACTATCTTTAAGATAGCAATTTTTAATATATTTTGTATACTACTATTTACAGTGTACGTAAGGCTTTTAGGGGGAGGTAGGTATTCGGAAAATTTTACGATCCTTTCAACTGATGGTCTTCCATAAGGGCCTTCTTTCTTATATTTATTTTATAAGTTGAAAAAATCAATTTTAAATATTGAAATTATTGAATCACACGATTTTTAAAATTGCTATTGTTTCATATATTTGAATTTCGCGCCGTGCATTAAATCTTAATCGTAGAATTGAAAATAGTATATTATAATATTAGTGTACAAAATTTGTTGGTTATTTTTCCATTTTTCCAATTTATATAGTAGTAAAAAAATATATAAATGTCATCGAAATGTAATGGACCCTTATCCCGGGGAATGCGGGTCTTCAAAATTTCCTTACGTTATTAATGAATGGTTCCATATGAAAAAATAGCATTTCAAGCATTTTCTCGTCATTCTTGAATATTTTTGTCTGAAAATGTAGAATAGGATAACTATACTATAACTATAATGTTGAACTTTGTGTAAACTAAGTAATAGACAATTTTGGGAAATCATAATGTAAAAATCAACAGATTCAAAAAACTAATTTCTTCATTTTTAAGAAATTTAATTTAAAAATTTTTTTAAATTGTTTTATATCGTCCTCTAAAAATAGTTATGGTGGAAATGGCAAAATACGACAATAAATAAATAAATTACGCTGAAAATTATTTATTAATGTATACTTCTTTTTTCTTTTTTACCAAAATAAAGCTTGATAATTTGATTATCGATAAATTCTATTTTAATTTATCAATGTTGAGGGAACACATGTTTCTGCCCCTTTTTTCATAATAACTACTTTTAGAAAAAGGAATAAAAGTCCTTTAAGATAACATAACGAATACATTTTCTGTCCAAATTCGAATTTGAGGCTCGCCTTATACTTAATAGGTTCCCTGTCCAATGAATCACATATGATTTATAAGAAATTTTTTATACTGACAAGTACAAGCTCATGAATCTTATACTCAATTCATAGGTTTTTTAAAGGTGTTTTTTGTTTTAGACGTAGACGCGCGAATTTGATTTTTAGTTAGGGGATGATATGGGGTAGAGAAAGCAAAATAAGAAAAAAACACCGGGGCGCAATGGGTTCTAAAATCACTTTTGCATGGGGACCTGAAAAAATTAAAAAAAACTATTTAAGGGTTAATTTAGTTAGGGAAGTTATTTAGTCAGTTAATGCAGAAAATGGTTAATTTTCCTCTAATTAATAATCAATAAATTTAAGTTTGTAAAATGCTATGCGGGATAAATTTTGAAAATTGGGGTAAATGGATATGCGTTACAACACTACCTATTTCTATAATTATGTAACATTCTCTTATCGAGAATTGATTGCCGACACTCATGAAAAAGTCTTTTTAGTTCATGTAATGGCACGTGTAGTACCTTAGGGCTTCCAATTTGTGAAACTCGAAAAGCAGCTCCGACTTTCCTCTTTCCCTGTAAAATTTTTTACACTTGACTTATATACATATAATCGGTTTAAGGGTGTTTTATTGGATAAGCTTTAAGCAAAAATTTTCTGCGAAAGGTATTTTTTAATATAGTGCAACTATGCAGTTTCTGTGGAAAAATTTCAATAATCTGCACTTTCCCTTTAAGAAAAAATGGCGCTGTCTTTTAAGTGTAATGCAGATTCATCTTGTCATGTTAATTGTCTCCTAAAAAAAAGATACGATTTATGTATACATATCGTACATATCTTATGCAGTGTATGCTGCATACTACTTCTTTACTTCGAGGCGGCTTGCTACATTAGAAAATTGCAAAGTTCAACGGTGGGTAAATTACACCTTCGTTTGTACGTGCTCATCTTTTGTGTGAATAATAAGCGTAATGAAAACTTCATTGCGTCTGTTTTGTCAAAGGCTCTCTGGCTGGATTTCAAAGAAAATTTAAGATATAAGACTGAAGCAGAAGCAACGGCGGCAAAAAAACTTTCTATAGAAATAAGAAACCTTCTTGAAATTCTTGAGCATTTTGGTTTTCAAATTTAGCTGATCTTTAAATTAGTGTGATTTAACACTTTTGGAAATTGAAAATAATCAAAAATAGAATAATATTTGCTTAGTTAAATAATTAATTGTAAATTAAGGTGAATGTTGAGGGGAAAGATCGCTTTTAATAAATTGATTCCGGTCTATTTATTTCTAAATCATACATATTGCTTCTGATATTGGAAACATAGGTCAATTATACAAAGACCTCTTTTGCAAGTCTGCTGCTAAAATTTTATAGAATGTAGAAACAAAGGTAATGATTTTACTATCAAAGGTGAGTGGTTTTATATGGCAATTTATATATTTTTAACAGATTCTAGCAGGTATCTTAAATGTACCCAAAGATTAATAAAACTACCGTTTTGTAACACATGTACTATGCATGTACAGAATATCCCTGAATAAATTGAATAAATTTCGTGTGACACAAATTACCACAAACCATTTGTTCAGGAGGCATCCAATCTACTAAATTGTAATATTAATCTATATACATATGTTGCATCACAATCATCATATGAGTTTCAAGTAAAACTCTATATTTGTGAAATTTGAATTTAAATTTAAAAAATTCAAGTTAAATTCTAAATCATTGACTACGATAAATTATTTGAACTCACAAAAAATATTTTAAATTAACATCAGTCTAATTTTTCCCTGCAACAACGAACATCGAGCATGAGACAGCGATTTTAATTCAAAATTAATTTGTGTCTCATTGATTTTACATCTGAAATTTTAAAAATTTATAGAAAATTATAGTTTCATAGATCTAAATATAGAAATACTATACCCATGTTAAACGTACAATGAAACTTGTAAAATGAAATTATCATTTTCAATTAAAAATATTGTAATGTTAATTTAAAATGTATGTAAATCTTATAAATGAACATTTTGCACTGTACAAAATCGAATATTTTAATTTACATTGTTTTCATATGATTTTACAATGTCAATTCTATGATTAAAAGGAAAATATTAGAATGTAATTGCATTAAAAATGATAAAAAAATTAATTTTAAATTAGATTAGTTATGGTAAAAGAACAAATTGAAAATTTTGATCGTCGTCGTTGCTGCTTTAAAAAGATTCAATTATATATAAAATATAGATACATAGAAATATTATATTAAAAATCGATTTTGTTGTTCGAACGAACGTCTTAGATTTGTTTCAAAATACAACAATTTTTGTTGATTTTGTTTTGTTATAGTAAATGAATTTTCTTGTGTTGTCCGTGAAGATGAGAAAAAAAACGGTCTCAGGGTAAATGGGAAATCAGCTAAGAAATATTGCGATCTGCAACGTATGCATTTATGAAAGCATTAAAGTAAACAGATATGTTCTTTTTTGTTCCCGAGATTCCTCACTCAACCGTTAAAATCCTTGCATAGAGAAAATAAGAGTTTACCTCCTCTCTCCTCGTTTTAAGAACTTACATACCATCTTGAAAAAGTCCTCGAAATTATTCTGTATGGAACTTGACTTAGTTCTTCTATTCGAGAACGGCAAAAAGGCTGGAGGACTTAATTGCCGCAAAAAAGGTTATCATTCGCTGAAGTGTTGTCTGAATATTTTCAATTCTTCGCGATTAGCACGGAATGTCTTCATACTTTTGGAAATATATATTTTTTTCTTTAAGTACATATTTTACTGGAATGGAATAATCGATTTTAAGGATACAAACTACGTTTTTTAACTTACATGTAATAGTTTATGAATTTTTTGTGTATATTAATTAAATTGAATCTGTTTCTAATTTCAAAGCAACCGTATTTTTATAAAATTCATATGGTTATTATGATATTCTTTTTAGAATTTGTATCTATCTATATGTTTATTTGTCTGGATAATCTCAGAAACGGCTAATTCCATTTGATGATACTTTTAGACTATTTTGTATAAAAAAAAGTGTTGTCTGTCTGTTTTTTTGCTGGCTAGTTTGTTTGCTATAAAAATTTATATTGCTATGAATACCGATTCTGATAAAAATGTGCCTACATGTTTTGAGTGGCGCTGAAAAACGTGATATATAAAATCAATACACATATGGGAGTTATTTGGAAAAGCCACACTTTTAACCAGGAACAAGATTCGAACTTGTGACCTTCGAATTGGTACTTCAATGCTCTAACCAATTGACGATGAGCTATTTGCCAATGAAGGCTTTCGAGCTGAGCTCTGATGAAAAGTGCGATTGACCGATTCCACATACATAGGTTTTAGCGATCGTTTATTCTGAATAGTGATAAATTTTCAACTAGAAACGTTTTGAACACAAATATGGATTAAGAGATAAAGGAGGAGAGGAATAATGAACATAAATGTTCTTCAAATGCTTGGAAAGGTCATAGAAGCAATATAATTATTTCAGTCTTAAATAGTTTTAGTTTATATGTAATGAAACATATTTAATACCGGCACTAGCTTGATACTTCCGTCTTATGATTTGTTTGCTGTTACAATATTTATGCAGGAAAAAATTTAAATTATTTTCCCCTCCTGAAGCGGCGACACCACATTTAAAATTTTAAAAATGCCTCATTGTCTCAATGCAAATAGAAATACGGTGCCCTTTATTCAGTTGCAGCCACAGCCAACTCATTAGAGAGTTCTCTGACGTGGACCAATGCAAAGTTTAGGTATTCTTTTTAGGCAAAGAATTTATTGAAGCAGGAAGAATCTCTTCAACAACGAGACAATCGTATAACTGCCTTTTTAGGATGAAAACTGGAGAAGACCTCATTCCTTTCAAAAGCGAGACTTTTGTTCGACGGAATTCTGAAAATTACGTAAACGTTCTTTTCGTGTGCCCTCTTTGGTTTCAAAAGAAAAAAAAATTTGAAAATAGAGATTTCTAATAACTGAATTTATTTAATCTTTAATATTAATCTATGTCGACATTTTTCTAATTTATGTTAAACTAAAGTATGAAAAGGATATCGACATCTTCTAAAATGTCTCGTCTTTATAAAAAAAGGAAAGAAGGAGAAATAAAGTGAATAACTTTTCCTTGAGAAATTTGTTTTGTTGAAAAAGTAAGTATATTTTAAAATATACAATTTTATAAAGTTGAATTTTTCAGATTTTTTATTGCATTGCTATTTGCGAAGGCATAGTGTTTATGAGTTGCTAATTGATATTTTAATTCATTTATTCCATAAGAAATTTGGATTTTGCCACCTAGTAATAGACTTTGGATATTTGAAAAATATTTAAGGAGAAAATTAAAATAAAATTCAATGAAGATAAAATAACGTGAAATTATAAATTGACATGTGCCAATTGTTAGTAAATAATTTTTTTACAGTCATATTATTGTAAGCGTACTATTTGAAAAACCAAAAAATCTTCTAATGTTCCAAGTATCTTCTGTTGTTTAATCTCTCAATGAAATTCCATTTGAAGGAAAGGGATGACTTCCCAGGTCGATATATATAATAAGACACAAAATAGATGTAAAATAGACTGAAAGTTTAGTTTTAGATAGAAAACAGTTGGAAATCAGTTGGAATTATTATTTGTATTGAAAACTGACGGAAATCAGACGGAAAACAGACGGATATTATTCAAATATTGAACTTAGCAACTGCAAACGGTTGGAAAACAGACGGGAATTTTCCAAATGTTGGACTTAGCAAGGAACTGTAAAGAGACGGAAATCAGGTTGAAAACATACGGACATTTTCTTAAATATTGGACTTAGCAAAGTACTACAAAGAGATGGATGTCAAAGGGAAAACAGGGGTAGCGAGAGGGCGCAGGTGAACCATAAAGTTTTGTTAGTTAGCCTTCTGTCGAATTTCCGTCTCTTGTTCAGTGATTCAGTCTACTCTCCGACTGCTTTCAAAATCATCAGTTTTTGTTAAGTAATATGATGAAAACCTAATTTCGAATATTCTGCTAAAGCCTAAACTGCTTATTTGGGTGTCTAGGTAATAAAACAACTTCTTAACAAGTGTTTCCTAAAAAAATCTCGCAAAAAATTTATGGTCAATTGAATCAGACGAAGTTTGCGCTATTTTTCTTTCAATTAGAGTGGTCCAGCACAGTATACATTTGTTACAATAATGTAAGCACGTAAGGGCTATAAAGATGAGAGTGCTAAGAGAATAAAGAAAGGATCCATATTATCCTTTTACGAAGCATTGTTTTGGAAAACGAAAGCGCACCATTTTTGCTGTTCGGGTAATACGATCATAAGTTGTCCTGTCCGTTTGTTTGAATCAGTACGTTATAAAAGCAACGCCCGGAATTCGCATCTTTTACAACTAAGTGGGAAGAAGTGAATATTGCGAAACAGTCCTATTTGAAAAAACGTGAGAAAATATGTTGACACGGGTCACTGAGTAGAACAAGTAGCTGGACATTTTTGGCTCAAATTAGGTGTCCATTCAAACTTGAAGGGTTCTTTCTATGTTTCAGGGTAGCGACATTATTTGGGTTCATCGGCGTACACACCGTTCCTACTCAACCGGAAAGCACAGAGTCATCTGTTCACCAGGAGGCCGCTGGTCAGTTCAACGACAGGTTAGAAGTTAAATATGTCTGTATTGTGATAATTATAATTCCACAGCTGCTTCATTATCGTAAAACGTCTAGACGAAAAGCCTTAAGCGGTCACATAAAAATTATATGAAAATTTGTCTGCATTACTTGCCCGCGATACGACAAGTGCGTCGAAGATCTTCTAAATAATTTGCTTTAAGAAAACTGTTTTTCTGTTAATAAATAGATAGTCGAATGAACCTTGCAATAAAAAGCCTGTGCAATAAATTATTTCGTTCGTAGAATATAACTTGATGGGTTGTAAACAGCAGAAGTGATAGTAGAAAAATTCATAATTTTGTTTTGAGGGTTCGGAGAAGAAGTGTAGTTACGAATATATCGAACTCGGGTTTTTTTTTAGGGTTTCGTACCAGCGTCAGCGTCACCAACATTTTTGATGACTTGGTTATAACGTTATAGCCCAAAATGCACGATAAAATACCGCCGCCTGTACTTTAAGTTTTTATGTAAAACTAAAATCGAAAATCTCATTGTTAGTAGGTCCTGAGTTATACCTACTGGTATATTCGTATTACGGGTAAACTGCACGTTGTTTCGTCAGTTTAACAGTTTCAGTCAGTTTAATTTTTTCTAACTTATAAGATTACTCGTACTGCTAAAACCAATTTTAATAAGGTCATTCTTAAGTCTATCGGTTTGAATATTATTCAAATTTGACCATACAGTAGACTTCCGTTATGTGGTTGTATATGAAAAAAAAATTTGGGAAGCGCAATGGAGTTCTAACTCCGAACGCTATTTTCGAGAATTTTAGAGAGAAATATAATATTCTAATAATAAGTTATAGAATGAAATTTTGCAAACATTTTTATTAAGTTGAAAAAATAAAAAATCAAAAAATTCCTAAAATTTATCGACCCATGCAATGAAAATATTCCCTTAAAACCGGCAGGTCGACTGCTTATTGATCAAGTTCTGGTACGAAACTCTGATTGGGCGAGCCTAACTCGCTCTTACCTGATCTTTATCCCTTATTACGGACGCAAGCAGTATTTTATTCTTTTTATTTATTGCTATTATTATTTTATTGCTTCAATAATCCAAAAACATGTGAGGAAACACTTGTTTTAAACTCATCTACAAATCTTGTAAAGTAAGTAAGTAAATATATTAAATTGTGACACAAAGTTGTGTTTATCTACAATGCTTTCAAATTTGTGAAACATTTATTTATTTATTGTAATTTTTAGTTTTGTGAAGTAGGCTACAGGCCATACCATCTAATTTAATTTGCTAAAGTTTGTCGAGGTTAGACGGAAATTTTAAAATGCATCACAATGTGAACAAAATATAATACTGAAATAAATAGAAGAATTGAATTTTTTTAGTAGAAGTTCAAGATAAGCCCTTTAGAGAAAAATAAAGTTTCAACTCCTTTTGATGAGTTACTGCTATTTTTTTTAATAACTAGCTATCTAAAAAATTAATGTACTTACTTTGAAACACCTGTCGAATACTCATCACCACCTAGATCGTAAAATTGTCATTGTCATTCAGATTTCACCTATTAAAAAGTTGATCAGAAATAAAATAAATGGAACGGTTTTATACTTTTGTTTTTTCTTATTAAAACAAAAATTACAAATTTGTTTCAAAAAACAATTTTAGTAGCAATTGTTGTAACTAGAAACTAATACAGATTTATTTACTATTGTAATATTTAAAGTTCACTATCCTTATTTTTATATACTTCTACTATAATGACTATGAACAACAGTTTGGTCGACTTCATTGTACAATTTTCTCCATTGGTATTTAAATTGAAACTTTCCGGTTTTCTTAAAGTTAATATTTGTTCGAGTTCGGGGCAATTATGCGTATTGGACTCTCTTGGTACATATGACTTGCCAAAAGTTACATTTGCTTAGCAAATTTGCTGATTTTTGTGATCTGCTTAACCTCTAATCTTCGGTTTTGCCATATAAAATGCGTATCCAAGTAGTTGGTTAAAGTCAGCTTTACTATACGTTTCGTCGTCCCTTTCGATACAGTCAAATTTGATCAGATATTTATTGTATAGCTGTCGTGCCCTTCTCTTCGATATAATTTGCTTATCCTCGAAATGGTCTGGTACATTTTGAATTTTGCAGATCATCACTTTTTATTTTACGGAGGTACTGAGATTCCTATAAAATTGTCTCTTGGCCTTTAGAAAATGGACCCATTTTTCTGATCCTGGCACTTTCGTATATACCAATTTGGAAATAATTTCATAGCACACTTGATCTTGCTTTGATAACATCTTCTCTTTTAATGCAACAAATCAGTAATGAGGCATATATTTGAAACGTTACCGTTTATAGAGAAAATACATATTTGTAAAAATTGCACTAAAAAAGAATAAGAAATTTTAGGAAGATAAGAGGTAAATATTTTCTTATATTCTCATTATCTGTGTAATGCTAAAATTTTAAAAAATGAATAGGAATACATTACAAAAACTTCTTTTGCCTGCAATGTTTAAATATTAAATTACGTAATTTATACCTTAATAATTCATATTGATTGACCATATTCGTATCTGTAAAGAACTACTTTTCATTAAAATAACTCGCCTTTTAATCTTTTCAGTCTCCAATGTCTAGCTCGCTGGATAAAGTTTATCATCATAAAAAGAGATGTAGTTTGAATAATGTTTAATTTTTTATACTTGTGCAGCACAATGAAGACTTGTAGCATAAAATAACATAAGCAAAATTAGTCAATTGCATATAAGATTATGTAGATAGTGTTTTGCATTTTAGATACTATTAAAGACCAAATGTGATTCACTGAAATTTTAGTTTACGTTTTTCAATAAAACCAGCCATCAAATTTTTGTTTTACGTTCTTTTAAATTCCTTTCTTCCCCTATACTTAATACACATATGCGAATTACAAAAAAAAGCAACTATACCTGAAGTAATTCGCAAATATTTGGGTTAAAAGCTATAATTTAAAATTAAATCTTAAACATCTAAAGCTTCAAAACTAAAGACTAAAACGTAAAATTAACGTTAAATAATTTAGTCTCCTTGCAGTTTTTTCTCGGTATCGATTGTTATTGAAAATTTAGAATAAGATCACATTTAAAGACCAACTAAATTACATACTGAGAGCATGGTTGATGAAATTGTAATTGCGGTGTAACCCATAATTATAGAAATTTTCGAATGATGTTATTGCTGATAAATAGTTTAAAACATTTGGTATTTGTCTTACTTTTAGTCATTCAAGTAACTTCCAGTACGACGGCATCGAACGAGATGGAAAGGTGATTCAAGCGACTTTATCACCAAAACGAATATTGCCAACAATGCCTGCATTGAGAATTTATGAGTCGTTTCATACAACGCGATACCCTTTAGCAGCGGCGGTTATGCAAAATTCGACACACAATGAGCCACAAAATGGAACTCATCCGGCGAAGACGATGATGAGAAAGCGAACTGCACCAAACGACGTGCTCAGCAAGAATATCTCAATCATCCTTGAAAATTTACTGAAGAGCTATGAAAAATCGCAGCTTCCCACCCATGGAAAAGGTAACCCAATTTCTTCAGCTCATTCCCCAAAGTCTAATTCGTTAAGTATTTGGATGCCATCAGGAGTTCCAACAATCGTCAAGACGAACATGCTCATCCGGAGTATGGGGCCGGTTTCAGAGTTGGACATGGACTACTCCATGGATTGCTACTTCCGCCAGTATTGGAGGGACAAAAGGCTGAGTTTTAAGGGCCCTATAAAGAGTTTATCGCTGAGTATAAAAGTAGAAACGTACTCATTTCGCGGCGCGTCTATTTCGCTTTAAATGCGTGATACCTTTTCAGATGTTAGACAAAATTTGGCGACCAGACACCTACTTTTACAATGGAAAGCAGTCTCACATCCACACCATCACCGTACCTAACAAACTGTTGCGGCTTAGTCAGGACGGCGATATCCTCTACTCCATGAGGTAATGAATTTAATTAGGAAATAAAAAATGGATTATCCCTGGGGAAAGCAATCAAATTTATCCCCTTTTGCGCATAACTCTATGCAACTGGGAGGTGGGTGCTATGGGGCTTTTCAGGCATTTGCTTGCCTGTTTGAATTCCAATATCCCATCAATATCCGGCATCAATTTCTAGACTGAGCTTCTTATTTTTAAGATAGGCGTAAAATGAGTACCAGTAATCGAGTCCGAGCTTATCCTTAAAAATTCCTGAATAAGAGGACTGATTGTACTTTGTCTGAGTAATTATGGTAATACGCTTAATGAAATTTACTCGATTTTACTATGAAAAATGTATTTTTTAAGTGATAATAAAAATTTAATAAAAAACTTACAATGAAAACTTACAGTTTAAATGTTCCACTTGTATGAAAACGATATAAAATTGCAACAGATTGATTTTTTTGTATCCTCACGGCACTCAAAGAATAATTTGAACTTTGAAAAATATAAATTCTTAAAGTAATTTGCAATCAAAACATTTTCTTATTACACTTTTACATTTCTATCACTTTATTCAATTATATAATTACGAAAAATTAGATCAGATCATCATTAGAAAAGTAGAAAAATTAATAGGAGAATTATTAAAACTGTTGTGGTTATTATATTTAAATTTATTTTAGGAGCTTCTTAATGAAGTTTTATACCATTCATGCTGCTACGTCTGGTAAGAGGCAAATAAAGCAGGGAGTGTTAACTTGTTGAATTAGGGTTTGTTCGGTTTCCAGATAATTCCCTTTTTGCCATCTTTTGACTAGACTAGGCTTGAAAAGATAGTTGTATCCAAAAAGGGCTTTTGTAAGCTCCTTTCGGACAGATCTTTTATTTTTTATTAACTTTTCAAAAATGTCCACCGCCTTCATAATATTAAATAGAATATGGTACTCGGATCGAAGTCTAACATATTCCACACTCAGGCGGTCTATTCCACAATTCCATCTTCGTGTGCAATCGTCTCTTTTCCACTCTGGTATCGTAATATACTTCATATTATAGATCTTAGAGAAATCTAAATAAAATACAGAAGCATTGTCTCACATTTCTCATTTTGCTTGAATTTCTGTCTCTGTTATGCTTTTAGGATTATAAAAACTTTATCACATGAAAAATATATGCGGATATATGCGGATTACATCCCATAACTTTTTAATACAATTCAATATTTAAGCATATTGGGTCAATTTAATCCTTCCTATTTGAGGTGAACAACGTTTCTGTGGTCAATAATTGAATCTACAGTTTCACAAATTTTTGTTTTTCAATAATCGTGTTTATCCATTGGCTGGATGAAAATTAAATTTCCTTAGTTTATTTACATAACTCTGCCCTTGAAATAAATTTTTTTTTTCAACATTGGGCATTGCTACTTTTTATATTGTAACTTCCCCTCAAACTTTTGAAATTGATTAGATATTTATTATATGTAGTCTAGAGCCTCATTTACAAGCATCTGTTTCGTATTAATCGAGCTCGACCGATAAGTCAGTTTATTTACGTATATATTATTAACTATATTCTTTGGATTGAAGGAGTATGAACAATTTACTATAGCAGTGATATTTTTTGAATCCAAAAATTCAAATAGAGAGTATTTTACTCGGGTTCAGTTAAAAAGTTAGAAACATTTAAAAATATATTGAATTTTACCTTGGTAAGCGACTAATTTGAAAAATAAATATATCTTTACAGGATTGTAGAAAATAAGAGATTAAATATCTATTTTAAATATCTGCAGATTTTCAATACATATTTTAATGCTGCATGATTTACAGATTGACGATAAAGGCAACATGTCCTATGGAACTAAGAAATTTTCCAATGGATCGTCAGTCTTGCCCGCTGATAATTGGAAGTTGTAAGATATATTTATACTATATAGTTTTTATGTTCTAACGAAATTGAAATATCACTGACTTCCAAAATGAAACAATTATTATATTTTTAAGATATATTTATTACATACCATTTTTACTTTTAGGAAAACAAAAAAACATCTCAACTTATACTTTTTGGTTTATTACAGACGCTTATACAACAAGACAGCTGGTTTATGAATGGCACAGCAACGAAGCAGTTACATTTGTGCCCGGGATGACCTTGAACCAGTTTGATTTAATTAGCATGCCACACAGAAATTTCACCTTTACTCGGCGTGAGGGAGACTTTTCTGTTCTTCATGTAGCTTTTAATCTCAAGCGTCATACAGGATATTTTCTCATTCAAGTAGGTATAGGTAGCATGTTTATTATAATTATTTAATATTTATTATTTATACTCCAATTGCCGTAACAGTGAAATATTTGATTCTATTCTGATTATGACAAAATGTATTAAACGACCATTGCAAGACATTGAGAAGATAATGAAAGTACTTTTCAACAATACCTCACTTTTTAGGTTCTGTTTCTAAATGTAGGAGTTATGGGGATTCAAATTCAAAATTAATCGAAATTTCTATTAAAATATATGTGGTTTTCTCCTGTTTTCCCAAAAATTGTCTGTATATGGAAGATTGCTTTTTTAAATTTAAATACCTACATTTAAGATACTAATGAGGGAGCTAACGCTGTAAAGGTATGTTTATTCTGCTTTAAGCCCTGTAATAAGCCTCCGCTTGAAATCCTGTAATATCCTTAAAAAAATCTATAAGAATTTAAGTGGACGAACCTCCTAAAAATCATCGAGGGGAAGGGAATGATTTTAGAGGAGACGGTCAAAAATAAAAGTTTCCTACGTAGAAGCCGAACACCCTGTATAATAAAAACATTTTAGATAAATGTAAAAAAATCGCTTTGCATTTGCTTTTTTTACATAAATCAAATAAAGTTCTCTTCGAGTCCTAATGGGTACACGAAAAAGGTATAATTTATAAATTAAAATACCTCAGACTTTTTGACGGTTATTGAATAAATATCTTTTCGAAGTATATTTCTTCAAGATGCATAAATAGAGATTTAAAGAATTGAGCCTTCGGACTGCTTACATGAATTAATTCAAATAAATACGACTTCTAATATTCCTGTACAAGTCTATTCCTCATAAAATTTCTCTTACATACCAAAAATTCGGGCCTTATCCTTTTTCAGTACATTTGCCGATTGCATGCAAATACGAGGATTAGCATTTTATTATTGATAAGTCGAAAACTTTTAAATTAATTGTTGGGCCCTTGTTCAATTTACTTTTATAATAAATATTACATTATCATTGAGAATTAATAGAAAAAAAAAGGATGAGTACTTTGAACAAAACATGCTCCTTGGGAAAATGTAAGCCAAATATTATCATATGTTTTAGATTATAAAATATGATAGGCATAAACAAGACACGTTCGTTTGGAAAAATCTATTAAATATGCCCATTCTTATATTGTTTGATGAAAGTGAAAATACGCAAGTGATAGAGGGGCCAAAGGGGCTTCTAGTTGTTATTAATGGTCTACTCTCGAAGCCAATCAATGCTGAAGCCAGTGACACTTTATGTTGAATATGGATTTAGAACTTCGACAGCTATTGGGATCACAATGAGGCAGACTATCTCGAGGGACAGTAAACAGCTTCGAGTGAATGAATATTGAATGCTGTCAAAAGGAGAGGATATTATTAGAATTAATGTTTTTCGGTTAAACAAGGAGATGTGGATATATACGCAGTAAAATAATGTCTTATTTTAAGGTGCTTAACATTTGGTGTAAATTATGAGTTTCGTAAATTGCAAATATTTTAATAAATTACAATAAAATTAGTGATTTCACTAAAAAAACTTAATGAAATTGAAATTAGAAAAACAAAATTTATTTTTAAATTTACTGTCACTTTATCTTACAAAATTAAAATATCCTGACCATATTTTGTAATTTATTTCAATATTGCTTCGGATGGCATAGCTGGCTGAGCGGTTTGGCTGTGATGTACAAAGTGTGCCATTCCGAAGTTGTGTGGGTTCGATTCCTATATGAAAATTCTGGTTAAAATATAAAAATAAAACACCAAAAGCTCTCATATGAAAAATAAGAAACCAATTTGACAATTAAATTCTAAATTGTAAAATAAATAAATAAATAAAAATTATTAGTACGAAGCGCTAGAGTAGATGGACATATTAAAATGTTTAGTTCTTATATTTCTATCAGTTGATATCGTTCTTAAAAATTGTTAACATAAATTAAAAATAAATATCGCTATAAAAACTTCTAATATTCTTAATGAACCAGGTTCTATCAGAAGAAATAAGTAAAATAGTTTTAATAAAGCAGTTTTTTTAGCTATCGGCCCATTTTAATTTTACAAATTGTTTTTTTTCAACGAATTCTTAATCGTTGATTGCTTTCTATTTTACGGATTTGATATTGGTCAGAATAGTCATGTTTTTTATGCTTAAAGTATGGGGGGATGTAAAGAAAAATTTAAGCCTACCTTATTTATTAAAATAATTTTATAAATCAACAAAGAGGTAGAAATAATAACTTCTCTAGAAATAATTCATTATCTAGTAATGATTACTGCTTAAATTTAAATTCAAGGGTTTTTAAGGTCGCTGATTACGGCTCGGATGTTAAATTGTTTAAATACAAATTTAAAATTATTCTGTAAGATAAAACTATAAATATTTGCACTCATAGGTATACGTGCCTTGTATTCTAATTGTTGTCCTGTCATGGGTTTCGTTTTGGATACATCGAGAAGCAACTAGTGATCGGGTTGGACTTTGTATAACAACTGTACTCACATTGTCCACAATAAGTCTAGATTCTAGAACAGATCTTCCAAAAGTGAAATATGCAACAGCCTTAGATTGGTTTCTTTTAATGAGCTTCTTTTACTGCATTGCCACACTATTGGAATTCGCAGGTGTACATTATTTCACAAAGGTAAGTTTAATTTACATTTCATTACGAAAATCAGGTATTAAAGTAAAAGCATATTGGCTTAGGTCGGAAGTGGCGAAATACCAATTAGTGAGGATGAATGGGAAGATATTGAAGAAATGGTTGAAGAAGTAGGAGGAGGTTCATCTGTAAGTAGACACAGTTCAATGAGGGATTCACCACAGCGATCAACTAGTTTGAGGCGGAAAAATTCCCTTGTATGTCCAATTTATAATGTAAATATATTATATTGAAAAGTATACATGTTTTTGTTAAAGTCTATAATATTTTAGGATCCTACACAAATTTTTAAATCACCTTCATCACATGCATCCACTATGGAGCGAACAACACAAACCGAGCCACCAATTTTATCAAAGTGGAAGCAGATATGGCTCTGCATTTTAGGTGACGATAAATTTCGAAAACAACGAGAACGCGAAGCTTCGATGAAAGGTATAAGTTTTACAATATGTTATTTAAATATCTATTAATTATTATTTATTAATAATAGCAGGCACAAGGCATGTTAATAGTGTTTCGCTTATTGACCAAGTTGCGAGAGTTGCTTTTCCGATGTCTTTTGGATTTTTTAACCTTTTGTATTGGATGGCGTACGCAATGTATGAACAGGAATTTTCATGGACGCCGTTAAAGTAATATATCACGAAGAGAACATTTTATGAGCTTAAATTTTTGAATTTTGTTGTGAATGATTAAACAATAAATTGTTGAAAATATCAAAGATGTATGTTAATTAGGAGAATTCGACCAAATACGACGGTATTAAATGAGAATACCAAATTTTAAATATTTACAATAAGAACTTTTGAAACGGAACTCTTGCGTATGTTTTCAAAATCAAATTGTCGGTATTGTTTATATTTTGTATTGTGATATAATTCAATAATTGTTGGCAGGCAATTTAAAATAAATTAACCCTTATCACTCACTCCAACCGACAGTATTACTGCCAACATTTTGAAATTTTACCATTATTGCATTAAGTTTACTAGAAGTTAGCTTACATTATGCGAGTATTTCATTTTTACACCCTTATTTTTTGTTTAGCCAAATTTTATAAATATTCTTACAAATACAAATGTCCTATTAAATTTAAGCAGCGTGTTTTCTTAGCACTTTGAAAATTTTTCCATAATATTCTTGGAGTGATAAGAGTTAATAAGTCCAGGAATGATATATGAAAATAATTTGTAACAAATTAAATTCTTTCAAATACATTGGTGCTGGGACTCTAAATAATACGTCAGAGTTCCTCATTGATTCGATAATACGTACAATAACTTGTTTCAATAATAATTTCAATGTTAAGTAATAGTTTAAATTTTGGAACAACGTTCTTAACATATTGCGTGATACTTTTTCTATGATATAAAAAAAAGTTTTAATTATTCAGAATGCATATTTCATCAATATTTTTCATATATGTAGGATATAAGGATTAAAATACCGGTAGGTTTAATATATTTTATTTCTTTCATAATCATAAATTAAAAAAACAAAAAATTGTAAAGCTATAAAATATTTGCATCTGGGGATTTGTAGATGCATCGGAGGCTTTTCTGGACAGACCGAGAAAGTCCAACAACATATCTTTACCTAGGTCTAACCTTTTAGTTACTAACTTTAGTTTTTCAGTCACGATTATTCGTCTATACATACGAGTGTAATGGTAGCCAAATAACGTCGAGGCATAAATCCACTTCCGCACACTTCCTGAAATTAAATTTTACATTTTTAATTACATATTGAGTCGAAACATTATTACTTGGAATATCTTTTGATTTAGATGCGACGGCTTTTTGATAAGTCAGTGATTTTTTGAATAACAGATATTTTTTTTCGGCAAGTAAGCGTTTTATTTCTGAACAAAGTCTCCTTTTAGCTCTATACATTTAGTCCAGCGTTTTTTCAATTTTTTGCTTCCTTCTAAATAATAGGTTTTCTCGAGACCTTGAAAATATGCGTTTGTTTCAACACAAATCTCTTACCGCCCAACCATTTCTTTAGGTTCGCAAATAGGAAATAGTCGCAGAGGATTTAATCTGGAAAATATGCTGAATGGGGTAGCTAAAAAGATTAGTCAATTTTAATTGTACAATTATATTGTCGATTAATTAATAAATTGAAATTAAAATATTCATAATATAATATAAAATAGTAAATATTTATGACATTCGGCCGTATTATTTAGAATTCCAATACCAATATGTATGAAAAAAATTAATCTGTTTTAAATAGTATGTAATACTGGCATATCTTTAGAGTAAATATTGTAGATTAAGACACAATCCAGAGACAATTTCAACCTTATTTCTGCCCTTAAGGAGCGCATTAATTTAATGTTGTTGTCAATCCGGCGAACTCTGTCGCTGTGGCCGAAATGTTTTATTAACTTTGACGACGATAAATATTTTTGTACAAGTTTTAATCGGTTTGGAATTCTGATACTCACTGGATCTTATCCTGTTTGTTTACTCTTGTTAAAATGCCTTATTCTCATGTTCCATATTTGAGTATCTATTCCATAAATAGTTAGTTACCTTTTTGTTGTTTTGATCTTTTTTACAATTTTGATAATGCTAATTAATATTTAAAATATAAAACTGTTACTAAAATAAGCGAAAATGTATGACTTATTAATTTTTTTCAAGAAAACAAACATTCCAAGACATTCCATATTTAGTTACTCTCTTCTACTTTTATGTCTACTTTTTCTGAACTAACTTTCTACGGTAGATGTGATCATTCGAACTCTATATGACTTTGACTCCCACTACTAACGCTAATATAGTTATTTATATTTTTTTGTTACTCATCATCATCGCCGTCCTTAAAAGCAAAATAAATTTTAAAGAAATTATATTTGATGGAATTTTTGGCTGGTAGAAAGTCAAATAGCATTACCTTTTCAGATCACTGCCAGTTTCAATTAGAGGTAAAATAGAGAATCATTCAGTCGGTGAGAAATAAAACTCTATTCACCTGTGTTTTGAAATTATGAGAAAATTGATTATATTTGTTTTTTCTACGTATGAACATAAAAGGTTTTCTTGTTTATTATTAAAACATCGCCTGACTGACAAAATTGCCAATTATATTTGTATCGTAGGGGATAGTTGGGTAAGATGGGGTAGTGATGGTATGGTAAGATAGGATGCTTTTAAAATTTCCCAAACCAAAAGAATTAAGAGATCAATAATATATTTATTATTAAGTGGCCACTCCGCCCGTGTTAATGTTGTGAATGATATCAAAATAGGAAGTCACGTAGATTCATGACTTAGAAAAACCTTTTTTACTCTGATCTAATTCGATTTGAATTTTTAATTTAACATTAAATTCGTAGCTCGATTACTTTATAGATTAAGGAGATTCATTATTTTCATAGGCCATACAAATAAGATATTAAAATTAGAATTAATTTGTTTAATATCTACAGTTTTTCGGTATATGGAACTTCCATGTAAAATCATCCGAAGGGGAAAGATGGGTCACGCAAATATAGATGAGATTCTACTTATTCCATCTTAATCCCCTTATTATATGTTATAATAAGACCTTGAAAAGTTCTCGCTGTTGTTTTTTTTGTGAAAATTAATGCTTTATTTAAAGTAAATTGGAAAAATCATGTCACTCAAAGTATTACCCATTTATAGCCTCAACTTCTTTCCATCTTTCTGGCAGCATATCAATTCCATGTCGGAAAAACGAAACGTCTTTTGAGGTTATGCAAAAATCAACCCATTTTTTGATATCTTCAAAATAATGGAAGCGTTGCTCAGCCAAGCTACGTGCCTTCGGAATAAGTGGTAATCGGAAGGGCCTATATCTCGTGAATGCGGCGGATGGGGTAGGACTTCCCATTTAAGCAACATGTGGTCGAGCATTGCCATGTAACAAAATCACCTTGTCGTGTCTCTGCTTGTTTAGCGGCCATTTTTCCTTTAGGGCTCAGCTTAAACGCATCAATTATAGTCGATAGCGATCTCCCGTTATAGTTTCGTTCGGTTTGAATAGCTCATAATAAACCGCACCTTTCTAGTTCCCTCAAATGCAGAGGAGAAGCTTCAGACAATGGATATTTATGGCTTTGCAGACTTACCCCAGGATCTTTTACACTTAGGGTTATCGTGTTGCATCCACTTTTCATCAGTCACGATACGATACAAAAAACCTTTCCTATTCTACCGTTGAATCAGCAGTTCATACATGAGAAAACGTCGTTCGACGTCTGTCGGCTTCAACTCATACAGCACCCAATGTCCTTTTTTCTGGATTATTCCTAATGCTTTCAAATGTTTCCAAACTGTTGTGTAATCTACTCGTAATGATTTTGCAAGTTTAACTAGCATCTGACATGGGTGTTCATGAAGTAATTCCTGTAATTTTTCGTCTTCAAACTTTTTCGGTGCTCACCGTAAGTCTCAATAAGAATTCTGTGTACTTTAGCCGCAGATGTTTTATTGAAAAAAATTGTGCAATTCCTCGCAAATACTCTTCATTTGGTACGAAAATCGACATGTTTAAAACGTTGTTTACGCTTCAGTGAACTAACACACTACGCTGAAGTTCAAGTTTACCGACAGTACTTTATTGTAGTTCGTTATAATCTAAGATTATATGCACTTAGTCTTAGTAACACCATTTGTTGGGAAATAGCGAGAACTTAATTAAGGACCTAATATTTTTTTTTGGGTTTTAGAATGGGGGGAAATTGTTTTTACAAAATTATAATATTAAACCACACCTAGACTTAGCGGTAACCCATCTTAACCCTATAGTGGGACAAGATGGGTTGATATGTCACGTTCAATATGTTAGTTATTTGTTCTCAAACTACTTAAAATATTTTCCTATTTGAGCAATTAATAAGACTGTTAATTCAAGTTTTGATCAATAAGGTATTAGTTTCCTAAATAACAATGTTCTACATATAACCATGAAACCTTATGGGGCACCACCACTCTAGGATTTTAAAAATATCGATTTTGATTTGGCTTAAACAATACTGTGGGTTCATAAAGAGTAATATCTAATTGATTCTATAGTGAACAAATAATTACAAAAGGTTAAATTTCGATTTCGCCACAGCGCCTCAGAACGTGCGTTGATAACAATGAATTTTTAAAGTAGCTT